>CM070028.1:5529232-6129232 GCA_036247105.1 Cirrhinus mrigala
CAAATAAATTAACAAATATGAAAATAAAGCACTATATAGACTATATACATCAATTATATGTCATTTTTTATTAAAGTAGCTGTATTAGAAGTTCTTCAGTTGAGAGCAGTGATTTTTCTCTTTTGTGTTTTGTTGTTTTATTAACATTAAAATAATAGTTCACCCAAAAATTAAAATTCTGTCATCTTTCAGTTCTGTCATAGGGCCAATTTTAAATTAGCTTGAGAGCGCAATTCCAAACCAGTGCCGATGGGCGTGGAAATTTCTGTGCGTGATTTACTAACAGTGCAGAAATTAAAGAGCACAGACGCAACGTCTCTTTTACATATCGACCAATGTAATACACTAAGTGCAGCGCAAATTAGCTTAGTTGCAAATAAAGAATACAAATTGATAATAATGCAGTCAGAGTTGGGTAATGCTGCTAAGCAGAACAAGATGTGATGGCACATGGACTGTAATGAATGTCTATTGGGTGTCTTAGTAAACTCTCTGTATTATTCTACCACCACATTATTTTACATTGTTTACCTTTGGCATCTCAAATTAGAAGTTTAAAACACTGTTTCAAGAAACCATGATAAACAGTTGATAAAAAATAAACATAACTATATAAAGTCACCATGTTCATGGTTATTTCAAAGAAAAGCACTGCTGTTATCTCAAAGTCCTGTCTAAAATTGAGCTGTTAGGGCTGCACAATATTGAGAGAGAGGAAAACACTGACACTGCAATACTTTTTTTCTGGCAATGATGAACCATGTTTTCAAGGCTGAATGATTTGGGAAATACTTGAAAAATGTGTTCATACATAGGTTCACTTTATAAGAACCAACTCGAATCTCTTTCAGTAACAGAAACATTTATTTTTTTAATCTGTACACTTGATTTTTTCATAGACCACATTTCTACTGTTTTTGACCAATTTAGTATGACTTAAAAAATATATTGTTTATTATTATTATTATTAATTAATTTGTTAATTTTTTACCATCAAGCTTTTATTTTGACAGTTTTCAGGCTTTTAGACTTACTTTATTATATACATCATATGCATTCATTAACATTGTATAAGGCAAACTGTAATAGTCAGTGTCAGAGCAGTTCACAGTACTTTATTTTTTTTTTTTGTTTTTAGTGACTGGAAGTGTCATTCTGAGACCAGAAAGAGAAGAATAGTGTGGTCAAAAGCAGACGTTGCTGCGGTGATGAAACATTTCACGATTTCACATCATGATTGATCGCATCCAAAATATAAGTTCCTCTTTACACAATATGTGTATGAATTGTTTATTTATTATGTGTATATATACATACACACAAATATAGTATATTTTGAAAATATTTAAATGTCTATATTTATATTCATATAATTTATATTACATACAAATATCTTTAATAAATAAACATAACATTTTCTTAAATATATACATGCACACATATATTATGTAAACAAATGTTTATTTTGGATGCGATTAATCTTTTGACAGCACTGTTATACAGCTAAAAAAAAATGTTTTTCGAGTCTCGTTCTCAAAGATTGTTGCACTTTATGATGACGATTTTACAATTCTTGTAAATATTTTTGTAATACTGTTCTTACTTGTTTCAAATGTTACAAATTAATATTTCTTCCTTGCTGCTGTTTTTGCTTGCACACACTTCTTCATTGAACTCATTTTTAATAAAATGTTGCATTTTCTGTAGTTGATGAAGCTGCTTTCTAAGAGTAGTCGGTAATTTGTAGTTGTAAAATTGGAAGAAAAAATTATTATTTATTTATTTATTATTTTTTAATCTGGTATTATCTGCATTGTTTGCAAGGCTACCAAAATGTGTTCACACTGACTGTTTTAAAGCTGTTGTAGTAAATCCAAAATGGATGTTGCCATCACTCAGATGTCTCTTTAATTTTGATGTATTGTTTCTTCGCTTTTATCAGTGTTTGAGTGAGTCTGTGCTTCATTAAAATCTGTCTTCATTCATTGTGAATGTGGTGAAGGTAATGGAATTTCTGGAATATCATGGAATTTTAAAAGGTCTTTTTCAGATCAGGTAAAAAATCAGGGAAATTTATCTATTTATTTATTTCTTCTTTTTTTTTTTTTTTTGGTTCAGGTCTTGGAATATCAGCAATTTTTTAAATTTTAGTTTCCATTTTATCAAAATGTAATTTTTCTATACTTTTTTTTTTTTTGCGTTGTTTCACACGTTTTGCCTATTGTTATGGTTAGGCTATTTTTCAGTGCAATTTTATTCCCTTCCCTCACTTAAGTCAAATGCAGTCACCAGACTCGACCTGTTAACTAAGGCAAACATGCCAGAAAAATGTACATTTCAAGAGCTTTGGCTACAAAATGACCACTTCAAAGACTGGGTGTTCAAAGTAGACAACAGAAAAGCAAAACTTAAATGTGGAGAAATAAAAAGACTGAATGATGAACTTGATGACAAACAAAAAATCCTTCAGAGTGTGTAACATTTAGTCCATTATAAAACACTACAAATAATGCATTTTGTCCGTTACATAATCAAAATCCTCTTTAGATCACTATCATAATTTATTACAAGCAATAATAGTTGGTTAATAATGATGGTTTAAAATGGGTTTTGAGCAAAAACGTAACCTCATAAGTTATGATGTGTAGCTTGATGCTAGTTGTAGCTGTAATGCTGTGATTTTATGATGTATTTGGTCAAAAGAATTCCTGTACGAATGCAATTTCATGTAATCCATATATGAAATGACCAATTACCACAAATACTACTGCCAAAACTATAGATACTACAGAAAACTATAGTAAATTATCACATATATTTTAATTTAGCAGCAAAAGAAAATGAAACTTAAAATTTGAAATTTATATCTGCAGTCCAAACTGCAAAATACAAGTTTTTATAATTTATAATGTATATATAGGACTGCAGTTATAGATTTAAAGATTTTTAAAGCATTTCAATTTTTATTTGAAACATCTAGCCTAAAAGGAAAGCACAGCACCTATAAACCACATTTTTTTCTGGTTTGAAGAAACTGTTCTTATAGTGTAGGCTTACCTGGATGTGTGTACCTGGTATTTATCACGTTATGGGGACCAAATGTCCCCACAAGGATAGTAATACCAGTAAATTTTGACCTTGTGGGGACACTTTCAGGTCCCCATGAGGAAACAGGTTTATAAATCATGCATATAAATCATGCAGAATGAGCTTGCAGAATTCTAGCACAAAACCTTATGGTCATGTCATACCTTCATCACACCTTTTTATATAGTAACACACTTGATAAATACTTTTACAAACATTATGGATTTTATGTGAGTTATGCAAGCTAGGTAATGTAAGTGCATTTTCAAACATGACAATTATTACGTATATTACTGTAATTCATTCAGCACCAAAGGTGATTTGAAACATGTATCTTGCATTGTTTGCTCTTGAAGTGGATGAAAATGTGTAATTATAATGAAGGCATCAGATGAGGTTTGAAAGAATGACTAGCGATGTCAGCGAAGTGTGATTTTGTACTAAGAGTTTTGATAATATACACCTTACTTCTGAAAATAGTACCAAAGCAAATAAAAAAAACTGTAGTAGACTTTCTGCTTAATATCTGTTAACTCTTTATTGTGATGGTCTCTCAACAGACATTTTTCTGAATGTAAGTATCTTTGCAAGTACAGGTCAACTTATTTTAACCCTACCAGTCTACTAATAATCTGCTAACACTCTAGTGAAAGTAAGTAGATATGGAGGTGCAACGTTACTTACAGTCAACAGAATGTGTTTAAAGGGACCATCAAAATTGACTGAAACCAATAAAGATAACTTGAGATCAGTTTATTGTACAGCACTATGGAAGAGTTTTGGCCCATTCTGTCCACTCTTCTTTGCAGATCTGCTTTAGATCAGCCACAAAACAAAACAAAACAAAAAACACTCAATTCATATTTGATCCATGATGTATCAATGCTCCTGTCTCAGCATCTCCACAGGCCTCATCTCTTCTGGCTGGTGATGTTGTTCTGGACCACCATGTCAACAGTTCTCCTGATCCATTCAAAATAAACTTGATTGTCCACCTGATTGTTATCAAACTTCAATTCTGAAAAACAAATAAATAATAAATAAAAAATAACATAAGTTGCCCCGGGAGGTCTACAAGTATGTACTTTCAACAATCATAGTTCAGCTTTTATAAGTGTATTAACAAAATATCTAAAGAAGGGGCCACGATTTTTTACATGGTCAGTTTGGATAACTCTGATTTCATCTGTAATTCATCTGTACCTTCTGCCTCTTCTTCCACCCTGTTGCCACTTCCTCCATGTCTGTTTCTTTTTACGGTTTCTCCTCGTGATCTCTCCACTACACCAACGCCTCCTCTCTACTCATCCTTTCCCCCTTTCCTTCTCCTCTTTTCTCACATCTTCTCTGCTCATGTTTCTACCTGTTTCACTCTTCTTCTTCTTCTCGCTCTGTTCTTCTTCTTCTACACCCTTTTCTCTATCCACTCTAAAACCTTATAGACTTACACATCTTTCTTTCCCTGTGTTGTGTGTATAATTCACAAGGAGAGAGTTTAGCATAAAACATCCTGTAATAAATAAACTAAATCAATTAAATTGAATATGTAAAATATGAATAATATTAAAACAGATCTCTATTGTAAAATAGATCTAACTATGACCCCTCTGAGATTTCACAAATCTCTCTAAATATTTGCTTACAGTATTTACTGCCAAGCTTTATTCCAATGCATGTTATTCAATAAGAAACACATAATTTAGTTTTTCTTTTGGGGTAACTTTTTGTGTTTAAAATATATTTATTAGGACATATTGGGTCAAATATACTGTAACTTTACCCCTGAAAAAGCACATTGTAGTTTTGGAGTTAAATAGTTTTGGTGTCTACACATTAAAGCAAGCCCAGAGGATCACATTTACAAAATAAATACTAAGAAATACTTCAGTTGTTCCATGATTATGCTATTCCCCTGTAAATATACATTTGTTGTTTATTATAATCAGTTTATGATTATCATAAAGCATGTCATTTCAGGATACAAGCAACAGTATCCTGCAATATCCTTTGTCTTTTGCTTATTTGAACATGTCTTCCCATTTTTTTATTCTTCATCTAATTATATAAAAATAGGCTGAAAATGATCTACACCTCAGTATTGTAGTACATTATGAAACAGTATGCAATAATAATGTATTGAGTGTAAATTATAAATTTAATTCAAATTATTAAATGGATGCCACCTTATTGTTGTCAGTACAGCACACACTTCACCATCTACACCACTGGAGCTGTTGTTAGACTAGAGTCTTTTGTAACCTTGACAAGACCAGTCACACATTGGTGGGTGGAGTTAGTGTAAATAGCCTCTGCCAGACACTCCATTATTAATATGTTTAATAAGTGAACATTTATTAAGTTGGAAAAAATAACATTTTTTTTTTCTAACTGCTTATGAATAAATGTTGACCTTTTGATTATTGTTGATGCCTCTAATAATTATGTGTCTGATTTTTAATTTACAACCTATTCTGGGTTCATTTTAAGCCAGCCATATAGTAATTTTTAAACAACGGTTGAGTTCAATAAATCTACCCAGAAGGTTTGTTTAAACAGTTAACTGGGTCAAATGAACCCAGTTGCTGGGTTTGTCCATATTTCACATATAGTGCTGGGTTATATTTAATGGTCAAATGACTGGCAGTTAAAAATCTCTTTATTATAAGCTGAAATAAACTGAAAACACTGTTATTTTACAGGTGTTTCCTAAATTATTACAATCAAACACCTTCACTGTATAAATAAACAAATAAAACATCAGCAACAGAACATTTTACACTAACACACAGCCTGACTTTATTTCTTTCATACAAAACGTATTGTTGAGAATTAACAGAGGTTTCGAAGTTTTATTGAAAATAATACGTTTGAAGTCACCATTGTGGAGATAATCGTTTGCATTAGTTGGGCTTTTGACCCTTCACTTTTAAACACTAGTTTTTCTCTGCCTGCTGTAACTGTGTTTCTAAAGCATGTTTGTTTTTCTGGCCACTGTTAAAATATTCCACTCGTATCCTGTAGGGGGAGCAAGTGATGAGGAAGTTGGCAGAGAGACATAAGTTTGATATGTTACAGAGAGCTGCCTTTATGTATTTAATTAAATAACACTCAGAGTAAACCTGTGAGGAAAATATATTCAGGGGTTATAATAAATAAAGAATGAAATTCAATATTAAGAGACTTTATTAAGAGAAACTCCTCCTTGTCAGGTGACGCATGAAAGTGAAACTATTACAGCAGGATCCGTTTTGTCATATGAGGAAGTAAACTACATTAAGAGAAAAACACAGTGAGTATCACAATTTCACAATCATCTGTAACAGTCAAAATCGATCCTGACTGGTTTAAAGTGAAGTACAACATTAAGCAGTTTCATATAATTTGAAAGTAGTTTAAATGACATGAGGAAAGAAAACGCAGATTCTGTAAATCGTCGGATTTCACCTTTACTTTAATTTTAACACAGTGCTTGTCTGAATTTGTTATGCTGTTTGTGAATAATTTGATTCTGTGTAAATAATGTCAGGATGAAATTGTTTTTCATGTGTGCAGGTCATTGCTGTGGACTGACTGATGAGACAGAGGTGGATTTGAAAATTAAATGCTGAGATGATTCATAACTCACTCTGTGGATCAACATCTGTAACTGTTTTTAGATGAAACCATGACCTCCAGAATGAATCTCTCTGAAGAACATGAAACAAAGATAAAGACAGTAAAGCAGTAAGAGAACTTGAAATGTTTCACATTTCCTTTTTTTTCCCCCTTATTTTTTATTAACAAACATCTTCTTCCAAGACATGTAATGCGAAGCTACTTAGTATCTTGATTTGTACATGACATTTTACATGAAATTTTGTAGCATAACTGCATTTTACAGCATAACAAGAATAAAGAAAAAATAAACAGAACACAGAAAATAAACACAGATAACACAGATGAACACCAGCTTTGGATGGGACCACAATATTCAAAATTGACAAGATTTACTAACCAATCTGTTCTGGAAAAAAAAAAAAAAAAAAAAAAAAGGCAAGTTGTCCAAAGAATTTAGAAACTTCCACGCCATTTTTCACCCAGCTCTTTCATTAAGGGTTTCCATTGTTCAGCAAACAAACTCATTCTGAGTCTTAGACTGTACGTTATTTTTTCCATCCTAAAGATTTCCCTCACTGTCTGTAGGTATTCCTCAAATGTCGGAGGCCATTTAATTGTAATGTTCTTCTTTGCTGCAACTAGAAGTATTCGTAGGAGGTACCTTCTCTTCTCGCTTTTTATTAAATCTGTTTTAACTCCCAAGATAGCTATTAAAGGGTCTCTGGGCAAATTAACCTTAAAAATTTTATTAATGAAAACAAATACATTTGTCTAGTAAGGAAGTAGAATAGGACAGTCCCAAAAGATATGTGTATGGGTGGCTACTTGTTCTCCACACTCCCTCCAACAGGCACTGGATTGACTTAAATTAAATTTAGCCACAATTTGGGGCTTTCGAAAATGACGTTTTGTCACCTTCCAATGGTATTCTCTCCAGATTGTACTACTCGTTATTTTATATGTTCCTACATGCATTTCAGCCCAATTCTCATCACAGAAAGAAAACTTTGAATCTGGAGACAGCTGCAAGTTGTTCAAACGTTTTAAGTGTTTCTCCATCAAATAGTTGGTGGACATATTGCAATTGCTTCTGGGCCCATACTTTGAAACCAGAATCTAATTTTAAGGGAGCAAAATTCTTAATCTGCGTTATGTTTGATAACAAAGAAAGACCCCTAGGAAGATTATGAATCTTTTTCACCTCTCTCCATGCTAAACAAGTAGCCTCTGTCTTCTGAAATGTTTCACATTTTCAATAATCAGAAACAAAAAGTCTTATTTAGTCTTATTGAATCAGTCTTGCCTGAACAGATCGATATGTCTGTGAGGAAAAACCAACCGATGGATCTTTCAGATCTCTGTAGAGATGAAGACTCTTCTGTTGAGTCCAGCTGAGATATTATGAGTGTCATATATACTGTAGGTGTGGTGTATTATAGACATTGACATCAGGTGTCCCTGTTGCTGCTGGATGTTTCTGTGTCTGTCTTTATTTATATGTGTGTATTGTTTTTTTTGTTTGTTTGTTTGTTTTTATTCTATAATGCTTGAATGAAAAGGGCACATGTGGCAGATTTCTTATATTTATATACAAAGAATACTTTCATATTTTAACTCTCAAGTCACAAAAGACTCCAAGTGAAAGATGAACATTTAAGAGAGGTTGAAACAGTGTTTCTGTCAGAGCAGTGTGAGATTTTCAGAAACAGTTTTTATTGCTGTTATATTTTAGTCTGTTGCAGAATGAATCTCCTGAACCCAGCTGTGTGTCCATGAAGAGTGATGAGTCAATGGATCTGCCAGTTGATTTCAGTTTGGGAGACACATCTGCGGATCTGAGGTATTGTTTAGTTTGCAGTATAAAATACATGATATTAATTTATTTGCTGATGTGCATTAAATACATATTTACAAAAAATATTCAATATTTGTTTAACTCCAGTCAAAAACATGAAGGACCAGAATCACGTCCAGCAAAGAAGAACTTAGACTCCATTTTCAAGGTTGGTTTTGTGTGTGTGTGTGTGTGTGTGTGTGTGTGTGTGTGTCCCAACACAATAACCCTCTGGGTGAAAGTATTAGGAAATAGAGAAATCTGTGAAATCCTCCCTATAGTCACATTAACTTTCATGTAAGATAATTTGTAGGCCACTATAAAGCAGATCAATGACCACCAAAATAGAGAAGCTAAAATCCATATGTAACCTGACTGCTGCACAAAGATGAACATCAATCTAGCAAACAGACAATCCAGTCAAACTCCCTCTTTTTGCCTCAGTATCTGTAGACACTGATGTTTGAACATACAGTGAAAGTTATTAGCAGGTGTGATATAATTCAGTGATATTTGTTAGTATTCATGCCTTTGACTAAACTACAAAAAAGACTCTTGACTCTTGTGTATTGTTTGAATATTCACTATGATTTCAGGAGATTGAGCACAAAATAATTTCTGAGTTAAAAAGTTTTAAGAGACTACTGAGTCCAGATTACCCAGAATGCTCTGAAAGAGACCATCATGATGTTGAGGGTCATAACAGAGTCAGAGAGGGGCTTCTGAAGATCACACTGATCATCCTGAGGAAGATGAACCAGACAGACCTCGCTAACACACTACAGACCAGTAAGAGCTCTGGATCAGCAGATTATAGCCTGTATTTTCTTATGAACCTTCTGTCTTCAGTTAGTAATGTTGCTGAATGTCATGACACATTGTAATATCTATCAAACCTAAAAATACATTTCTAAAATATTGTTTATTAAAATTATTTCCTTTCCTCAGAACTGATGCCTGTGTATCAACAAAAACTCAAATCCAGACTACAGGACAAATATCAGAGAATCAATGAAGGAATGTCCAATCATGGAGACTCAACACGTCTGAATGAGATCTACACAGAGCTCTACATCACAGAGGGAGGGAGTGGAGAGATCAATAATGAACATGAGGTGAGACAGATTGAGACAGTGTCCAGGAGACCAGAGACACAGGAAACACCAATCAACTGCAATGACATATTTAAACCCTCACCTGGACAAGACAAACCCATCAGGACTGTGCTGACTAAAGGAGTCGCTGGAATTGGAAAAACAGTCTCTGTGCAGAAGTTCATCCTGGACTGGGCTGAAGGAAAAGCCAATCAGGATGTTCATTTCATATTTCCACTTCCTTTCAGGGAGCTGAATTTGATACAGAAAAATCTCAGTCTTGTGGATCTTCTAAATCACCTTCACACAGAAACCAAAGAATTTAAGTCAGCAGATTATGATGACTACAAAGTCATGTTCATATTTGATGGTCTGGATGAGTGTCGACTACGTCTAGATTTCCAAAACAATCGGAGCTTGTCTGATGTAACAGAATCAGCCTCAGTGGATGTGCTGCTGACCAACCTCATCAAGGGGAATCTACTTCCTTCTGCTCTCCTCTGGATCACCTCTCGACCAGCAGCAGCCAATCAGATCCCTCCTGAGTGTGTCGACCAGGTCACAGAGGTACGAGGATTCAACGACCCTCAGAAGGACGAATATTTCAGGAAGAGAATAAACGATCAGAGTCTGGCTGATAGAATCGTCACACACATCCGATCATCAAGAAGTCTGTTCATCATGTGTCACATACCAGTCTTCTGCTGGATTTCAGCCACTGTTCTAGAGAGGATGATGGGTAAAGCAGAGAGTGCAGAGATTCCCAAGACTCTCACACAAATGTTCACACACTTCCTGATCTTTCAGACCAAACTGAAGACACAGAAGTATGATGGGAAATATGAAATCGATCCTGATCAGGCTAGAAAGACTATTCTGTCTCTAGGAAAACTGGCTTTTGAACAGCTGGAAAAAGGGAACCTGATCTTCTATGAGAAGGACCTGAAAGAGAGCGGCATTGATGTCAGAGAAGTGTCAGTGTACTCAGGAGTTTGTACCCAGATCTTCAGACAGGAGTTTGGACTGCAGCTGGGGAAGGTGTACAGCTTTGTTCATCTGAGTATTCAGGAGTTTCTTGCTGCTTTATTCAAGCTGCTGTCCTTTTCTGATCAAAACACAGGACTGATGAAGGTGTTCAGGTCACCAGTGATCAGTTTACTGAAGGGAGAAGTGGACAAGGCCTTACAGAGTGAGAACGGACACTGGGATCTTTTCCTCCGGTTCCTTCTCGGTCTCTCACTAGAGTCTAATCAGACTCTCTTACAAGGCCTCCTGAGAAAGACAGTAAGCAGCTCTGATATCAATCAGGAAACAGCTGAATACATTAAACAGAAGATCAGGGAGAATCGCTCTCCAGAGAAATCCATCAACCTGTTCCACTGTCTGAATGAACTGAATGATCGTTCACTAGAGCAGGAAGTCCAAACATACCTGAGCAGAAGTTACAGTCGTCTCTCTGGAGTCAAACTGTCTGCTGCTCAGTGGTCGGCTCTGGTGTTTGTGCTGTTGAACTCAGAAGAAGAGCTGGATGAGTTTATACTGAGGAAATATGATCGATCAGAAGAATGTCTCCTGAGGCTGCTGCCAGTGATCAAAGCATCTAGAAAGGCTGAGTGAGTATTTTACAGTGTCTTTGTTTTATTGACTTTATTGTATACAGTAGGCCTTTGTTTCTCTACCATGTTTCTGTATATTTTGAGGTCTTTCTTATGTGACACACTGAGCTAACATCATAGAGTGCTCTACTAATGACCTGATGAGTTGAATCAAGTGTGTTTGATAAGAGAGATTCATCCAAAATGTGTAAAGTTGAGGTGCCTTCAGGAACAGGGTTGTGACTCTCTGATACTACAAATATTGTATTGGGATCAATCTAATAATACATATGTATAATTTAATTTCATTAAATTAATATAGTGGACAAAATGCATCTTACCAAAACTGCAAAAAAGTAAAAGAGTTTTAGTTAATGCCACTCTATTAAAAGATACATGTTGTGATGAAGCGAGTGCCACGAGGGGAAAAGGGAACTTGAGTCCATGAAAATACATAAAACTAAACAAAACAACAAAAAAACAAACAAAAGAAAACAATGGCTCACTCGGACAGCACTTTCATGTAGTGATGTTACGTTCAACACAGAAGCTCAGAGGCTTGCATAAAAAAACGACACATTTCACATTGAAGCACTGTATCAAAGCTTGATTTATTTTGAGAAAAGCATGTGATGTATGACGTCCGAAGCTTCATTTACCTGAAAACCACGTGACTGCTTCAGTATCTGGTTCAAACGAAGCAAACCTCAGTGCCGTTTCCTTTACATTATATTATATTTTAATGTTAGTATTGTTTATTTATTTATTTTGTAATCGTAATTTAAAAATTGAGCTCAAAAAATTTACTTTGTCCATGAAGTAACAGTCTAAGGACTAAATAAATAAACAGATCATAAATTTAATTTATTAATTTATGTTTCATTTATTTTCCGTGCTATACACCGACACAAATGAATGACTTTGACAATGACCGTTATTTATATACAATAAAATAAAACAAAGAAACATTCATAAACCCAGATGTGAAACCAGCGGCTGTAATGGTAACACCGCATTTTGGAAGGTGTTATTCATTTTTATAACCACTAGATGAAAACATCCCGTTTTGAAAAGCTTCGAGATACGATTGTGAAGCTTTTCTGGTTCACAACGCTTCACTTCGTCATCACTACTTTCGTGCAGGGTGTAAATTTATTTACAGTACCAATAATCCAGACAGTCCACAGTGAAGAATACAGGTGTGCACAAAATTATACCAAAGTACCAAAGCAAAAACAAATAGGAAAATAAATATATAAAAAACCACTGTATTTACAATCACACATTGTATCCACAATATACAATAAATAAGTTTAAAGTTTGCTCAAGGTACTACTGAAAACACTTTTGCCAACTTGGTTAACAAGCAACCATGTGTGAGTCTGGCCTCCCCTTTTATAGGCCAGACTCCACCATTCTTTGTCAACAATCACAAACAGGTAAGTATTCAGGTACCTCACACATTTTACATTCCCACACTGCAATTAATTAAATGTCCCACCCACCCACATTTATTATGCTTTCGACGCCCATGACCGGTAATACTTCAAATACACATATTTATCATTATTAAAACACGTAAATAATTTACACATAATCCCCGTTACAAACAGATGATGGTTTCGCCGGCGCGACCCACTCTGTGTCTTTAAAAGCAGGCGCCCTCTGTTTGGTCGGTTTGGCCGACGACGCAGCGTTCACCCACCGAAAGACTGACTACTTCCTGACTAACAAACACTTGAACGAAGACAAAACAGAAGATGCTGCTAATGTTTGTGTGTGCGATGATCGGGTATGAGACGGTGGAATCTGTGATTTGGGAAAATGGGCGATCGTTTCGGCGCGTGCACTCGCTTCACCGATGGCGGAATCAACAGGTAAAGAGGGGGAACAGAGAGTGGATGAGGTGCGTGTGTGTACAGGCCAGTGCTAATAAAATGTAATACAATGTAAAGGAAACGGCACTGAGGTTCGTATTAGTTTGAAGCAGATACTGAAGCAGTCACCCGGTTTTCAAATTATTGAAGCTTCGGACGTCATAGATCACGTGCTTTTCTCAAAACGAACCAAGCTCCAATACAGACAATGTGACAAACAGGTGCTTTGTCACACATGTAATCATTTATTTATTTATTATTTTTTTATTCGAAGAACAATAGAGAATGGGAACGTGACGTCAGCAACGCACGGCATTCTGGGACATTCGGACACGGACGCTACAGTCTAGACTCTAGACTGAGAAATAGTGGAGGTAGATGTTAAAATTGATATTGTACATTTAAAAACACATTAGAATGAAGAGGGCTTGCTGTGACATGAATTGCCATATCTGCTGTCATGACCGGAGTGGAGAACGGATCTAAAATGAAGCGCAATTTTATGCTTTTCAGCTCAAAACAACACAATGGCGAAATAGGGCTGGGCGATAATTCGATAAGGATAATTTTCTCCATATAATTTTCCTCGATAAAACGATATGAGGAGTTCGATAAATGTTCGATATAACTTTTATGTGCCAAAAGCGGAACGAAACAGCGCGACTCATTTGAATTGCGCCACACGGACCGTTTATCCGCTCGGACCAAAGTTCAAACTGCCACCCTGTGCGAGCTCACTACAGAAGACGCATTTATTATCTCGACGCGGCGTGGACGCGTCTGGAAAAACCGAGCGCGTTGCACCGCATGCTCGTCCCTTCCGTTATGAGCGCAGCTGCCGCGCGCCGACATTTGAAATAACGAACTTGAACGCGCAAAAAAGACGCATATGGGAACGGCTCGGTCACGCGAGCACTGAACAGCGCTGTGAGATCCAGTGTGAAACACTTGAATTCAGCGATGAACACAAATGACTCTGTGATTCAAACTAGTTTAAAGCTGTGTGCAACGAGACAGTCAGAAGACTTTTCAATCTACACATCGTCATCATTTACCATGGATTTACTGTAGTAACACTCACTGCACCATGGTATTGTGGCAGCAATGTGGGATATTCACATTGAATTTTATTACAGGAGTAATATAATTATAGTATGTATGTGTTTGTGATTAAGCTATAGCATGTGTGCCTTTTTACTGAATGTTTTTAGACTACCGTTTTTCATACAAATAGGCCACCTATAAAACCATGTAGTTATATTTTTACCATGGTATTGAGGTACCATTATGTGTGGTTTTAACTGTTTATCATGATTTAAAATGTATGCTTGCTACTATAGGAGACCAATGCTTAAAAAAAAAAAAAAAAAAACTGTCAGAATAAATTTAACCATATAAAACTGAGGTTGCTTCAATTTTTACAGATGTTACTGATTGATAATGAACCAAAATTTACCTCTGCATCCTCAAGCTACTATCAAATGTGCATTTCTAAGAGACAAAAGAGTGATATTACTACTATTATTATTATTATTATTATTATTATTATCAGACAACCCAAACCTGTTTCTTGATTTGAAACAATATATCTCATTAGAACATGGAGAAATTAATTTTTTTTATTTAGATATTTATTTTGTTAAGGAAAATTAATGGTCTGGCTTCTACAACTTCCACTTTGAAACAAAAATCTGACTTTAAACTGGAAAGAAATAAAGATTTGACATTTATCGTGATAATTATCGATATCGACTGATAAGTCCAAAGAGAGCTCCATGACTGAACTGTGTTGCGATTAACATGGGCCCTAAACAATGTTCATTGCTCCCCACTCCCTGAGCAGTGGAAATCAGTTTAAGTTTACTTAGGAATATTCATTCTTGGATTTGCGCTACGCCACCGCCTGCATAGTCTTCACACACAGACGAAACTTGGAGAAGTGTGACACAATATACTCCTGTAAATAAATGCAATTTAAATTCATGTCTTGCACACTTTAATGTTCGTTGAATGGAACACATACGCTGTCTTCAAACTGTAATCAGGGCGGAATATTTTGAGTTCACAGGACACTTACTTTTGAATAGAACAGACATCTGAGATACACACAAAATGTGCAGAGCGGTGGTTCACTTACAAGATCAACTGGCTGAGATCAACCTATAGTGTGTTTATTTTATCGGGCAGATATATCAGTGCCACCTAGTTATTAAAAACTGCGAAAGAGAAATGAATTCGCTCCTGTGTGTGGTACGATAGAAGGCAGCCGTATGATTTCTGTGAGTGTGTGTGTGTCGTGTTCTGGCCACACGACTGAGTGCTCGAATGAACGCAATAGATTCAAATATTAGTACATTTATTCTACGCAAGTGCAAGCAGCTCTTAAAAATATTAAAGCAAATACAGTTTTTTCCTCTTTTTTTTGTTTTGTTTTTTTTATTAGTAAATTTACACTTATGAATGTGAAATTTGGTCAATAGAATAAGTAAATTAAGTAAAAGTACTGTTCCTCTTGGTCAGGATAGTCAGTAAAGCCAAAGATTACATTTTCCCATAAGAGTAAACAAGGTCTTAAACACTGAATATTTTCACGAATACATTTTTGAACCTTACACCATAGTGAAACTGAGTATGTACAGTGCCAAAATAAGTGCAAGGCAGTTTCCTCATACTCATTACAAAAAATACAATGTACATTTATTCATTTTTTAAATTTTTGTAAATAATGTTTTGCTGGATAAAATCTGTGAATGAGCTTATAAGAAACTTCTTTAATCTTATTTCTCAGATGATATTTCTGTGGTAACAGCCATACTTTTCTCCAGCAAATCAATTTTCCATTCATTAAAGAGACCCAATGAGACAAAACATACGGCACAGTAACAGTTTGTCTTTGGACAAGAGTACGAATAGCTCTATTATTATTCTTGAGGTTTGATGAAAAACCGATTTTACCAACATAAGATTTAGTAACATCAAAGGACACTGAATCGGGAGAATGGTCTTTATCAATACCTCTAAATAGCATATGAGTACCTGAAGGGACTGAACCAAAAACAATTGCTAATTCTTTTTGAGTAACTGCTGTTTTATAATAAGAAAGATGTTCCTCCTTTATTATATAGCTGACTAACCAATTTAATATCATTGTCAAACCAGTTCTTAAAAAAAAGAGATTTGTGTTTGTAAAGAATGTTTCTTTTGTTCCAGATGAAATAGTGATGCAGAGAAAAAATTATGCTTATATATTAATGACCAAGATAGGAGCACTTGTTTGTGGAAGACAGATAACTTAGCTGGAATTTTATCTATATTATAATTACACATCAAAACAAAACTAAGACCACCAATATTTGAAAATACATATTGAGGAATAAAATTCCAGACAGAATTGGGGCTTTTTAAGTGATGCTTAATCCAATAAATCTTAAATGTATGGTTCATAGTGGTGAAATCTAAGAAATTAAGGCCACCATTCTGAAATGTATTTCATAATTACAGTCTTTTTAACATAGTGTGTTCGATTTTTCCATAGGAAATCAAATAGCATTTGATCAATATTTTTACTAGTAGAGTTATCAAGATACAAAGATAAGGAGGCATATGTCAGTCGGGCTATAGCTTCAGCCTTCGTAAGGAGAACTCTCCCCTTTAGGGACAGATCTCTTTGAAGCCAAAAGTTGAATTTTTTTTTTGTTTGTTTGTTTTATCAATTATGGGGTTAAAATTCAAAGAACATCTTTTCAGCTGGTCTTTAACAATAATGATACCTAAGTATGTAACACCATCTTTAATGGGAATGTTACTAATACTTGTTAAATCACAGTCTTAAACAGCCATTAGTTCATACTTACTAATATTAAGATAGAGACCAGAAGCACTAGAAAACTCATTAATAACATTAACCACAACTGGAATTTGGTCACTTCCATGTTTGAGTTTGATTGAGCAATTAACATTATTATACAGGGTTTCAACTGCTGCACAAAAGAACTCACCAAACCCAAAAACCTTTAAAGAAGAAAAGAAAAAATTATGTTCCACGGTGTCAAAAGCTTTACGAAAATCTAAGAATAAAATAAAACTATTTTCATCAATTAAATATGAATAATCTAGTATATCTAAAACCAACCTTATATTATCTGAAATGTGCCTGTTTTTCATAAAAAAAAGTTTAATCTATAATATATTCTAATACGTTCTTAATTCTTTTAGCAAATATAGAAGCAATTAATTTATAATCATTATTAAAAGACTAATTGGCCACCAATTGTCAATAATGGTCAAATCTTTTTTAGGTTTAGGAATAAGAGTAATTAAACCCTGAGTCATGGTAGATGGGAGGTTGGACTTAGACAAACTTTCAGAAAAAAACTAAAAGAAAAGGGTCTAGTTGCTCAGCAAATAACTTATAAAATTCTGAGGTTAGACCGTCCGTTCCGGGAGACTTATTATTTTTTAAGTTATGAATTGAATTGGTTATTTCTTCTAAACTAATAGGTTGGTCACACATAGCTTTTTACACATCTATTTTTTTAATCTCTCCCACTGAATTTAAGAAATCATCTGAGGCTTTAGTGTCATATTGTGACACATATAGTTTACGGTAAAAGGTTGAGCAATATTCTGAAATCTCTTTAGGGTCCTTTGATATTTTATCATTAATTTGTGACTGAGGAATGGTATTTAATGTAGCCTGATTTTTTTTTTTTTTTTTTTCCTACTCTAAAGAAATAGGAGGGATTCTGTTCACCTTCCTCCATCCATCTTTTCCTAGACCTTATAAAGGCTCCTTCAGCCTTTTTTTTTTTTTTTTTTTTAAATAGATGTTGTCTAATTTACTTTGTAATGCTGCCATATTTGTTTCATCTATATCTGAAAAGTCATTAGACCCTTTATTTAGGAGTGAGGTAATTCAGAATATAATTTTATCTTCCTGTTCTATATGAAGTTTAGCAAGATGACTGCCAACATGTCTTAAATATTTAGAAGCCTCAAATTTAAAAAGTTCCCAATTAGTGCAATATGATTTTTCTGTATTAGCCTTTTTTAAAAAATGCTTAATGAGGCATCTATTATAAAAATCTATTCTTGATTGCCTGGAAAAATCAGTATTACACCAAGTATATGATTTTTTATTTGGATATTTTTGCCTCCAGATGTCTATTAAGTCATATTTCTCCATAAAGGTTTTTAGTAGCAAGTTACATGGAACTTTCTTTGGTGGCATACGATCTAGCATATTATCTGGAGCAATGTTAAAGTCTCCTCCCATACAAATGATACCAGATGGATATTTGTTTAGACAAAAGACAATTTTGTTTTTAATCACCTCAAACGGAGCCCTGTTTTCATTTGAAGAATTGTAACCATACATGTTAATCAACTGGTTGCCCAAAAAAATACATTAACAAAAACACGAGCCGTAACAATGCCGGAGCATCATCCATAGATGTGATCGTAGCTGGTAATCGAAAACTTCAATGAAGCTTTAAAGTTCATCAATGATAACCTGGTCCGCAAAAGGGAGCCATGTTCAAAAAATGTATTTTTCAGCATACGCAGGCAAACGGATCTCAATACCATTAATGAAGGCGTGTGCGCCCACGTAGTATGCAGCTTTTCCAGCTGCGTGTGCTTCTTCTACCATAGGCCACAGCTTCTTTTGTCTTTCTCTGTCCAGTGGAGTAAGGTCTTCCATGAACCACAACCCATTGTCTTTCAAATAAGCCGAAGACTTCGCTGCCTTCCACACAGCATCCCTGACAATGTGTGATGTAAACTGTACTATGACAGCGTGAGGGAAAGACTTGCTGCCAATTTGATTCTGCTTTTTCCCCAATCTGTGAACTGAGTCTATAGCAAAGGAGAATTTGCCCTTGCCGTCAGGATATGTTTGCTCACATATGCGGATGACTTCATCCCTGATGTTCTCCTCCTCCTTTTCTAAAACTCTTCTCAGCCGAAGGTTCCAGCGTCTCGAGTATCTCTCCAGGTCAGCTAAACGAGTTTCACACGTCTCAATTCGCTGCTCCCCGAGTTGCAACCGAGAAGTTAGGTGGTCAACTTTCACTTTCATGTCTTTGACTTCAGCAGAGACAAAGTCCACAGTCTTTTTCAAGCCCTCAATTTTCATAGCGTTGGAACTTACCAACTTTTCAAGAGAATCAGAGAATCACTCGTTGATCAGTGATGAAATGGATGACAACATCACGACCACATCTTCCAAGGTTTCCATTTTCCCTTTCTTAGAGGCAGGCTTAGTTGGAGTGTCGGGAAGATGAGTTGAGCAAAGAGCATCCAGGGTATTACCAAAACCAGGATCAGTAACGGCAGAAAGTGTGTAGTCGTGCATATCTACAGATACATCCATGAGACTTTTCGCCCGTTCTTTTCGTTTTTTAACACTTTTTGACATGTTTATGCCACAATTATATCCTTAATAAAGCACACAACGGATGCGTAAGGTAGCCAGTTGAAATCTGTTTACGCAAGTTATTATTTTTTTGTCAGCAGAGCTACTAAAAGTTATCTTAACATGCCGCCATCTTGGAGCCGTCTCCAGAAAGTGTCCGAATTGACGGCTCCGTTTTCAACTCCGCCCCCGACTGCTCTCGGCTAATCTCATGATCGCCGTCTGTAGCTTCAAGTTGAACACACATATTGAAGCACTGTATCGGAGCTTGATTAGTTTTGAGAAAAGCACATGATCTACGACGTCCGAAGCTTCAATAATTTGAAAACCACGTGACTGCTTCAGTATCTGGTTCAAACTAAAGTGAACCTCAGTGCAGTTTCCTTTACATTGTATTACATTTTAATGTGTTAGCATTGTTTATTTATCTTTTCTTTTTTTTTTTTTTTTTTTTTTTTTTTAAGTAATTTATGTATTAAGCTCAAAAATGAACTTTGCCCGTGAAGTAACAGTCTAAGGAAGTCTGAGGCAGAGTTCAAATAAACACATCATAGATTTCATTTATGAATTTGTTTCATTTATTTTACTTATTTTAGTGCTAGTACACCGACACAAATGAATGACTTTGACAATGACCATTATTTATATACAATAAAATAAAACAAAAAATAATTTGTAGAACCAGATGTGAAACCAGCGGCTGTAATGGATCACAGCACTTTGGAAGATGTTATTCATTTTTATGGTCACTAGATGATACAACATGAACCGTTTTGAAAAGCTTTGAGTAATGAACCTTTTTCTGATACAATTGTGTTGAAAGCTTCATTTCACCATCACTAGTAATCATGTGACAGCCATAATTTCATGACACTTTGTACATCAGATATACATGTGCAGAAATCTTCAATGACATTAACCATGTTTAATTTGACAGCATTCAGCAATTTCTTAAATTAGCAAAGTATTGTCTTGTCAATTAGTCTCAGCCTCAAATAACACACAAATCATCTGATGAATGTTACAAAAACAAACAAAAAAAAAAAATACAAAACTACACAGCACTAACACTTTACACAACTTTCCAGGAGTGAGGACTATGGTTGACCCGATGCCACTTTTTCAGAATCTATCCTGATCTGATACCAACAATTCTGAGTATCGACTGATACCAATATCGATCCGATACCAGCACAGTTTTTTTCAGTGTAGAATTTCTATTCCTCAGTGTGTGTTGACCTGATCATCACTCTTTTGTGTTACACACAATCTGCTAAATATAGACAACTTTATTATAAAGAAAACTATCATAATCTATGACAAAAATACTGTTGTAAACTAGGTTAGTGGATAATTCAGTAGCAAAAGTTACTCTAGAAAAATCATGTGCACAATTTTATAAAATCTAAAGTTTTAGTGAAAAAAAAAAAATTCAACATTGTGAATAAGTGTGGGACTAAATCTTGTAAAATGTTACACATTACTTTTTGTATTGTTGTAAAATACATTCCCGAAAAACAAGTAATATATTTATATATAAATATGTACTAACAATTAAAAGACATTTCTTTTAAATGTATAGCACAGTAATGAGGCAACAACATATGATAGATAAGATGAACAAGAAAGACTATTAATAATCATTCATTGTGCAAAAGTGAAACGAAAGGATCCAAATACAGAGCGACACAAAACGCTTGTGGTCAGAATGATGTGCTTGAAGCAACACAGAGTCACAGCGCACAGACACAGCGCTCCACTTAGAGAAGTTCAAAGCACAAAGGGAAGAGATATTGATGTGTAGTGCATTAAATCTGTGCGTAAGTTTATTGAGCCTTTTATTTTAACAGTTTTAAATTTCAGTTACTGTGCTCGTGAAGAACAATTCATAGTGTCTCTACTCCAGTGCTGTGATCTAAAAGATACCCAGTAGAAATTAACACGATTTAGAAACAGCACGAAACTCCAGCAAGATAAAGTCATTTTATGCAAAACCATTTATCTTTATTTACAGATCAAGTATAACATTATTAGGAACATTTAATCATCTTGGATTTTATCGTCTTGACTGTCGTAACTGAATGTGACACACAGTTTGAATACTGAATGGAGGATGACAGACAGCCGCAGCGGAGAGTAGAGTTTACGTGAACTTAAATATTCATCTGTACCTCACATTAAACTATGAAACGGCTTCAGAACACTTGAAATATAGTGCACAAAAACTTTATTGAGCTTCATAATGTTTTTGTGGCTTTCGTGGGGCTTAAGTCAAAGTCAAAGTCAACTTTATTGTCAATTTTGCCATATGTGCCAGACATACAGAGAATTGAAATTGCGTTACTCTCAGACCCTAGGTGCATACACGTAACATTAAATACAAAAAGTACAATTTTAAAGATGCAAATAAATACAATTATACATATAATATATAGAATATATAGAAATATCGTGCATAAAGAGCTTATGATTGTAATAAAGTGACATAGTCTTTAGAGGTAGTCTGAGGGTAGTAATTGGGTAGTATGAGGTAGTTAGCAGAGCACCAATACTACACAAAGTGACTGGTGCCGGTCGGTGGGGGGTGTGTGTGTGAGTGAGTGTAAGTGTAAGTGCGTGCGTGTGTGTGTGTGTGTGTGTGTGTGTCCCAGATCAGGAATATCGTGGGGCAGGAGAAGGGAGTGGGGGCAGAGCCGGGAGAGAATTTAGCTTCCTGACGGCCTGATGGGTGTCACAGTACAGGAAGTTTGTGGGGCAGAAGAAAGGAGTGGAGGCAGAGCCGGGAGAGAGTTTAGCTTCCTGACAGCCTGATGGAAGAAGCTGTCCTTCAGTCTGCTGGTCCTGGCCTGGAGACTCCGCAGTCTCCTCCCTGATGGCAGCAGGCTGAAGAAGCTTTGCATAGGGTGGGAGGGATCAGCTGCTATACAGAGGGCTTTTTTGGTGAGACGGGTGCTGTAGATGTCCTGGAGGGAGGGAAGAGGGACACCAATGATCCTCTCAGCTGCTTTCACTATGCGTTGGAGAGTTTTTTGGCAGGAGGCATTGCAGGCTCCAAACCACACAGTGATGCAGCTCGTCAGGATGTTCTCGATGGTGCCTCTGTAGAAGGTGTACATGATGGGGGCTGGTGCTCTTGCTCTTCTCAGTTTGCGGAGGAAGTAGAGACGCTGCTGTGATTTCTTAGCCAGTGCAGTGGTGTTGTTCGTCCACGAGAGATCCTCAGTGATGTGCACACCCAGGAACTTGGTGCTACTCACTCTCTCCACAGACGCACCGTTGATGGTCAGAGGAGCATGCTGAGTGTGCGCTCTCCTGAAGTCAACAACAATCTCCTTCGTTTTCTCCACGTTCAGAGAGAGATTGTTGTCTCTGCACCACACGGCCAGGCGGCTCACCTCGCTTCTGTAGTCGGTCTCATCGCTTTTGCTAATGAGACCCACCACAGTCGTGTCGTCCGCAAACTTGATGAAGAGGTTGGAGCTGTGTGACGGAGTGCAGTCGTGGGTGAGCAGAGTGAAGAGGAGGGGGCTCAGCACACATCCCTGAGGGGCCCCCGTGTTAAGAGTGATGGTGCTGGAAGTGTTACTGCCGACCCGTACTGCTTGTGGTCTTCCAGTGAGGAAATCCAACAGCCAGTTACACAGTGAGGTGTTGAGCCCCAGCTGGACCAGTTTTTGTGTGAGCTGTTGGGGGATTATAGTGTTAAATGTTGAACTGAAGTCTATGAACAGCATTCGGACGTATGAGTCTTTTTTGTCCAGATGTGTGAGTGCTGAGTGGAGTGCAGTGGAGATGGCGTCATCGGTCGAGCGGTTGGGCCGATACGCGAACTGAAAGGGGTCCAGGGAGGGGGGCAGGACAGACTTAATGTGTTGCATGACTAGCCGTTCAAAGCACTTCATGAGGATGGGAGTAAGTGCAACAGGACGGTAGTCATTAAAGCAGGAGGGAGATGACTTTTTTGGGACCGGAATAATGGTGGTGGCTTTGAAGCAAGTTGGGACGACGGCCTGGTTGAGAGAGATGTTGAAGATGTCTGTGAAGACATCAGTGAGTTCCACTGCACAGTCTCTCAGATCCTGCTGAGGGATCTCCTTACACTGTCTGGGGACAGAGTCATCACCTGGTCACCAGGAGGGGGTGGGGTCTTTTGTGCAGAGGTGCTGTTTTGCACTTCAAAGCGAGCGAAGAAGGTGTTCAGCAGGGAGATGGTGCTGTCACAGGTCTGTGGTGGGGGCTTGTAATCTGTGATGGTCTGTATGCCCCGCCACAGGCTCCGTGTGTCTCTGCTGTCTTTGAAGTGGTTGGATATTCCCCTGGAGTACTGTCTCTTAGCCTCTCTGATACCACGGGACAGGTTGGCCCTAGCCGTCTTCAGGCTCGCCTCATCTCCAGTTCTGAAGGCAACGTTGCGAGCTTTCAGCAGCCTGTAGACCTCCCCTGTCATCCATGGTTTTTGGTTGGCACGGACAGTGATGGTTTTAGTGACTGTTACATCCTCAGTGCATTTGTTGATGTAGGCTGTAACAGTCTCTGCGTACTCCTGGAGGTCGGTGGTGTTATTGTAGGTGGCAGCCTGCTTAAACATACTCCAGTCTGTGGTGTCAAAGCAGTCCTGTAAAGCCTCTGAAGACCCTTCCGGCCACACTTGTATCTGCTTACGAACCGGTTTGGTGACTTTAACGAGTGGTCTGTAAGCAGGCATTAGCATGACAGTGATGTGGTCCGAGGCGCCGAGGTGGGGGAGGGGGAAAGCTTTGTAAGCTCCTTTCTGGGTGGTGTAAACAACTATTGTGTTAACAGTAACACAATAGTATATGCAGAATATCAGATTTGGATGGGTCTCGTCTGACTGATACCTCGATTCAGAAGAAAATGACAGTTTTGGAGTGATACTGATACTGAATATCGGATCAGCGCACCCCTAGTAACCTTTATTAACAAGTTTTTGTACAGAGCAAGTTGATCTTTGCTTGACCAATCAGTGGAAAGGTGTGTTTCATGTCCACCTACATATGGAGATCAAATATTATCCATTTTCTATCAAGCCAAATTCAGATTTTTTTTATTCAGATTTTTTACAAAAATGAAAAAGGTGCTGCTTTCTCATATTTCTGCTTTGAGTATTAAATCAGGAAAACAAATTATCGCATGCTGAATACAAATGAAATAAAATCCTCTTCAATAGTTAAGGTTGAAAATTTTATAGTAATATTTATAAATGATCAAAAGTAGTTTTGGGAATATTTATGGGAATATTTGGGTCCTATTTGTTGAGTCAAATCTGAAGTCATTTCAGATTGAGTCTGAAGTCTATTAAAATGGGTCTCGACTCTGAGTCACTCTCTGTGCCTGGTTTAATAATTGATATCTATGATATGTATTACATCTGTGTTTTTCAGCAATTACATTGAACACATGAGTCAAGCACTAATAACTCATCTTTAATTTTCTATATATTCTCTGCAGTGTTTCCGGCTGTGACATTACACAGAAAGGCTGTACTGCTCTGATTTCAGCTCTGAGATCAAACTCACACCTGAGAGAACTGGATCTGAGCTGGAATAAACCAGGAGACTCAGGAGTGAAGCTGATCTCTGCTCTACTGGAGGATCCACACTGTAAACTGGAGAAACTACAGTGAGTCTCATCACATCTCAGTAACTATAAGGTTTCAAGTAAAAAGCAAAATTACTCAGATATGTTTTCTATAGCAGTGGTTTTGATTGTTGTCTTCTCACCCTCAGTCCAAACCTTTTTTTAAAATAAATGTTAATTAATTAATTGCAATCTTATTAATTATGATATTTTTATGGAGCCTTTTTTCAAAACCAGCACTGTAGTGTTTTTTAACAGCTACAGTGACTGCTAGAATGTCATTACAGCACACCAGTATTAGAGTACAATCGGGCTGAAGACATGAGTCGCCTCCGAGTTTTCAGGCAAATGAATATTGAATGCAACTTCCAAAGGGAAAATATAGAAATAAATGAGGTGGCAACAATGACCTCACCAGTATGGGGCAAAATGTCCACTATATTGATACAAATATTTCAACTAAAGTAATATGTTTTGCATAATATCTAAAAAAAAAAAAAAAACCTTCAGCAATGCTTGTACCATATAATACCAAAATAATTTATTTATGTTTTGATTCTGATCATTTACTTTTATTAACTGAGTACATTGCAAATAAAATAAAATAAATATAATAAATAAAAATACAGGTATGTTTTATTATAAAGAAAATGATTGTGAAGGATTCTTACACTGCTAAAATAACTTAATATGGCTTTACAGTATCTCAGTTAAAAGATTGTTTATATCTTGTCAGTGATATCATATTTTTAGATATAATTTTTAATTAAAATAATTATGGTGATTATCTTTTTTTTTTTTAATCCCAAATACCACCTTTTTATATTCTTCAGTTATTGAAAATCTGTTGATTTAATTACATTCAATAAAAAATAAAAATATTAACAAAATTTTTGTTTCGAAACAGAAGCCTGTAATTTTTAATGATTCTCATTTGCTACATAAGTCTGTAATATTTTCAGATGTGTCTTTTACATAGGTCCATCTTTAGCCCCATTGTAAACTACCACACACAAGTCACAAAATATAAATGATCAAATTGACAAATATTTCTCCAATTAATGAGTAACAGATTTACAAGTACTCAGTGGCACCAAGACTTGAATATTTTAATCTGTTTGAAGAGTATTTATATAAGAGGGGACAGCATTCATAAATGCTATTTTACCTCATTCTGTGTGAGGAAAAAGAAGTATATTTTATAAATTTCCCTGCCCTCTCAACCACCCCACAATCTTAAAAAAAACACAAGAGTAATATGTTACTCTTAATATGTGATGTGATCTGGGAAAACCAGTTGGATGTTGCACTGGGACATTTTCAGGAAATACAAAAAAATAGATCAATGTCCTTTTTTTGTTGTTGTTGTCAAAATTAGGATTTCATTACATTATTATTCTATAACATCTTGTCTATCATCTTTGAAAATATCTTGGCAAAATTCACTTGTTTAGAGCAGAAAAATAGTGATTTATTGCAGCAAGCAGAAATGACTGTCTTTCTCTTATGTTAAAAACGCGCTGCGGAGGTGCTTTCTTTTAACACCACAAAAACAGTTAACCTATCAAAATAAACCACGTAACATATTAAATAAAGGTGTATCAATGCACATTCTCCACCAGTCCTGTGTAAACTATGGCATGCAAAGTTTTATTTATTTATTTATTTTTTTTAATATCGTGAGACGGCGGAGCACAAGAGTCCAACACAGTCTGAAGGAGCTGCTCACTTAACGATCACTAAACGTTGGTCTGTTTGTGTAATGATGCAGTATAGCGCTGCTGACAGACAGCTCTTGTTAAACCTGTGAAATCAAAGTGAAAGTCGTCTCACTTTAAACTCGTTTTTCTCAAAATTACATTCCTGAAAATCATAACTATCAGCCAACTTAAGATAGTCATAACTTTTGTTACATTCAAGCTATGGACAAAATAAAAAAGTGCTTGAACCCAGCTTTCATATGGTATCAAAACCTAAAAAAGGGAAAATTTCACCATGTGTTGGATTTTCCTAGATTTCATCACATTATTGCCGATATAGCACTACAAAAGGTTTGAAGAATGAAAATAATAAACTAGTTCAGTATTGGGAATCTTAGCTTGTGATTGTGTTGGCAAGTTGAAATGTCTATACCACTGATCCTGGTGTATAGAAACATTTTGCTCATATAAACAAACACACAAACACACTCTCACCCTAAAATTTAAACACAATCTCTGAGATCATTCATGTTCTTCATTCTCTGCAGGCTGTTTAACTGCAGTATTGGAGAGGAAGGCTGTGCTGCTCTGATTTCAGCTCTGAGATCAAACCCCTCACACCTGAGAGAACTGAATCTGAGCAGTAATGAACCAGGAGACTCAGGAGCGAATCTGATCTCTGCTCTACTGGAGGATCCACACTGTAAACTAGAGAAACTATGGTGAGTGTTATTATATTATTGAACACAATAACTGTGTGAAAATGTTGGCAAACAAAGTTTTAAGGGGATAAAAAAAAGTTTTAAAGGGATAGTTCACCCCAAAATGAAAAATCTGTCATCACTTCAAGTCATTTCGAAACAGTATGACTTTCTTCTGTGAAAAATAAAAGAAGATATTTTGAAAAATGTCTTTTGTCCACACAATGGAAAACAATGGTACCAAAACTTTGGTTGGCAACAATATTCAAATATCATCTTTTGTTTTTCACAGAAGAAAGAAGGTCATACAGGTTAGGAACGAAAGAGAAGTAAATGATGACAGTTATTATTTGTGGGTGACAATCCTTTAAGAATCAAAATGTAAATGATCAAATACAATGATTAAACTGAATGTGCCCAAAACAAATGTATATTTGTATATACACTTATAGACCATTGAACAACAAAATACAAGTGTAAGCCAAAATTAATTAAATTTGCAGTGATTAATTGGCAGCAGCTTCACCTATAAATGACTGTATATTTTAGTTTTTTGCTGTATATAAAATTACAGTGTAGTATAATATTTTATTTATATATATATATTAGGGATGTGACGAGATCTGATGTGTCCGATGTGAGAACGTGACAGTCCTCGCAAAATGTTTTGCAGTGTTTACATTAGAGCTACACAATTAAAGATCACGATCTCGATTGAAACACCCACACGATCTTATTCCTAAATGACTGTGATTCAGCTATGTCTATTACGACTGTTTCACATCACGAGTGTCAGTGGAGCGTGAGAAGCAGGTTTTGTTGCTGGTCATGTTAATGAATCAGAGGATCGGCCATCATCATGTTTCAGATGTGAACGCTGTCATTCACTGATATGGACGGTGACAAAACACGCTGCTCACGCTCCACTGACACTTACGATGTGAAACAGGTGTTAAAGACATAGAAATCTGCATTCATGCTGCTACTGATCCAGAAACAGCAACACAAACAGTCTTTTTAACCACACATCATTATTTCTGTTACAGACATTTCGCCTCTTCAGCTCTGTGGCATATTTTGAATTTTTTACTGTATTTGGCAAACCTGAATTTAAAAGAGCACCGTACTCACATACATTGAGCTAAATGGATAAAAATGGTTTTATTTTACAAAAAAAACACCCTAAATTTTAACACATGGGTGGAATAATTCATAATTATTATTGTATTTCTTCATAATACATAATTTTCCAACTCTGCATTGAGCTGGCAGCTAGCGCGCTAGGGGGCGGTGTGCATTAAACGTTCACTGCGTCCTCCTCCCTCGTGTTTGGAAAGGCATAAATCGACATCGGATTGAGCTAGGAGTTTGATCAATGTCTCTTTGGACAGATCTGATTGGGGCTTTTCAGACATATGACACATTACGTGATGACGCAATTGCCCGTCAACACAAACGTGTTAAGGCAAAACGAATCGAAAATGCATTGATCGGCACATCGAAGACATTTTAGGGTGTCGTTTGGCCGTGCAAGCGCACAGAAAAGTAAGCGTAGTCTCATTTTAAAGATAACAACATAATCTAAGAGCTGATATAAAGTTTTTGGTCACTTCTTGCACACGGAAGTAGTAATTGGAGCAGAAATGTGACATAATTGTTTGTTTGTTTACATAAGTAATTTCCATCATCTTGATTCTTTTGATAATTATTTTCTGTAATTTGTTAGATCAATGAAATAAAGTACATAATCATATTTTTTTTTTTCATTTGATATATGACTCATCTACGTTTGTGAAGTTTGAGCGGTGTGAATATGAATATGAATATTATTAGGTCGTCTTCACGAGGGGGGTTTGTTTGTGGGGGGCAGATTCAGACCTTATTATCTTATTTCTTTGTAACATAAATGCAAAAGTGATGGATGGATAAGAAAGCTGAGGTTCTAAGCTTTCAAATGAGACCATATTTGTCTAGTTCACTGCTCCTCAACTTATTCATTTTTACAATAACTTTGATGCAATTTTGGACCCACCGGTGGGTCCACGGGGGAGTGCAGAGCTTAAGAGGCTTAAATAACAGAAGTACTGGGATAAAAGTTTATAATTTGAGTATAAACACTTATTGTCTACAGTAGTGATCAAAACGAAAGTATCTTAACACGTATGTATTACATATGAATTGTAACGCTGATCCTCTTCCAATAGTGAAACAAGACTTTATGAATTGAGACACTGACTCCTTCACTGAATATTCTTTTTTATTTTGTTCAAATTAATATATATTAATATAATATATATTTTTAAAGCCTTAAGCAATGAACATTTTGTCAGAACCACTAGTAAATTATTTTATTTTATTATTATTTTTTTATTTTTCAGAATCGTAATCTCCAATTTATTAAAAAACAAATTGTGATTCTCAGTTTATCCAGAATCGTGAAGCTCTAGTTTACATGTTATTACTAGAATTCATTAAAATAGAAGTTTAATCTCATGAAGAACAAGTTAATTGCAAAATGCATCTACATTTTTTGCATTTTGTGTTTTTCAGTTGAATAAGAGACTATTTTTCCCTGTATTTTTCATTTCTTTAAAAAAGTGTACAAATCTTGTCTCATCTCGTTCTCATGAACCCAGTCTCGTGTCTCGTGGGATAAGTGTCTCATCACACCCCTAATATATATATATATATATATATATATGTATAGTTTGTAAAATGGCACAGCTTTTTAAATAGCTGAAAGTACACTCTTAACATCAGTCAGTCAAGCATTATAATATGATAATGATAGAACTTTAGTAATTAGTATTAAAACTTGGTAACCATGTATGAATGAATATTAGTCACTTTAACTGAACTGATGGTGGTGCTTTTTTGGTCATTCAGTGTTTTTGTAAGAAAAAATGGGGGAAAAAATCTAACAATAAAACAGATGATAATAATAATAATAATAATAATAATAATAAAAATAATAATTAAAAAAAAAAAATTCTACCATAATAAAAAAAAAGTTCTTAAAAGCTGCTGAAGGATTCCAAAGGAACTCCGTTATTTTGACAGGAAAATACGACAAAGAATATCGTTTACATGTAGCGTGTCAATTCAGCATGATATGTAAGACTCTCTCGCTCTCTCTCTCTTTGTGTGTGTGAGACAAAGCGACGGCGAGTCGTGCACCTTCACACTAGAGTTTACGGTACGTCAAATACAGGTACACTGCACATCCATTGAGATGAATTGAAAAATAACACAGATCACTGTCTCAGTCTAAAATACATTCACACTTTTATTTTAGGAGGCCGAACAAATTATAATATAATAACAACAACTTTTTTTTTTTTTTTTTTATTCCTATGACAGTAATAGTCATATATTGTAAAACAGTTGCACTGTAAAATAAATGAAAATTATTATTTCATAGTAAATATTATTTTTGCTTTACACTACAGTAGTGAATTACAATACTTGTAAATCCTAATTTCTACACTTCAAAGAGATGTTGCATTTAGACTGCAGTAACGTTACCCATTTAAACCGCTGGTTGTCAGCAATTTATACTGCACTTTTAATCTTTCATTTTGACAGAAACAGCAGTAGAGCTTTTATTTTGCTGGAAAACTCCAGCTTCAGTGAAAACAGACTTACAAAGAAATGATTTGTGTCTCACTACAAATCTAGTGAAATGCTGTAATATAAAAACTCCCAAATCCAAACCATGTATTAATATTATTATTATATGTGATATGAAACATTTTATGGAACAAGCTCTTTTGCAGAAGTTGAAAGTGCATGAAGTTATTTTTATGAAAGTTTTACCCATCTTATAAATAAGTATGCTCCAGAAAGTTTAGAGTTAAAGGCAGACATAATGTATGGTTTACCCCTGAATGGTCAAATTTACTCCGAGAACGAAATATGGCTTGATTTACAGCTAGAAGTACTAATCTAAAGGAAGATTGGTTGATTTTCAGACAGTTGCATAATGTGTCTGCAGCTGTGATTAGAAAAGCTAAGGTTGATTACTTTCTTTTAGAAACTGCCACAATAATCTAAAAAATTTAAAAACTTTTTGGAAAAATATTAAAATTCTCACTGGAAATAAATCAAATTCATATTTTACATCATGTATTATAACCTTTATTCATGTAAAAATGGATAAAGCTAAAATAATAGACTGTTTAAACAAAACCTTTTGTGGCCTCTGGTACACTTCATGAGTCAAATAATTCGACCCGTGATAACTTCTGAACTGTTTAATCATGTTAAATCATTAAATTCACTGTAAATCATTTTAAGGTAGACCAAGTATTTGATTTTAGTGCAGTAACAGTTTCAGAAGTAAATAAGGCACTTAAATCTTTAGATAGTAAGAAACAGGCTGGTGATAAGTTGGATCAATGTTTTTAAAGTTGGCAGTAGTGTTGTCACAATACCAAAATTTTGACTTCGATACGATACCTGACTATAAAATATCACAATACTACTACTGAACCGATACTACGAAAAAAAACATGAAAACAGGAAAAGTAATTTAATAATAGATGATCCAAATGGAAATCATAGTTATTTTATCTATTAAAACAAAGCATTTAATCCCCCCTTTAAAAAAAAAATATAAATAAATAAAATAATAATTATTTGCCAGTGCCACTACACAGGATTATGGTGAACAACTACCGAGTCTACAGGTATGTAGAGATCTTTACTACATTGGTAAGTTAACTTAAAATTTTATTTCACAACAGCAATTTATATCATGACAATCTGTGTATTATTCGTCCATTTGTTTTTTTTTTATTTAATATTGAAAGAAGAAACCTGAGAAACGGCTCCTTTTTCATTTTATCATTTTTTCCAGAAAAATGAAAAACAAGAATTCGGCTTGATTTTTCGTTTTCGTTCAGGGGTTGAAAAATGAATAAACAGCTTGAATATTAAATTTCTTGACAGGGCGCGTTTATCTGCTTAGAGTTTATTTCACCCATTGCAACTTATTGGACCTGTATGAACTATAGGTTAGGCCTAATCACCTTAATTGTTATTATGTGATTTATTTATTGATTGATTGATCTATTTATTTATTGGAAATAAATAAATAAATAAATAAATGTCCTGCTTGCACTTTCAATGGCAGAGAATCATGATTTTCACTTTTTTTTATTTATTTTTTTTTAATGTGCCATCAAACCCTGCCATCCAGCGGAGGACTATTATTCTGTGTGAAACTGTGGAAGAACTGACGGGGCATGGTTTGATCTTCGGCTGACCAATCAGCAGAAAGGGGCGTTTCGTTCCGCCCACGTGTAGAAATCGAATATTCAAGCTGTTTATTCATTTTTCAACCCCTGAACGAAAAACGATTCATTTTTCTGGAAAAAATAAAAAAAATGAAAAAGGAGCCGTTTTCTCAGGTTTCTTCTTTCAATATTAAATCAAAAAACAAATGGACGAATAATACACGGATTCATGACATAGTCATTTTTTGTTATTTTATCTTTGTTATTATTAATAATAAGAACCAGATGCAAGTAACAGACTAAAGGACAACTACAATAAAACAAAGACAAAAAATAAATAAATAAATAAATAAAGAGGGCTCTATGAAATCTCTTTTATTTTATCCTAAATTCCATTTGAATTTTTCTAGACTCTATTTTAATGGTTACAAAATCTTTTAGCAAAAAACATGTCTAATTAATTGAAATCATGAATCTTGCAGAAATTAACAGCAGTTTATTAAAAGTTTAACAAAAATTACATGGTTTTAAGGCCCTATGAAATACATTTATTATTTTTCTCAAATTCAGTTTTGTTTTCCATAAATTTTCTGGATTCTATTTTAATCGTTTCATTACATTTTAATAATCAAAAGCACGTCTAATGAATTAATAAAGGATAATTAGATAAATAATTTATTTATTATTGGCTGTTTATTTCTTTTTTTCATAAAATTCTGTGTTGTGTATTTACAATTTTCTGGTACAATTTTTATTTATTTATTTTTTTCTGGTAAATATTCCTTAAACATCGTTTTATTAGTATTTTTATTATTAGTAGTAGTACTATCTTTACATTAAGTTATATATTTCTGACTCAAGTTAAACCACCGTCTGCACCATTCACTAACACAGACACACAGAAATACAGCTCTTATTAAAATACATTCTTAAAGTACCGCTACTAGTTATTGCAATATTGCAGTATTGCAGGGTATATCGTGCAACACTAGTTGGCAGCTGATTTTATTGCGCCACCACTAACTTATCTTTTCAATCTTTCTTTATCTACAAAATAAATTCCTTCTATCTGGAAAACTGCTTATGTTCAGCCATTATTTAAAGGGGTTGATCCAACTGTATTGAATAATTATAGGTTTATTTTGAAATTGTCTATTTTAGCAAAGGTTTTTGAATTGCTTGTAAATGATCAATTAAAAGAGTTTCTATCTACTAAAAATGTCTTATCAGATTTCCAATCCAGTTTTAGGAAAAAAAACATAGTACATCCACAGCAGTAAAAGTATTAAATGATTTAATGGTTTCATTGGATAATAAAAACCAGGGATGCTGATATTATCAGACTGATATCGGAATCGGACGATAATGGCTTTAAATGTAAATATCTGCATCTGCCCAATATGAAAAATTATGCCAGTATGTCTTGTCGATAAGAGGAATATGTTAAGTCACGTGTGCTGAATGGTGATTAGATTTACTGTTTTCATCGCTGCATTTAAACTGAGAATGAACATACAGAATGAGGCGTTCGGTGTGTGATAGAGTAAACAGTAATAGCACGTGCAGTGGCAGCAGTGGTGTTGGAGAAAGCGCGCTGTTGTTCTGTTTGGGATCTTTACTGTTGTCTGTTTCATATCCAGTCACTAGACACTGAATGCGCCCTTTTAAATGGTTTCATGGTGCTCGATGTTGTATTTTGAAACACAATAGCAATGTTTGCAATTGACATGATCAGCATTTAAAATAAAATGATCCCAAAAGTAATTACGGCGCGCGGTCAGTGAACCTCTTTCACCGGCGGCACAACGGCAAAACACACTGTTGCTCATATGAAACATTTTTATGTGAATATTATGACATAAGTGAGGTACAAAACATTCTTTATAAGAGAAATAATTGGTTAGCAGGCAAATGTTAGTAGTGACCATTAGGGATGTCGCAATTCTCAATATAATACCCTAACAGCACACATACGCACGATGTCGCTCAGAGAGCGTTTGCTAATCGGCATATCAAGTGACCATGCTTTTGGATTCATGTCGTTGGAGCCCATACATTTAAAGTCATACGCGGCTACACTCTAAAAAACTGCTGGGTTAAAAACAACCTAGCGCTGCGTAAAATATGGACATACCCACATAGTAAAATAAGCAGTGTCAACATAACACTTAAAGAGTTAATTTTAACACTTCTTTGGAGCACATATGGTCCCAATCTATCGAGAGTAAAAATAACACTGACTGTAGTGTAGAACTTATAGTGTAAATAAAGCACCATAAAGTGTTAAAAAAACAACACTGAGAGAGTATTTATTTACACTTGTTATTGTACTATAAGTTTAACACTATGGGGCACTTAACACCTCTGGTGTTATTTTTTTTATTTAGATTACTCTGTTAAGTGTTATTCACAGTGTGCTTATTTGGTGCAAAATATGTATTAAAAATACATTCAAATATTTAAAAATTTCTTTACACAGATGTAAACATTTAAATGTTTATTTACAAAATGGGCAAAGTGGCTACTTTAAAACATGTACAGTTCGACTTAAAACATAAAATATAAAAACATCAATTTTGAAATAAAACCTGCATTGGTCAAATGCATTTATGCCCAAATCATTGCTCTCATCATCATGTTTTACAGCAGGAGGCCGATTTCTCCTCTCCATGTACCCATAATTAAATGAATGCAATCTTCCATCTAACTCTTTTGCTGTCAAAAAATGAGCTTGTACATAACGCAAAACAAGTTTTAATTCAAACTGCGCAATGCCTTCTAAAACATCATGCATTACATCTACAGAAAAATTGTCTGATATATTGAAGTACTGCAGAGAGTTCAGCAAACATGTGCGCTTTACACCATAAACATGAGATAGAGTTGGGTCTGCTTGTATAGCTTCACAGTGTCGCAAGTGTGTCTCTTTAGTGCGAAAAATAACATTCGACTCATCTTCACAGAACACAGTTTGATAATCTTTCCTTTCAGTAAGGCAAAACCTACAGATATTCCGAGCTCGAAAAGATTCAACAAATCCAAAAAGGCAGTGCAAACCAAGATTATCTCCTGTTATTTGGACAATACTGCCATGCACAAAACCAGAGGGTCCTTCTATTCCTGTGGACTCCAGAACTTTTATGTCATTGATAATAGGTTCTAAAATTGAATCAAATCCGTATGTTTTTATGTCTTGGGAATGAAAAAGTGCACATAAGTGTATGTTGGCTAAAGACTAACTAAATTGTGGTGGAAAATTTCTTAAAGTAAAATATATACCTCCCAATTTGTGGATGCCTTTTTTTTGACCCTAATGGATTGGCACATTCAAAATCATCGTAAAACATTTGAATCTGAAGTGCATTTTTTTCAGTGGAAAACAGGGGGTGGCTCTTTATGTATAGTCCATCTTCAATATCATAGTACATACCATCTTTATTAAGTACACCCGACTTAAACCTGAATGAGGCCTTTGGGTGCATTAAAATGCTCTGTAAGGTTTGAAGAATTGGGACATAGGCAAATTTGTCAGTCACTGCAACTTGCTCATATAATCCAGTAGACTTGTTTTTTCTATTGTCAAATCTGACACCAAGTACTTTCTGAACAGGCTGGACAGTTCCCCATTTCCTTGAAAAATATGAGTTTCGTTTGGACATGGAACTAAGAGAGGTAAAAGGGCTTTCAATGGTCTCAAATGACTGTTCAACTTCACTTTTAATGTCTGTGTTCTGTGAGGATAAGCAATGAAGAGCTGTCTCTTTTACTTGGTCCTGGAAGTCCTGAACTACTACTTCCATAGATATAACAAATGTATTAATAGTAGTCTGACTTACACCTGCAGCTTGCAGTTGTGCTATTGCTGATGCACACATATCCGTGGTGTTTTTACTGGATATTGGCAGGGAACTGACATTTGAAGATTTAGCCACATCAATACTACTAGATTGCCCGACAACTGCTTCATGAACAGCACTATCTTGAACATGTAATGGAACTTCATTACTTGCTTCATGAACTCTATTTAAATGTTTGCGGAACCCAGAATATGTTCCAAATTCTAAACAGCATCCTGCCTGTCCACATTTTAGACGAAGTGATTCGCCAGAAAACAGATCATGAATTAGTTTTAGATGTCGAACAAGCAAATTTGTGTTCTCCAGGCAGCAAGAGCAAACAAAACATATCATTTTAGCTGGCAATCACCTCTAATGCATGAATCTGGCTCGGAGCTCAGCAACCCTTGGACTCTCTTTCACTTTGCCAATGTCAATCTCAAAAACGGTTGTTTGTATGAAGGTGTACATGTTGTGAAGCACCTTATTGTATGCGGCACCAAACACAAAGTGGGCTTTGAACAGTTCATTGAAGGCAGCAAGACCACTCACTGACTTGCATGGTATGGCTTTTTTGTCGAGGATGATGTAGTATCCATGAATGCTGCTTTTCTTTGTCCCGACAGCAAGCAGGTAGGACTGGGTGCTCTCTTTAATTGAATCAAGATGTTCCTGTATGTTAGTCCCTGCCTAAAAGGTCCTGAAGTTCTTGGGAGGAGTTAAGCCCCTTGCTCTGCTGAATGACTTTCTGCATAAATGTAGTTGGCCACCTCTCTAAAAATTTAGCTGCTGTCTTTTCGCCAAAAAGACAAGCAAAATCCAACTCAATCTGTAAAACCCACCAAAGCAGAAAAAAAGCAACTAAGTGCAAATTTATTATCTTTACAATGACTAATCAATATAACTTTAAATCACCACAGATATCCTCTATTGTCCTTATTTCACAGAAAAATAATCTAAATCACACTCAAATGTTCTTGCCAGGCCTTTGATATCCAAATAACGTGGGAATTCAGTTAGCACATCAGCGCATCTGCTTGGGTCATGAATCATCTTGCGACGATACTGAAATGTCTCCCTCATCTTGACCTTTACTGTCGCCTCCTCTGAAGTATGCTTCATAAGAGAAACAGCTTCCCTATACTGTTCTTCGGTCAGGATAACGTCTGTGCTGGATGAAGCTTCTCTCTGCGCAGATGGGCCACCACTAAAAGACTGGGGGACACATCTACGGGTCTCTGATGGTGCACTGTTCCTCTGAATGTTCTTAATTTTCCATGACAAGTACCCTTGTCCACTTTGAGGGTCATAATAATGTTCCTTAAAAAAATGTTTAAAGTAAAACAAGACATCCATCTACCACATAATTATTTAACTAATTTAATTAATTTACTTACATATCCAAGCTTTGCATATGGATCCCTAAGATACGGAAACAGGGCAATGATTCCTTGAGCATACAGTTCTCTTACTTGGGTGGAGATGAGCTGTAATATTATAGAGAAACAATCAAATATGAATTGAAATTTAAATAATTAAATATTATTAACTTTTAAAATTCACTTTTCCCAGCAGTTAACACATTACACTTTATAAAATTGCATCAACAAGATTAGAATTTGAGTGTCACATGCGTTTGCTACAGAAGAACAAATGTCACATTAAATTTTGTCCTGACGCCTTTGTAAAAGTGCTCGTTCACCAAAAATTCAGTTTTGTATTTTTCCACACCTGGAAGATCTTTATAAATTTTTGATTGCATCCAAGAGCTTTCTGAGCCCCTATAAACAGAAACGCGACTACAACTTTCAAGACCCGTGTCTTGCATGACCCATGTAATGTAGTATAACCATTGTGATAATATTCCATGTGGCTATAGTGGTTCAACCTAAACTTCATGAAACTTTAAATCCTTAGTGTGTGTAAAAACAGACTATTAATATTGTTATTTTTTGCACACAAACTACTTTTCTTGCTCTATAAGAACCACTATAGTCACAAGGACTATTTCAAAGACGTTTTACTAACATTCTTGGCCTTGAAGTGGCAGCTGTTTTTCTGTCTATGAGGGGGACTTTATCAGAGATATGTTCATTTGTTTTCTGAACATGAGAAAGATCTTACTCTGTGGAATGACACAGGATTAAGTAATTAATGAAAGAATGATCATTTTCACTGAATTAACCTTTTAATGACCTTAATGATCTTTTAAAAATCATGTCCTTTAACAAATTTTGCTTTGGGCTAGGAAAACATGACCACTGGAATAAAGAATACTTAAAATACAAGTTACCTGTGCTTTTCAGTCACATCTGCAGTAAGAATATTGACCATCTTTCTCCTGTTGCTGTCAGATGAGCTTTTGGTTTTGTTGTACTCTCTGATGATTCCATCCCCACCAGGTTTAGTCTGCAGAATTTTTTTGACCATCTGCAAAGTTACAAAGCACAATAAACAACTCATGTCAGAAAACATTCTGTGAACATGATTGTGTAGTCACATTGTGATTCTGCACCTGGATCAAATCTCCAACACATGAATTTGGTAAACTCGACTTAACTTTTGCACTTTAGTTTCATGCATTAACACAAATGACACAGTGTGATATTGTCAGAAAACAAGGCACTTTCTTCAAAATGTTAATTTCATCAAAATATAATAAAAAAAAATAAGTGACTAAATTCTAAATTCTTACTGAATAACATCCAAGGCACAGACACACACTCACAATTCCTGCTTCATCTTCGGCTCTCCTCTTTCTTGTAGGGCTGTCATCACTTAGAAGAATGGTGTCATCAGATTCATTGCTTGAAATCTCAATTGAGCTTTCTTCACTTGGCACTGGAGGAACATGGGTCAATTCTGTTGACAAAGAATTAAAAAAAACCTAAAATTAGTCTTAGTCGAGTTAATTTAAGCTAAGTTTCCTGAAGTTTAGTTGTTCACTACAGTCTAATTTTAAAAAAGTTCTGGAGCATGATTCAGCTGTCTTGGCTGAAAATAAATCTTAAAATGTATCAGTGTCATTATTTTACATTTACATTCAGTCATTTAGCGACTTTCAAATGAGAACAACAGAAGCAATAACATCGCCTGTCCTCGCCTGTTTTTCTTTTTTTTTTTTTGTCTGAAAAGGTACATGCCTTATGTTTTTTAAGGCATGTTTGTAAAAATATTTCAATGTCTTATTCAACTATGACCTTTGCAGGTAAAATAAACAAATTAATAAACAATGAATGACAAACTGTCAAACCCTGGTACCGCTAACAAACTTTTCATTTTTTTAAATTTACAAAATTAAATACCTGTTTGCGATTGCAATGTTATATGAATTGTGTTTCCTAAAAAACATGTTTACATGTGGCTGTGATTGTGTGCGTGGGTGTGATCTTAGACCCGGACGCGGTGGTGAAAAGTTGTATATTAAGTCACACTTAAAAAGAGGATTGCATGCGCCTGTCAACAAGGATCAACAAGAGATGAGGATGGTCGAAAAATCGGCCGATTGCGATTTCTGGCCAGTCATTCGGTGCATCTCGAGCTATTTAATTCCCTGTCAAGTCATGCCATTAGCATTAGCCGTTGTGCTAATCCCATCAAGTGGCTTTAGTCCGGCGCTCACGCAAAAGACACTAGACGCGCGTGCTTACATAAACAAATAATGGAAAAGCAGTGCAGCTCAACCTTTATACAAATTAATTTACAAAATAAACTTAATGTTTGACTTCCCAATCACAGTCAACATGCAAACACATTTTAATTAAGTTTAATTAAGCCTTAAAGAGTGATTATTTTGATGCTCCCTGGACGTTTGCAAAGCACAAACAACCACATGTCACTTGCAATGCTCAGCTACGTACACTTTGACGATATACATTACCATTTGAAGAATCTGGCAATAGTATCTGGAAAACACCCAAATTCGGTTGCTTCAGAACGTCCTCAAAGACGTCCTCGTCTATTTCAGTCCCAGACTCATCGTAAAGCCTGGCCTCGGGCCTACTAGAGACACTGATGCCAAACTTCACGAAGGCTGTAAACGAACCGAAATAAGATTCAATTTAGTGGCAAACGCCACCGACATTGTCAGCTTAATACTTATTTATTATATAATTACAAATGCAATTACCTTCATCCAGAAAATCTGAAAGTTTCAAATCGCTGTGATTTATTAATTTAACTCTTTTAGAATGAATAACATTTAACACTGCATTTTTTACACTGCTTATTTTACTGTGCAGCGATTGGGTTGTTTTGACCCAGCAGTTGGGTTAAATGTTTAACCCAGCCTTCTGGGTAGTAACCCAACTGCTGGGTCAAAACAACCCAATCGCTGGGTTTGTCCATATTTTACCCAGCGCTAGGTTGTATTTAACCAGCAGTTTTTAGAGTGTATGTGTTCTGTTTTGAGGGTTGGTCACGAATTGCCACACATGAGGAATCAAATAAATAAATAAAATAATAATAATAATAAAAATAAATAAATAAATATTTTGTACGTCATTGTAGCCTGTTTTACTGTTGTTGTGCAACAGTAAGAAGGGGCTGAACATTAAACACTTATTATTGTTTATTTAATCCTAACGAATAAGTTCTTGTTAAAAACTAACTTTCCAAACAAAAGGATATATATCGGTATCAGTCAAAATGAGATGAAAAATATCAGCATATCAGCAAAAATCCAATATCGTGCATCCCTCTTAAAAACCAAAGAGCTGCTCTTTTTATCAATTTAACCAAAGCTTTTGATTCTGTAGATCATGAAATTCTGAAACAGAGGCTATTAGTGTAGGTTTATCAGTAAATGCTGTTGGATGGTTTGTTAATTAATTATCGGATAGATCTCAGTGTATATAGAGGTGCTCACTTCTATAAATAAATATGGGCGTACCACAGGGATCGGTCCTTGGGCCATTATTATTTATTTTATATGTTAATAATAAAGGTGCTAATCTTGTACATTATAGTTTTCATTTATACACTGATGATGGTGATTTACTCTGCATAAACATTGGATAAGGTTGAGTCATCTACAATTTGATTTTGATGTAGTTCAGCAAACACTGAACGATTTAAAACTGGTTTTAAATGTGGAGAAATCTAAACATATGATGTTCACAAAAAGAAAGCCTGCACTCTCAAACTCATGCTCAATTACTACTCTTCAAGGTTTGGAGGTTGAAGTAGTGTCTAAGTATAAATACCTGGGATTTTTAACTGATTATTCTCTTTCTTTTGAGCCTCATATTCAGTATCTAGTGAGTTAATTTAAGTTGAAACTGGGACTTTTTTTTTTTTTTTTTAAAGAGTTAAATCTTTTCTTTCTTTTGAAGCAAGGAAGAGATTGGTAGCAGCTACATTTTTGTCAGCGTTGGATTACTGTGATATCATTTATATTCAGTAGGGTTGGGTATCCTTTGGGGTTTTTTCGATACTGGTGCCAAATCGATACTTTTAAAACGGTACCGGTGCCAAAACGGTGCCTGAACCGATACTTTTAAAAAAGCCACAAAGTGGTGGATGACACAAGAATATATTTTTATTGGACAAAAAAGTTCTTTAAATTGAACAATGTATTAAAAGTAAAAAAAAAAAAAAAAGTAGTACTATATATTATTAAGTCAATGCAAAACACAACAACAATAAAACCTAAGCCACCTAACCCAACTACAATAATTTAACAGCTTAAAATTTCAGCAATTCTTTTGCAGAAATATGACCGTATGTGATGAGATCTGGGAAAACCCGTCGGATGTCGCGGTGGGACGTTTTCAGGAAATTCGTTTTTCATTAAATTATTATTCTATACCATCTTGTCTATAATCTCTGAAAATATCTCTTTGAAATTCACTTGTTTAGTCCAGAAAAATACACATTTATTGCCGCAAGCAGAAATGACTGTCTTTCTCCTATGTTAAGAACGCACTGCAGAGGTGCTTTCTTTTAACACCACAAAAACCGTTAACCTATCAAAATAAACCATGCAACATATTTAGTAAAGGCGTATCAATTCACATTTTCCGCCAGTCCTGTGTAAAGTACGGCAAGCAAAGTTTTATTTATTTATTTATTTAAATATCGTGAGATAGCGGAGCGCAACAACGCCGTCTGAAGTACTGCAGCTGCTCACTTAACCGATCTTACTGGTCTCAATCTGCTCAGTTTTGGTGATGTCAGTGCCCTAAATGATGTTACGGGCTATTTCACATCCAGAGATGAAGGATCGGATGATGAAGTTACTAAAGAGGAGTCGTCCGATGACAGTCTGTTTTATGCACAGTGCGCGAACAGTTGTGCTGCGCTCGCTTTTACTACAAGGTAGGCTGCATTATTTACTAAACATAAAATGGAAAACAAACGTTAGTCTGTTTGTCTAATGATGCAGTAGCGCTCCTAACTTGACAGACAGCTCTCGTTAAACCCGTAAAGTGAAAGTGAAAGCCGTCTCACTTTTTAAAGCCGTTTTTCTCAAAATCCCATTCCTGAAAATCATCGCTATCAGCCAACCTAAGATAGCCATAACGTAGGTTATGTAAAAAATAAAAGTTTTGGAAAGGGGCCTGAACTCAGCTTTCATATGGTGTCAAAACCTAAAAAAGGTAAAATTTCACAATGTGTTGGGTTTTCCTAGATCGCATCACATATTTGCCGTCTCTGGCAAAATACGACACCTCTCCAGCTGATGTCTGCAAACACGGTGCATCCCTCTGCTTTCAAGTTTATTCCACATACCATCAAATGTTTCATTAGGTTTGACGCGTTTTCCCCTTCACACGCAACTGCTGTAAAACATTTGCTGCACGTCGCAGTGTCTGAATCATTTCTCGTGAAATATAGCCACACTTTAGAATGTTTAGTTTTTGGCATTTTAAGTTAGACGCGTTTAATGTAGCTGGCTAAGCTAACGGCAAACCACTTGCTGCAGTCAGAGCGAGTGTAACGATAGTTGCTGCATTCACGCGCTTCTCGGATGGTCTCATTTCCAGACGATTTGTGCTTTTAATTCGAAATGTGAAAATGGATAGTAACTACAAAGATGTCTTGGATTTCTATCATCAAAGCTTTCCGACGTTCACGTGAGTTTTCTCATTCAGTAAATAAATTTTCTGATCATTCTGACACCCCATGAATGCAGTATTTAAATTTAACTAGCGATCATGCATGTTGATGAATCAATGCTTCTACATCCGTATCATAGCACCAGAAGACAAATATTTCAGTCGACAGTTCAGGCATTTAAGTGGCACCGAAATTCGCGTTCTGATTCGGTCCGGTACATACCGGTCACATGTGTACCGGTGCCGTATTGGCACCGGGTTTCGGTACCCAACCCTAATATTCAGGCACCTAAGCATCGTTTACAGGCATTACATTTGGTTTATCATGAAGCATTAAGGTTTATCACAAATTCAAGAGCCCTTATTCATCATTGTTTATTGTACTCTCAGGTTGGTTGGTCAGTGTTGTCAACCAGTAGACTTAAATATTGGTACTTATATAAAATCATTTTAGGTTTAACTTCCTTTGTATTTACAGCAGAATATCATTCAAAAAAAAGGTGTACAGAATTATGTGCTTTGCTCACAAGCATGGGCTTATCTTTTATTCATCCCTAAATTCTGTACTAATATAAGTCAGTGGGCATTTAGTTATGCTGCTCCATTTGACTGAAATCAAGTCGTCGTTAGACTCAAATGCGACAACTGGTCCCTGATGAATGAATAATTGAAAGTATCCACCTTATTCATCATCACAGAAGTAAACATATGGGTGAGACTTCCAGTTCATTAGCTGCTATAGGGAAATAATGCAAATAATTACAATGTGCAATAAACGGTAAAACTGTTTGCACTACAAACCAGTGTGTTCATAATTAGGATAATACATTAAAATAATATGGTAAGACGCACCAATTTGCAATGTCAAGCAACAAATCAAGCTGTTTTGTACAGCTAAAAATAGCTGGAAGGGAATGAGCCCAGAATCAAGAAAAATAAAATGTTTTCATTTGTATGGGAATAATAAGGCGGATAGGATGATCAGAATAATTAAATATCTCAATTAATATTATCTGATATTTTTGATTAGACACTAATTAGAAACTCAATCTAAATGTAATGATCACTTGAAAATTGTAGTCAGATTAAACACGGAGCTACAATAAAATTTAAACTCAATCCCAACTCTGTAGAAATACAAGTAAAAGATATGTCATAGTTATACTATAATGTTACTCTCATTTTATCATTATCACCTGTATAGTACTATAAACTTGTCCAGCATCACAATCAGGAATCATGTGGGTCGAGTGCATTTAAATTAATGCTTTAGTTGGTGACAAGTTAAAACCTCTATCACACTGATCCTGGTGTATAGAAAAAGTAGTGCTCATACAAACACACACAAACACACTCTCACCCTAAAGATTAAACACAATCTCAGAGATCATTCATGTTCTTCACTCTCTGCAGGTTGGTTGATTGCAGTATTGGAGAGGAAGGCTGTGCTGCTCTGATTTCAGCTCTGAGATCAAACTCACACCTGAGAGAACTGGATCTGGAATATAATAAACCAGGAGACTCAGGATTGAAGCTGCGCTCTGCTCTACTGGAGGATCCACACTGTAAACACAAGAAACTATAGTAAGTAATTAAGTAAATGCTGTCATTTATTATCTTCTGTTAAAGCAGATCTTAGTGTATTTTATCTTTCTCTGTATTTTACAGTATTTGACAGTGGAAACTTCACAAGCTCCAAACAAGTGAATCAAAACAACACGTCCTGAACAAGACTGTCACCTGGACAAATGCAGATACTGATCCAGCAGTTTCATATGTGAAGGACTTTTGTTATTAATTTTCATTTAGCCTATTTTGTTTTTCTAGTCTTAAAAATAATCAAACAAACAAAAAAGTAGATTGGACATACTAACTGCACTGTAAAAAAATTAGTGTGAAATTACAATATATTTTGGGTTAATAATTGCACACTGTAAAACTATTCACTATAAATTTGCAGGAACCTATAAAGTATTTTGTACCAGTAAAGTACTGTATATTTTTATACAGTTATTCTGTATACATTTTGTATATTTTGTCATTTTATTGTATTTTTTTCTGTATAGAGAATTACAGTGTAATAAAATTTGTCCTGTAAATTAACAGTAAAATACTGGCAGCGTATTTCGTGGGTTCTATCTGACATTTTTGTCAAAATTGAGTCACATATTCTTATTCTGTGACAACTTATTTACATTATGTGATTTTTTTTTTTTTTTTTTTTTAAAGTTTACATTTTGTGTACATTTTAGGACTTTTTATTTAGAAAACAAAAAGGTTCTATTCTAGGAAGTCGAACTCTAACTTGGTTCTATAAGGTTGTATCTGTGAGCCAATCAGCTCTTCGAATGCACACAAGAGGACCAATCAGGAGCAACTTTCTTTGTCATGTCGCCGGACTGCACCGTAACAGGGTTATGGCTAGAAGAGATACAGCTCCGGCCGGAAGTGACGCAAACACTCGTTAGATGTACAGGAAAAAATTAAATGAATAGTGAAAACGACAAGTAGCAAACTATTTTTTTTCTTACTAATAATTGATGATATTGATGATATAAAAAATATTAGTGCAGAAAATATCAAACGTGTCAAAGCCTCGTGGATTACACCCTTCCACTACCCAACATAAATGTCTTCAAATGTAAAAGTAAGCTGTGTGTGCTGTCATTGCAGACTAGACTTACAATTACCAGTATTTACACAATAGGGGGGAGGGGAAAAAAAGAGTAAAAACACAATTTTTAGACACAAAACCTTTTTATTTTTGCTCAAACACAAATGCACACACAGACAGACACAATGCCAACCACTATAACAACAACAACAACATTCACTCATGCACAAACACAGTGCCAACCGTAATAACAACAACATTCACTAATTTTATTTCAATAAATCTGAAACAAGGTTGGATTTGATTTAATTAATCTCCAAATGATTGGATAATGAAGAGAACTATATGATATCTGCATTTAAATCTCGAAGCTTGCTTTCATTGCTTCAGCACGACGGCCAAACCTTCCAGAAGATGGATGTTTTCTGGGGATCATGCTGAGGGGTTTGAGGTCTCTACATTTTTTGGATGGAGGTGTGTAAGAAAGAGGAAGTGTGTCATCATGAGGGGTATGACGCCTCACATCCTCCAAAAGTTCATTCAGTCGAACAATCAAGGAGTCCAGAAATGGCTCATCCTGCAGATGGTAAGATCCGAAATTTCATGCAGTAAACTCCCACACTTTTGCCTTTTCTGTGTCTTGCTGTTGCTTTTTGGAGGATTGCTGCTGCTGGTGTGTCTCAGGGAGGAGGGCTGCTGACTCTGGGAGAGGTGAGACTGCTTAAACATACAAAATCCAAAGTAAACAGGGGGTTATCCCTGTATATCCCTCCTAATTGCTCCCAGCCCCACACCTGTACCATGATGAAAACAGCACAGAAGTGCTTGCAAGGCAGCAGGTTCCTCTGCCAGTCTTCACATGTGCAGGAGGGCATTGTTGTGTGGGAACCAAAACATATTTTGTAATAATCTGCAGTCTGGCTCTTCATGCTGAAAACTCCATCCCCATGCACTGTGACATCTTCCCGGCGGTAGGACATGGCGATCCATGATGTGGTCAACCACAACACGAGGCCTGTCTCTCAGGAACAAAGGCAGCCTCTCACTGTATTTGCAGTACCTCACTTTTTTGAGAAAAACATTTCAGGATTTCTCTCCATATAATGAACTTCTATGGTGCCCCCAAATTTGAACTTACAAAATGCAATTTAAATGCAGCTTCAAAGGGCTCTAAATGATCCCAACCGAAGAAGAAGTGTCTTATCTAGCAGAACGATCAGTCTTTTTTTTTTATTATTACAATCTATATAATTTTTAACCTCAAATGCACGTCTTGTCTATTCTCTGTGATCCACATGTATACTCAATACCTTTAGAGTATGTTGTAAAACTCCCATCTCATTTTGTCCTCCAACTTTAAAATCATCCTACATTGCTGTTTTACCTTATTTTGTAAATGACCTTTGACCTTCTTTGCATGTTCACTTTGTAAACACTGGGTCGGTACTTCTGCAGTGATGTAGGACGATTTTGAAGTTAGAGGAGAAAATGAGATGGAGTTTTATGACATAACTGTTATGAACCAGAATACACAGTGTTCACACAGAGCCAGAAAAAAACAATTTCTTTACGACTGAAGAAAGAAAGAAAGACAGACATGAACATTCAGGAAATTTTTGTGTCACTCTGCACGAATTTCAATCCAATGTATTTCAATAGGAAATATCTTTCGTGCCTCCACCACGTTTTTCTTTCTGACACTGGGGTCCACAGACGCTGTATTGTTTTTCCCCCTCATTTTTTATTTATTTATTTTAAGTGCTACTTTACTCAGCGTTTAAGTAGGAGATTTTATCCTTGTTTTTATTGCATTTTATTCTGTAGGCTACTCACTATTGTAAACGATCATCAGTGCTTCCAGTTAAAAATATAGTAAATATATTCTCCCGGTAAAATAACGAGACTGCACAGCTGTGCTGCGGCCATCACATCTAAATGTTGTCGTTTTTACTAAGAAATACAGTTTTTCCATCGGTTTGGTGTGTCAAATCTAGCAGTAAATACTAGCCTACAGTACACATGAGCCTTACCGACCGTTTACTATGGTAAATATGCCAGCTAAACCTGATATCATCCCGATATCCTCGTCTTTTCTCAACACATAACAGAAAAGTGTGCTTGATAATTCAACAGTACGATGTTTACTATACAATTCTTCATAATTACCATCCCTGAAATAGTTTACTTTTTAAATTTAAGGTTGACATCTCTTCATCAGTATATACCAGAGGTGGGACCAAGTCATTGTTTTGCAAGTCACAAGTAAGTCTCGAGTCTTTACATTCAAGTCCTGAGTCAAGACGGGCAAGTCCAAGTCGAGTCGCAAGTCCTCCGCTTTAAGCATCAAGTCGTAAACAAGTCATTAGTGCTATTTGCCCAAATTAGTGTCTCTGTATTAATTACTACAGTAAATTTAATATCAATAATAGTCTATAGTAAGTATAATATAAAGATATAATCATTTGTGGTGTTTCATTGAGGAATGAATCATTGTTTGTAAAGACATATAGGCCTATGTGAATGAATAATTTAAGTCCCCTGTTTCATTTGTTAATGAATCAGTGATTTTAATGAATCAACTGAGTCAATTATTTAATAACTTGCTAATACGTAGTACAGACGCTCATTTATCGCCACCTACTGACGTACCATTAGGTCTACAGAACATAGCTTTATTGAAATGATTGACGGGTTTAATTTATAATATTTACAAAATATTTGTAAGTCCTAAACTGATACGTTGATACAGAACGTTAATTACTGAGCAAAGAGATACATGAAATGAAGCGGAAAAGTAAATATATAAGAATAGTTATAATCAGTGGTGTAGTGGAGGGTATACAGTACACGGCGTATACACTTCTTTATCTTCTTTACTGATTACTGATTTGAATCAGTACATTATAACGAAAACAATACCTTACAAATAAAAAGATGCAGAAATTTCTGAAACCGGTAAACCCCTGTAAACTTTTCAGTCCAAGGATCCAGTAAACGAATGCGTTCAAATGGTAAGTTTAAATGGCTCCAATACAGGGAAAACCCAACCGATTTTATCAGAGATTGCGAAGAGTCAGGGAATAAATGAAGCGTACCCACTTCAGGCACCACTACACCACTGGTTATAATATATACAAATGTTAAACAAAAAATAAGAAACCATCCGTGAATGGATTTAAAAGATTGGATGGGATGTGTTTTATTATAGTTCTATATTATTTTATGTTCTTATACAGGCTATTCCTTTAACAAATTATTCAGATTTCATGCTGTCACGGAGAGGATCGTGTGCAATATCAGTTATAATCTATTTTAGTCTTTGTTTTTCTTTATTCAAAATAAAATTTTATTATTGTAATGATTTTATGGGATGAGTTAATATTTCAAGTTTACAAATGTCTCTTGGCCACAAGAAGCCAAACCGAACATGTCTGGCATCACACCGTTCACGGTTTAAGAAATGAGGCATGCAAAATTATTCACGGTAAAACTGTAGCCATGCAGATAAACAAATATATGTAGGTAAATGTATTTTGTGTGTTAAACAAGTTCATAATGATCACAGTTGATGGCTTGGTTTAGGAGCTATATGTGCGATGTAGTAACCTGTCGGATATACAGCACGCTTTCATCTATTTCTTCTGGAAGATTATGTGGATGAAAACACTAAGAAGCGCTCGCTTAGTGTCTTTGGCTCAGTGCCAAAAGCTGCATGAATCATACCAGTGTGACTATACTTTTTTTTTTTTTTAATTAAATATAAGATAAGCCATAAAGACTTCCGAGTCACAGCCGAGTCACAGGGCTCAAGTCCAAGTCAAGTCTCGAGTCATTGTTGTCAAAGTCTAAGTCGAGTCGCAAGTCTTCCTTTATTATGTCAAGTCAAGTCACAAGTCTTCAAATTTGCGACTCGAGTCCACATCTCTGGTACACACGCACGCACGCACACACACACAAAAACAAAAAAAACAAAACTGTGTTTTGTGTTCTGGTTGTGTATATACTGTATTGCTTTGTGTCAGTTTAAGCCATTTATTGTTCTTTTAAATAATATTTGTGTCGTATCCTCTGTGAGTGATGTATGTTAAAAAATAATATATCACTAATATTTTATACAAATTAATATATGTATAAAATTAATATATATATATATATATATATATATATATATATATATATATATATATATATATATATATATATATATACACAAAAGAAAAAGTTTTGGATAGTGGACGCCAGCAATACCCATGATCCTCAGCCTCCGTTGCTATGGAGACGGAGCCAGCCTGCTTTGCCATTGGGTGAATTCTTGTCATTGCGCTCAAACCACTGTTCAGGTAAGGTACCAGGCTAATAATTAATGACCACGTTTTGTTTAAATCTTATAATTGATCCCTTTCTTTGCCCTTAGACTCACATGGTTTTCATATTAGGACAACGATTAAAGCCCGACCAATGGTTTCCTCATTATCAGAGGGGAAAAAATATGCACTTGTGTAATTAGGCTTGCTAAACGGCCTAGCAAACTTAAGTATAAGCTAACTCTAGGTTATATCAGCTTAAGGGTAACCTAGCGTGGAGCACTGCATTATTGTGTGGGTCAAGGGTGATTTTATCTCAATCATCATGACCTTATTTTTCAGTCGTATCCAAAATGAGAAAATGTGAACATTATGGAACGCTAAACACGCTGAAGCAGTGTAATGATTCATTCATACTCGACGCTGGAGGGCGCTCTTGCACAGAAAGTACTAAAAAAATCCTGAAGTAATAACGAGTGACGTATCCCTAATATTGACAAAGGTATCCAGCTCTGCTGATTAAAAACAGAAACGTTGTGACTGATGAAAGAATGAAAGACAAATATATGAAATATATGGTATGTGGTATATAAATAATGCAGTGTTGTTGACATAGCATTTATTACAGTATGGAAACTATGAAATGTATTTTCTGCCTTATCCTGTGATAAAAATGGGAAAAAATACAGGAAAAAAATATAGTAGAATACAGATTATTGGTTATTGTCCAGCAGTGTAGGCTATTTAGCCCCCACACACACACTTCTGAACTGACATGAAATAACTTGGCCTAACATTACCACACATAACATTGCCTTTAAATCTGGGATGAGGAAGCCCCAGATGTACATTAGCATACAGAAAATAACAAAAACATGATTTTTTTTTTTTATTCATTTAGATTAAGTATTTATAAGAAATTCAGAATATCTCACTATAGGGGTACACTTTTTAAACCTTATTTTAACATAACTACTCAACACTACATAATTAACATTTTCTGTTCTCCTTCCAGATCCTGTCAAATAAGTCACCTGTCCAAATCTTGTCCGAACCTGTCTGAATCTAACCGAACCAAAAGGCACTTTTAAGAGCCAACATATCTATCTATCTATCTATCTATCTATCTATCTATCTATCTATCTATCTATCTATCTCTATCTGTCTATCTCTTGCAACCTTTGTGTCCATCTGTCTCACTAACCATATTTCTATCCATCTTTCACTCTTTATTTCACAAACTTTCCTCTCTATCTGTCTCTATCTACTTGTCTGTCATATCCATCTTTGTCAGTCTGTCTGTCCTTAGTCTGTCTGTATCTGTTTGTGTTGTAATGGCGACCAAACATAAACTTGACTCACAGGATCCCCACTACCAAGAGGGGAGACGCATGGCTCTTGAACTGAAATTAGACCATGCTCTAGCTGAAGCCGTGGTAAGATTTTTTTATATACCTAAATCATTTTATACTTGAACATGCGAATGGGGGATAACGTAAAGTAAAAATCTATTGAATGTAGAAGAAGGACGAGTGCAGGATATGTCATGCAGGTATATTGCATGGTAAATTTAAGTAATTGACATCTTATAATGCTCACTGGCGAATGTAAATGAGGGAATTTTTTTTTTTAAAGAATGGAGCTCCATCCCTCCGAGTTACAGAGCCTTGGATAATCTATGGCAAGGCTCATTTTAAGACGTTCAAAACCTTACTAACACACTATGTTGTGTTTTCCTTTCACTAATTACCTGTCTTTTGGATCCAGTACCTTTAACAACATCAATCTTACAAGAAATTTTTACTCCAACACACAGACATCATCTGTGGAGAGGAAACGTGCACGCTCTGAAGGAGACCCTCCACAGACCTCCAGAAGGGACCTTTTAGGGTGCGGCAAGCCAAGGGGGAGGCAAGGAGGGCGACGGCAAGCTTCAGCTCCAGGTTATGTCTGAATTATGCAAATGGTGAACCAAATCAAATTAGAACACTGTAATTAATTGTTTAGAGTTTAAAATGTATCTAAAAGACATTAAAACGTACATAAACCTTTCGGTGGCACTATAGTGGTTATGCACAACAGACTTCTGTATTCTGCTAAACAGTTCTCGTTGCCTCTGGTTCACATGTTTTGCATATGTCTCGTTAAATATGAACATATTTTACTCAAGTTGCCTTCAAAGTAGACACTAAAGATGATCTTAACCAATGTCCTTTTAACTAACATTTATATAAAAAATCAAAAAAAATGTCAACAATTAAAAACAGCCAACTCGTTTAACTGATTACCTTAAAAGTCCATCGATATCGCCATAATACAGTACAGCTGTTAACACGTTCTCCAACAAGCGGAAGCAATGATACCTGTTTTCGAGGTTTGGTCAGGTGACATTCAGCATATATCCTGTTGTAGAAGACATTACCAAGTACTTAACAGAAATATGTCTGATTTCACAAATTGTTCAGCTTTGGGTTGAAAAAACAAAACATGAATACAGTGATAGTATAACATGTTATTCTTCTATGTGCTGTTTTACAGTCACACACCCTCCTCTTGAGTACTCCTCATCATCCAGTGTGGACGTCCCACTTACTGTACCCTCAGCAAAGCTAAATCCTCAAGAGGAATTTGGTGAATGACATCAATCTAAAAACCATGTGTAATTAAAGAAAAACTGCTTAGACAAAACTGACAGTGCAGTAAATGGATTAAGAACACAATTTATTAAATATTTAGGCTAGTTTGGAACTGAATCATGGAATCATGTGTTTATGCTAAATATTTATTAGTTGACTCTTAATTGGTCCTCATCTAAATTGACCCATATGACTTTATTTTATATTTTCTTTACAGAAAAAAATATGGAGAGGCTCTCTGATATTTTGGCATCTTATCCTTCTGCTGAGCCTCAAAGAAGCTCTGCATCATCATGGTCTTTTCGGCAGCAGAAAGCCTCAGATCGCTGGAAAGAAGTAAGACCAGACCACCTAAAATGCCTTATTGCAAAAGAGGCTGTTGGTCATCCATTGTGTTGGCTTTGCCATGAGCCTGCTGTTATTAGGTTGGTTTTCATGAATATTAAACTTTAATTACCCAGCTTAGGCTTGCTGAGAAATAAAGTGCCCTGCTATATAGGCTAGGATGCATGTGTTTTAGGGTATAAAACTTGGACACCCCACATTTATGGGAACCACATTTATGAGAAAAGTAAATCTAGGACCTTCTTGCTGTAAGGTGGCAGTGCTAAACACTGAGCCACTATTGAGTCCAATACAATTAAACCTAGTGTATAACTAAATTTGAAATAGCTAATTTGAGTGTGTTATACTTTATGTGAGTTATTCACCTGAAATAATATATTAGAATTTTTTTTTATTTTCTCCCTAGGTGCACAGAGTGTCTTCCCGAGGAGTGGTTCTGTGGGGAGTGTGATGTATTACGTCACAAAAATCAGCCACTCCACAACAGGGAATGTGTCATTCATGGATTTTTGGAAGCCATTCCACCAACCTCGTATGCCATTAAAGAGGAAGATGGATATCGCATCCATGAGCAAGGTACAGTGTGTTCTCACGAAAGCCATCATTTTGCTGTTCGTGTGTGTCTGCAGCCAGTTACAGATAATCTAAATTAGTGAGGGTTTTTTTTTGTTTTTTTTTTGCCAGCTTGCATTTTGCCGACTGTGAAGGTGCCAGACTGCTCCTGTGAAAGCACCAACTTCACCATTTTACCAGGCAAACCAGTCATTTTAATTACCATCAATGGTAAAAACAATTCTCTATTTAGATTTCTATTGTAGATTTGATGTTTTTCATACTAGTGTGCTGTGGCATTGTGCTTACAACTGCAGTCATGTCAAAACCTATGGTATAGCACATGGTATTGTCATTAGCCAAAACAAAGACAGACCAAAAAACCAAACCAAAAAAAGTTAGTCCAATTAACACTGCTGTTAGAATTTAGTGAATCTGACAAATGTAAACGATGTGTGATACCAAAGCCACTGGAAGGCAAGCCTGCAACCTTTAGCCAAAAAAGCTGCGGTGTAGAGAAGGAGACCAGATGTCAAAGGAGGAGAGGCTTCACTATGCTCAATAAACAGCTTTTTTGAGCAAATAGCTTATCATTTATTGAATCGACAGCCTATCTGCTAATCTTCAACATGTTTTACACTAAACAGTAGTTTTGGATTGAACTATTTTTAGAGTTTCAACCGAAAAAAAAAAAAAATGTTTTATAAGCTTACAGCACTTCCCATTCATTCCTATGGTATCCCTAATCGGTGATAGTGTCACACAACTCTGACAGATATTGAATGATGTCAAGGCTGCAGTGTGATGGTTATCAAGACACACTGTGCAGAAACACGTAACTGTTGTAAAATTAATTTTTAAATGTACTTTTTTGTTCCAAGGACGTTTTGACTTGCATCAGCCACTATATGTATGTCAAACGTGCCAGCATCAGTGGACCCCTGAATTGAAGGACCTCCTTAGGAGTGGATATTGGCCAGCCTCTGTGACTAATTCCACACTTTATACACTGGACCTCCTGAGCTCTTTTCAGGAACTCAAGGTAATCTCTCCGGGATTCTCCAGACAAGCCTTCGCAAAGCAGCTGGAGCATCGCACTAAGATTGGCGGAAGAGTAAGTGTAATTACTCATATTATAACATTTGTTAAGCAGACCAGTGTTGGGCTAGTTACTCAAAGAATGTAATGTATTACTCATCACTAGTTACTCCTTTCAAAAGTAATATTGTTACTTATTACTTTCTGGCAACAGTAATACGTTACTAGTTACATTACTTTTTTCTTCACGTCCCACAGAAGTTGTAACTGTGTATTTTCCACATAAAATTCTTCTAGAACAACGTATTTCTGCCTCATCATTTGGCCAAAATCCACATTGAATTGCAGTTTTTACAGACACTCAATAGTGATTGGTAGTGACATTCAAGTAGAAGTGTTGTATTAATCTCATTTATTGTCATGTGTAGCTTGAAGCTAATTGTAATTTCTCTGTTATCTATATACAGTTATATTTCATTATGTATTTTATCAAATCACATATGTTTGTTAGAAACCGTTTAATTTTCCAAAAAGATTTTTAATCATAGTAATATAATGTACCACATGCTGATCAGAGGGATGTAGGTGGGATATAATGCCAGAGAAAAGTAAGCCACAACTTCCACAACAGTGCTCAGGTCATCTCTTTTCCTGACAAAATCAATATAACACAATATTTCTATCTGATGATTATAAGCCTTTCCATATTTCAAGCTTGCCTGCTGCACTAGGGATCACATGCATGTGTGATTTGTGAACATTATGAAAATAAATCTAGGAATTATTTGTTTGTTGGATTTTAAATCAGCAGTGTTGAGGCATCAAAAGTAACTAACCTTTTTTTTTTTATGGATGGTAACTGTAATGTTGTTTCTGAAATCATATTAGTAATTAGTTAACACTACTAGTTACTGAAAAAGTAATATTATTACAGTAACTAAGTTATTAGTAACTAGTTACTGGCCAACACTGAAGCAGACATCGTCACATATACTATTTCATTCTGTATATCTTCCAGACTGGACAAATCAATGTTGATGCACTACAGCGCAGCTTCTTGGAGTTTTCATATGCTTCATTTGAGGAAGACCAGCTCTGCTGTGGTGCTCCTTTCACCTGCCCAGCCTGCACGCCAGAAATGTTGTCTGTTTCTGCTGATGGAAATAGAAAGCTGTATCGCTTTCGTAGAGAGACAAGGTGGTCTTTTTATTAATTTCTAGTCTTTTTATTGATTTATTTAGTTGCTTTATATATTTAATCAATGGATTTCCCATTTTTCCTCCTTCAGCTCTGATGATCCTGGCTTTTTTGAGGGGCTTTTTGTGGCTGAAGACAGTGCGGTGTCTAGATTTGTAGACACCATACATAAAGCAGTGAGAAATGTAAGTTTTAAATATAACTATATAAGTCCGACCCTGATTTCCTTCCCACTTCAACTACCTCAACGTACCAACTACTCCAAAATCAAATTGAGAGAATAAATGCTATATATTGTATAACACCACTGGTTTTATTTGACTGTTGTGTTTGTTACTGTATGTGTGTCATAGACACAGGGAAAAGGCACATGTGGGGACTCCCAGTGGACAGCAGCAAAGGGAGACATCGAGGAGGGCTTCCAAATTGGATGAAGAGGGGATGGAGGTTGCTGTGTGTCGCCACGGATTCCTTCTGAAAGCCCTTAATATGTACAGGGAGGAGATAATTTGCCTACCCTCTGTATCTTCAGAAGGAGCTCATGCCAGCCAAAGCGCAGTTCTTTGCAATGGATGTGGCTTGCAAATATTGGCCATACTTGGAGAAAGCTGCTGGTGTCATTCCTGCTCTTCAGGAGCTGACCACAATGAAACCTTTCCTCAGTGTGATGCATGCTCGAGCCCATGCTGCTAAGTGTGAAGTATGTATAATATTGCATCATGTGTATATTTGTAATTTTTCCAAGCACATTAATAATATGAAATTGATATGAAGGGTTACACTGTACTATGTTGCCTTTTAGCTTAATCATTTCTTGTACAGATTGTAAAGCCCTTTGAGGAAAATTGTACCCATGTAATTAAAGTGAATTTTTTCCACCATTTACTAATAGATTAAGTGGAGCGGTAGGAACCAGGAAGGAGCAGGGACAACCGCCGGTGAGGAGGTCGAGCAAGTGAACAGCTACCTCTCACGTTGTGCCCTGACAACCAAATATATGTCCAGAGCAGCTAATCAGATTGTTTGCATGTTTTTTAGATTAAGCATCATAACCTCATTATATTCTTTAAACAGCACGGGTGGATATGCCTACATTGCATGCAATGGGGTGGAACCACAAAAAAAGTCTCTCTCTACATCAGTCACTTTCCACAAGATATGTGAAGGTAAGTCTCCTATTAATTGTTTTGTGCATCCATTTGTTGTGTGCACTTGGCCTGTTTTGAATCGTACAAAGTCCTGATTATTGTATAACACTGTTTATCAGACTTGTCAGAGACTCCAGGATGAAACGGCAAGGCTAGCTGAACTAAAAACAGATAAAGTGGTGTCACAGTGGCTTTCTGATGTGAAGGAATGGGCAGCTGGCGGTAAGCATGACAAGTAAAAAAAAAAAAACAGCAAATATCCTTTTCCACTGGTATCTGATTTTTTTTTTTTTTGATATTAAAGAGCAGCTAAAGATAATAGGCTGATCATCTATGGATTATAGCAAACTACATGTCACCATCAGATGTTCTGCCACATTTATGTTGGGTATTTCAGTTTCCCTGCAGGAAGTGCACATACCAAGTTCAGTGAAGTTGGATTAAAAGGAGTTTTAAATACAAATACGAATTCAAACACTGAAACGGTTCTGTGTTGTTTTAACAGTTAATTTGCTGTCACTATTATTTCTACAGAGACACCAGATACATCTAATGCCAGTCCAGGCGCCACACACAGAGGACTTCAGCAGTCAATTGAAGGGCTTTACCTTAGTGTGAGGCAGCGGAAGCAAAACCTTTACCGTCAGAATGGTATAACTATAGAATATAATAGGTTGATATATTCAAGCTACTGTGTGCACCCTACTCCAAAAAAATACATGTAATACATGTATGTAAAATAGTCCAGTCTGTAGGAATTAGTGGTAACTAGCGGTGAGGTTGTAGATTGCAACCAACTCCCCTCACATCTCCCTTTCCGAGCTGTAGTAGAACTACTGTGGCAGACGAGAAAAAGTGAGTGGTCCTATCTAGAGCCAGTGCTTGTTTGTCTGTTGTGGGCTACCGTAGAAACATGGTGGCTTCCGTGGAAGGGGACTGTATTTAGATAAAAACTGCCCATTCTAAAGTAATTAAAGCACAGCAATTCTTATTTCCAGGAATGTAAATGTTACACACTGGACTTTACCTGTTTGTAAATCTAAATTGAAATTTTCACATACTTCAATTACTGTAGTTTGCTTTCAATTTTTTTTTGGGTGCGGTATATTTTTCCTTATTGGAGAGTGCTGTCACAGACCTCTCCACCTGTACCTCCTGTCTTTGTAGACAGCAGCAAGTTTCGCCACCGCCTTCGAAGGAAGCTGGCAGAAGACAAAAAGCTCCTTCTTCAGGAGATTGAGAAATACAATGGTCTTGTACTAGACTCTGCCAGTAACACTGATGTAGCTGTGGTGGAGCATTCCCTGACTGGAGAGAGCACTGTGTCTCAAATATGGCCGTGGGAGGTTCATGGCAGTGGTATGTCAGTTTTCAGATGCTTCACAAGAATTTATTTACAGTACACTGAACTAAGACATGCATGTAACATATTGAGTGTTGTCATTTTAGTTATTTTCAGTTTTCTTTAGTATCAGTTTGACTTAAAAAAAGTACATGTTTGTGTGTTATTATGCTCATGAACAGATTGTCTCATGTATGTATTTAACTGTTGTTGATTTAAGCAAACATTTTAATCAAGAAACAACTGCATGACCAAGTGATGTTGATTGCAAGAGGAAAAAAGCATTTTGGTGTTGGAGATGCCACAACACTGCACACGGTTGCAGAGCCTGGCAGTGGTTCTCAAGAACAAGATAGCTGAGGAGGGTAAGTTGAATAAAAACCCTGTTCATTTAAAGTATGAATTAAAAAAAAAAAAACCTTTCAGTCTCAGTCATAGAACTCGAGTAGAGATGGAGTAGAACAGTTATTGTTCTGTCTGCCATGGTCATTTGGCTTGCACATAATAAAAAGGGGATTATAGTTGTTCAATGTGGTATCAAGTCTACATTTGCTTGAGAGATTTGTTCTGTTACATGAAAGCTGAAATTAATCTTGATGGAACTTCTTGAATGCTACACAAGGTGTTACTTTAGCACACCTGTAATGAAGAAGAAAGATGTGAGCTATTAGACATTGGCTGCAGCACAAAACGCTTTTTGTTTGTTCTTAATGGTATCTCGTTTGTTTTTTGAGATGCAGACAAGAGAAATGAGGAAGTTTGCTGTCTCTTAAGAAGAAGACTGTCAGATGTGTCAGAAAGGTTGCAAGTGTTCCTCCAACAGTACAAGACTGCTTTAGGCCCTGAGGCCTCTGCCCTTCTACATGTTGAAGCAGAAGATCAAAGTGGCCTCAGTAGTCCAGACACCAGTGAGGATGAAGAAGAAAACACTATTTAGGTAATTCATTTATTCATATGTATGTTTGTTTGCTCTCAAAAATAGACCAGGGGATGTTCCATCAAGGTGGATTAAGGAAAAGCCTGGATTAGGAACATTGCAGGAACATCAACTAGCCTGTCTCAGCTCGACTCAAGATGGCTGATGCAGTCGCTGCAACTCAGCTTGTCAATTTTCAGATGCTGGTTATAGAATATAAGGCACTGCACCTGTTTCAACAGCCAGTCAGCTTATAGCAAAGTCAGCTGGTCAAGTCACTAAACTGTCGGCTGGTTGAAGTTTTGGACGGAGGAAAGAGAGGACACAAGCCTTAAAAATTGACTCAGCTCTTGAGGGCTGCCTATGTACTCCACAATACATGCTTATTCAAGCCTGGTTAAAGTCAACATTGACTCGACATGGCTAAATTATGGAAGTGGAACAGCTTGAGCCTGTAGTGAAAGTCAATGTTAATTCAAGCCATGCTTTTTCAAGAGATCAAAGCTGTGTTGATGGAAAATCCCCATTACTGTTACTCTTCATAATTTATTTGTGTATTTATTCATGCTTTACACACCTTGTTCATATTGTTTTTCTGTATTTCTCCAGATGGAAGCTGCACAAAGGACTGTGTTGAAGGAAATGGACTTGCCCAGTATCTGTGTATTTGCCGATACTACGCTGATTGATTAACCACATCAAAATCTGAATGCGGTCTATATTGTTGAAAATAAGGCTGTATCTGTAGATTGACAAGCAATTTATTAAGCACATGAATGTTTCTTGAAGATGCATAAACCTTAGTATAGGAAAGGAAGGAAAAGAAAAGAAGAGACTCCCATTGATTGCGGTGACCCTGTGACCTTTCCTATAGTGTAAAACTCAAGGCTAAACTTTTGACAATGACTAGATTGACTAGATTGCCATGAAATCTGGTAAGCAAATTCATGAAGATGACTTTGGTGACCTCATGCTGTTATTTCTATCACCACATTTAGGCTGAAATGTAAAAGTTAATTCTTCATTACTTACATTTTCCCCACATTGTTATTCTGCAGTGCATCAGCAGCAGAGGGTCTGTGCCTTTTTTTCCAAAGGGGTGTTGTAGGATATAGGGGTATGGGGTATGGGGGTCGAGGTATTATAGGGGTATGAGTGTGTAATAGGACATAACTCTTGTGTAACTTTATATTACCGCACCATTGAAGTAAAACATAATTTTTTTTCTTAAAGATTGTTATTTTTTAAATAATTTTAAATGGTCACTGTCTGTTTTGTCCTTACACAGTTAAAAAATTAAATTAGTTCTGCTGAAGTTAAGACCATAAGTCAGTTCTAATTATTATTATTATTATTTATTTATTTATTTTTTAATGATTTTTATGATTGCTTCATGTGACAATGTAACTTTTTTTAGCGCTGTCAAACGATTAATCAAGATTATTTGCATAGACACATAACATATTTCTCTTAAATATATACATTAATTTGTGCGTATTTATATATACATAATAATTACACAGAGTACACACACACATATTAGCCAAACTTAAACTTTTATTTTGTATATGATTAATCGTTTGACAGCCCTACTTTTTTTTTTTTTCTTATACATATATATATATATATATATATATATATATATATTTTATTGAATAAATGATTACTGCATGTTTCAAAGTCAGGTCCTGTGCTGCTCTGTGTAATGCCCTTAGTGTGGAAGCCTGCTGATAGAAAAATGAATTTGCATTTTTAATAAACCCGTCTGGATTTAGTTTAGACCAAATAAAAAAATCTACAAATATTTTTATTACGCAAACACACAGTTGTAAATGGGAACTGGCAGATCGACAGCTCATGCTAATGTGTTATAAGAATCGAAATAATAAATTGATATGAATAAATAATAGAAATATTAATAATAATATTTTATTATTATATTAATATAAATGATTGACGATAATCATTTAAATATGACAAATTATACTTTTTAAATCATGTTTTTTACAGTCATTTTACAGATTAATGTTACCATAGACACCCTGCCCTGCTTATTCATTAACTGATGGTTTCCATTTTATTTGTGCAGGTCTTAAAAAGCTTTTTAAAAGTCTTACATTTGATTTGGAAAATCCTGCAGATACTCTGTTATAAGCACATTGTACATTACACTTATATTAAGTACTTGAATAATGGATTAGATAGTATATAATTGAAAAAATATGTTTTTTACTTTGTTGTATGTTATTGCAGTTGACAAATAACTTGGTCCAGCCACATGGTCCAGTGTTATTAAATACAGCCTTACGGCTTGTTTAACCAATATGCATACACATAATGTGATGTATTTTCACTGGTATTGTTGTGAACGGCAAGAAATAAAGTATTTCCAAAGATGAGCACATCGTTTTCAATTTATTTCCAGTGTTATCGTTAACGTGATTGTACAGATACAGTACTATTTGAACTGAACTGACATCACTGAATCAATAAACTGACTATGACTGAAAATTGAGTGTTTACTGTTGTCCTTTTGCATTACTGATACACTATTTTCCTATTTAATACTGTAAAACTGCTTTGCTTTTAACAATACAGTTTGTCTCAATGTATAAATGAAGGTGACTTGACTTTTCCTTTACATTGTAAAAATAAAAATGGGATTGGTTTATACAAGGTAATAGCTGGAGGAAAAAGAAAAGAGATATAAATTAAGTATATTTATGTGTGGAATCGTTTCATTTGACATCACACTGCCTTATTAATTCATAACTTTATGGCAACAACCTGGTCTTGCGTGTAATTAAACTTGAGTAATGTGTGTAGTAAGGTGTATATGCATGTTAATGCTTGCAAAGCTTTTTATTAGCATTTATTAGTATTTTATTGGTATTTTTAGGGGAACAAGTTAGTGTGGTGAGGAGTGGCTAGACCTGAGAGAGTTTCTGTCTGTGTATGTGAGTGTATTTGTATTTTGTCTGTTTTGCTTTATCTACAGTTGTTTCTGCATATTTTAAGGACCCCCATGAAAACTACACGGTCATCTCTAGGGGTTTATCCTTTTAATGAACTAGTGAGCTAAATTAACTATGAACTCACGAGCAGAAATAGTGAGCAAAATGAATCACCCTTTTGAATTAAAAGTGCATTACTACAGGGGTGTGGGAAGACCTGAAGTACTTGGGTTGAGGCTGAACACACAGATCCCTCATACCATCACGAAAATAAGGTTAAAAGTTTGGCCATGTCAGTTTTACCCTGAGTAATTTGACAAAGGGTTCTGTGAAGGTATTCCTGGGCAAAGTCATGTCCATTAAAACATTATCGTAGGACTAAACCAAATACATTGGCTAATAAAACTCTTTCTGTCATTGTATAAACTCTGAAGGGTGACCCATTTTGGCCACTATTTCGACATTAAATGGAAAAACAAACAAATAAACAAACAAAAGACTTATTTTTATATACTGGGCCTTCAAAGTGCTCTATGAAACCAGGTCTGGGACAGCTTGTGTAATGAAATGAGATCTTTAAAACTTTGTTGTAGAGCTAAACCAAATACATAATTGGAAAGGTCTCAACCCGAGGAGTAACATATGTCAGTATGAAGATTCTACATGGCTCCTGCTTTCTAAATTCTGACCTTTGAACCTCAACCTCGGACCATGTTTGAAGGTTTATAATCCAGCAACAAGAAGGTCTACAGATATGGGACCAACTGTTATAGTGAGCTCTGGGCCCCAGCTATCATGTGAGCATAGTCACTATTGGGCACCAACTGGGGGTGCTGTCAAAAATAGCCAAAAAGCATTTTTTCCCCATTTAACAATTATACTTTTAAAATCTGATAACACCAGTGTCTTTCCCACCCCCTAAAAACCCTACACTCTCAGAAAAAAAGGTACAATTCTGTCGCTGGGGCGGTACCCTAAGGTACAAAAGTAAAAAGGTACATCTTTGTACCTTACCTACCCCTAAACAGTACATATTAGTACCTTAAAGGTACATTTTAGTACTTTTAAAATACATATTGGTACCTTAGAGAAACATATTGGTACCTTAAAGGTACATATTAGTACTTTAAAAGTACGTATTTGTACCTTTTCACTTTGTACCTTAGGGTACCGCCCCAGCGACAGAACTGTACCTTTTTTTCTGACAGTGTAGAAGTACTTGCAGTTTAATACTGCCATCTTCTAATTATGGGGAATATACCAATGTATTTAAAAACTACAATTCCCAGTAGAGATGCGTCATTGAACTTATTACTAAGTATATAAATCAGCGTCCATATTTGAAGTTCTTCCAGTTTCCAGAGTAGGGTTAGAATTAGGGTTATAAAATGCATCTTTATTATACATGTAGACAATCTCCTACAGCTGAAACATACATTATATGCATTTAGATGATCAAGATGAAAAAAATCGTGAGGATGTCACTTCATCGGGGATATTTAACTGTTATTGTAGAACAACCGAGTAAGAACCGTCTCCATTGTATTTATGAACTACAATTCCCACTAGAAATGCGTGATAGAACTTCCTACGGAGCGAACAAATCAGCCACCATATTTGTAGTTCTTTCAGGTTCCAGGGTAGGAATGGGGTTATAAAACATATCTTTACTAAATATATCAACAGTCTCCTACAGCCGAAACATATTATTAAAATGATCTGGGTGAAAAATCGTCAGGATATCAGTTCATCTGGGGTAGTTACTGCAGAAATTATTTCAATTTATTTTTTTGTAATTATGGCCTGAATATGTTTGTTTAGCCCACTCAAAAAATTAACAAATTGCCCCTGCACTTATAAATATGTAAGTATTAGGAAAAATAAGTAAGCCAAACAATACCCAAATAATAAAGACTTTTAAAATGCAATCAAACAAAGTTTGGCAAGGTGCATAAGTTAAAACTATATAGTCTGGCAATTAGACCACATGGAGATGCCAGTATTTGAAAAATAGAAGAGAAATGCATGATATGAAAAGGAATATTCCCATGGAGTCTAGACATTGGTGGTGGTGAAGGGGTGAATAGCAATGCTGAGATCTGAATGAATGTGGAGCTCAGCTCCTAATGAGCACAGTGGAAGGACCCCTGCGAGATGAATACGATGAGGACTGGAGGTGAATGAGGTGGAAGATCTGAAGATTTTTGTTGCATCGATTTGCCTGAAATGACAACTGTCATCAGCAGAGAGTGGATCAGCATTAAACTTTTTTTTGCATGTCTTAACAGTGATCTGTGATGTTGTTAACTTGAAAAGCAGAGACAACAGAACATGAAATCAAGTTGTATGTCAACTGTAATAAAACAACATACAGTACAATGTATAAACAAGAAATATAAAACATGTTTCCAAATAACATCTGAAAATGAAATTGAGTTGGATTAAGTACATTTCTATTTAATCCTACTTGAGACTAAACTCTATGTGTCAGATTTATTGGGGATTTACACCTTGTAATAAACAGGCAGAAACCAAAATGTAGTTTAAATTCTACATTTTATTTCTTCTCATTAATCTGAAGAGAATCCTTTGGCTGCCAGGAATGGGCCCACTCCTTGCCACTAAAAACAGAAGGGAGTTTTTATTTATTTTATTTACTGGGTGTTTCCAATAAATAAACATTTAACAATTGTGAAGCACACATCATTATAGAACATGCCTTTTAGAAGCATAACAGTTTCATTTTCCATCTATGAAGGACCACCACCATTTGTGACAAAGCAGATTAATAAGAAATTGTTGTAAAAAAAAAAAAAAAAAAAAGAATAACAAATATAAAGTAAATGAATAATGCCTGTATTAACCGATAAAGCGGAAAAACAGAAGAATACGTACCATATTGGACAGGGCTCCCAGTCAACCAATATTTCTGCTTTGCCCTATCAAGAAAATAAAGAATTAAAAAAAGAATAGCTTAAAACACATACATACACACTCTCATTTCATTCTTAGCATAAGGATATTATGTTTGGTTATAGGTTGGTTATAGAGTTCCACTGATACAGCATACAATGGGTCATTGTTGGTATTTACAGCATGTGATCATCAATTTTTCAGTACAAGCTCCTTCCTAAGCTGTAATTCAAAAAGACTAAACAAAAAAGTATCTACCTAACAGTTATGGTATGTATTGTATGTATTGCCAACACACAAGAAAGTTTCTAAATCATATATTACACTGCATACTGTCTACACTATGCGTTTCTTTTATGGCTGTCTAACCTTCTCACTCTTTCTCTTACTACACTCCTGATGGGGAAAGCTTCTAGACGAGTGTGGTAGGAGCAATCTGTGAACATCAAAAACATATTTCACATATTTCTTAGAGTAGGAACAAAATACACACAACTCTGAAGACTTCAGCAGTGACCAGACCTGCAAGGATGACAAGTGATGTTTATCACCAACCAAAAGTTGAACCAGGTTTAACTTGTACCATGGAAACAAACTACTCTCAGCTCCAATGTGGTATGCTTGCTTGACCATAACCATAACCATAACCATACTACTGCTGAGCCACAGCTCACAATTGAGAATACTACACCACTGCTTTCTCTACTGCTTGGAAATGCATTTTGGTCAAATTTGACACATTAAGCCAGCTGGATTTTATAGGTTGTCTGTTAGGACGTATTATCTGTAGTAGTTATAAAAATAAACAATGGAATAAACTATAGTAAATAACCAGGGGTAAAAATAGCAATGTGAACACATTGATAGAGGCAACGATTATTGCATTTACATGCACTTACTCTTTTGTGGCTTTTTCCTCTTAGGCATATGCCTTGGTCCCTCTGTGGGATAGAAGAAGAGTCAAATATACACAGGGGAAAAAACATTAAAAAAAAAGGACAAAATGCACTTTGTAATGTGTGTGTGTGTGTGTTATAACACGACTGGTTTGGTCATGCACAAAAATATTGGTATCCCTGCATTTCTGTCAGATAATAAATGCACTACTTTTTCAGATTGCCATTACAAATTGTTTGCATTGGAATAACACAAAAAAGCAGAGAAAAAAAAGCCAACTCTGAGACATTCTGTACAGAACTCCAAAAATGGACCGGACAAAATTATTGGCAGGTTTTCAGAATCTTCAGAATTAATTATATTTCAAGCAGGTTTAAGTGGCCAGAAATGAGTCCAGATCAAAATCCCATAGAGCACCTGTCTAGAAATCTCAAAACAGCAGTTGGTAGAAGAAACCCTTTAAATCTGAAAGACCTGGAGGAGTTGGCAAAAGAAGAGTGGTCCAAAATTCCAGTAGAGAGCTGTAAGAAACCTACTGATGGTTACAGGAAGTGATTGATTTCAGTTATTTATTTATTTTTTTTTACAAAGGATGTGCTAATATTAAGTTGAGAACGTCAATTTTGTTTAGTACATTTTTTGAGATCTGTGCAGAGTGTCTCAGACTTGGCTTTTTGTGATGTTCCAATGCAAATAATTTATAATTACAACACGTTTCTGGGAGAAGTAGTGCATTTATTATCTGACTAATGCAGGGGTGCCAATATTTTATGGACCAGCTCAATCCAGCTGGAGCTGGAGAATTGCAGAAATTAGTTGAGTCTTGGGGTCATCCCCTACATCACCACATATTGTTCAGGAGGGTTTTAAGATAAAGATTTTAAAATCCTCCTTGCTCTTTCAAAAACAAACTCCAGCATATTCAGTATTCAGTTGTCAGACACGACTTGAACTTCAAACGGGAATGGCTTCTGTGGTCAGATGAAACTAAAAAAAAGAGCTTTCTGGCAGCAAACACTCAAGATAGGTTTGGTACAAAAAGTACCCCATGCCCACGGTCAAATATACTGCTGGATCTTTAATGTTGTGGGCTTATTTTCCTGCCAGAGGTCCTGGACGTCTTGTTCAGATACATGGCATCATGGATTCTAGCAAATACCAACAGATAAAAAATCTGACTGCATCTGTTAGAAGTTCTATAATGAGCTGTGGTTGGATCTTCCATCAGGACAATGATCCAAATCAAACATCGAAATCAACACAAAATGTGTCAGTGAGCATAAAATGAGGCTGCTGCCATGGCTGTCTCAGTTCCCTGACCTGAAGCCTATAGAAAATGCGTGAGGTGAACTGAAGAGAAGAAGCACCAGCATGGAGCTGGGAAACTGAAGGATCTGAAGAGTTTCTTTATGAAGGAATGGTCTCTGATCTCTTGTCAGGTGTTCTCCAAACTCTTCAGGCATTAAAGGAGAAAACTCAGACCTGTTATCTTGAATAAAGGACGTTGCAATAATTGGGTGCCAATAACTGTGGTCAACATGAACTAGGGAAAAACATTTATTTCATAGTGAGATTTTCCCCCTGCTTTCCAATGTTTTACTTCAAAGGTTAGAATTTTGTGAATTTTTGGAATGAAAGATTAAAAGGATAAACAATGCAGATTTATTTTCACAGCCACCTTTGCTCATATTTACGAAGGGTGCCAATATTAGTGGAGGGCACTGTATATATATATATATATATATATATATATTAAAGAAGTCTCTTATGCTCACCAAGACTGCATTTATTTGATCCAAAATACAGAAAAAAGAAAACAGTAATATTACAAATATTACAATGTTATTACAATATAAAATGATGTTTTTTATTTTGATATACTGTAAAATATAATTTATTCCTCTGATGCAAAGCTGAATTTTCATCAGCTGTTACTCCAGTCTTACAGTTTTTCTCAATCGATTTGGCACTTTTCTCCAATGCAATGTACTTGTTCTCAAAACAATTAGCACAGACATCTAAACACAAAATTATCTTAACCAAATAGTTCAACTTTAGTGCAAAATGAAGCACTGGAATTTTTTTTAGTAATGCATTTATCAAAAGTAAATTTTAACATCAAATTTTTAAGTTGTGTTCTCTATTGATTATAAAACACATTCAGCTGTAGATGCACAAATATGCTAATGAAAATACATGTTTATTGAAATTCTTCAACAGGGAGTTTTGTTTTATATATATTGTGCAAATCTAAATGAACTACAAATTGTTATCCAACACCTGCTATCACCCATAAGAAAAACTAAATGCCCCTTTAAACCTAAAATCTGTTTGTGCCACATTTAGCAGCAAGAACTGCAAACAAACTTTTCTGATAACTACAGATCAGTCTTTAACAGCATATATGACTTTTTGAAAATATAGTGTTTTAATAGCCTGACACACTTGTGTGTTTGCTGTATCTATGAATTATCCTGAATTATTGATCTTGCTTTGTTATTTACATCTGGAAGAGAATTTCATTGTATTTTATCTACACTAAATATTTGCTGCGCTTGCATCATAGGAGATAAAATATAAGAAGTTTGAATCCATGCTTGATAAGCTCCTGTCTCAACATCTCTACAGGCCTCTTCCTTTGTGGTTGTCCTGCATCTTCAGTTAACAAGCTACAGATAGTCCAAAATGCAGCTGCTAGAGTCCTTACCAGGTCAACAAAGTATGATCATATTACCCCAATTTTACAGTCTCCGCACTGGCTACAAAATATTATATCTTACCTATAAGGCCCTTAACGGTTTAGCCTCTGCGTACCTAACTAGTCTTCTACCACGCTACAATCCATCACATTCCCTAAAGTCACAAAACTCTGGACTTTTGGTAGTACCTAGGATAGCAAAGTCCACTAAAGGAGGTAGAGCTTTTTCACATTTGGCTCCCGAACTCTGGAACAGCTTTCCTGATAGCGTTCAGAGTTCAGACTCTCTCTGTTTAAATCTAGATTAAAGACTCATCTCTTTAGCCAAGCATTCAAATAGTGCATCTCATTATCTTGTACTGCAGTTATATCTGATCATATGCACATTATTATTCTTTAGCTTGGGTTAAACAAATCATTTTTGCTTGGTTGAACAGCAGCTATGCTAATTATGTCCCTATTTGTGCCTCTGTGTCTGACACGGGATTGACATCACGTGGTAACTAGGAATTACACAAACTTCAATCTGGATCCAGAACACCTAAGAAGAGATGATGCCAACAACTCAGAGGACCTCAGATGATGCCAACCCAAAAATAATATACAGCACTACCGAATTTTGCTATATGTTGATTGCAACATATAATTCATTACTGTTAATAGTGTTCATTGTCTGTTTGATTATGTCAGTAACTGATTTTTACCATTCATCTCTGCCATGTGTACATCAACCTGACATAGTCACCACTAGTAAGCCACTACTAAATATACTGTAGAAACTTTCATTTTCTGTAGAGCTGTTTTGCAACGATTTGTATCATGAAAAGCGCTATACAAATAAACTTGAATTGAATTAAATAGGAAAAAAAAAAAAAAAAACTTTTTAAGCAACAAATAGATTTTTTAAGTAATTACTTAAATAAAAAGCTGATATTCCCAACTACTGACAGGTGTTCTTTGTCAATCCATTAGAATACAAATATGTAATGTTATGGCAAGTTTTTAAATCAGTGTTGTGTTATGGGACATGCATGTTGGGAAAGTTACAACAACGTGCAACTACACTGACAGCCATGATAAAACTTAATATATTAGCTACACAATATCATTGGAAGCTCAGAAAACACCGATTAAAATGTTGTGTTTGTAGCCTGGCTAGGTTATTTATAATCTCCTAAATGTATACTTCTGAATATGTAGAGATCATAAATGCTATGTAGTCACATCATTATGTAGCATTTTGTCTGTAATACTGTTACACTGATTACTTGTTCAGAACGTGTATTTGACCAGCATGTATGTTCCTCTTTTGTTATTGGTCAGTATTTTGTCTACTCCCGGCCATGTGCAGATACTGAGAATTCAGATTGGCAAGAGGTGGGGAGCGGAAGGAAGGAGAAGGAGAAGGAGAGAGGCAGATTGAGAGTGTTGTCGCAGTTTTCTCTCTAGAGTGTTTCGGAAAGAAATACGAAAACAACCGCTGCTTAAGTGGCTAGATCTTATATTAGACGACCATAGAAAGTGTTAAAGAACCGTTTCTTTCATTTTGCGACATTTGTGTACTCACAAATGACACAGTGAGAGTATAGAGCGGATTTGCGCTCGTTACGGCTTAGAATTCCACTGGCAGCGCGGGATTCGTCGTCATTCAGTCGGCCGGACGGACACATACAGAACTCCTTCCTGGGTGGACGGACCGCACAGGCGTTGACGCGATCGGACCGCAGGTACTCTTGTTTTTTTAGCTCTTCGGAGCGAAGAGGCCATTTTTTTGGTTTAAACGGCCACACCGTTCTCAAGCGACGATACAGGCCTGAAATTGGTAGGGGTTATTGAAACTGAAACTGAAACTGAAAGTAAGTGTGTGGGCCTACATTACGCATTCGTTATTTCATTTGTTAATTTAATTTCTATTGAGTGTTTGCCTTCTGACTGCTGATGTAGTGCAATACTCCACAAATGAAGGGTATCATTGTTCCTTACTGACACCAACTAAGTATTATTATTGGTGTACCTATTGTTAATTTGAGTATAAATTAGTGAAACCTCCGATCTGAAAAGATCAATAAGTGATTTAAGTGGAAGGAAGAATCAACGTACATTGTTATACTTCGTTTAATCCATTTATTGCATTTTGCTCTTTAGTTTAATTTTCCTTTGGTAAATAAATCATTAAATAATTGTTGAGAACTTGCCATTGGTGATTTACATTACCAGTTTACTCGAACTACCACCACATAATATATTGCTTACGTAAAGTGATCAGAGGGGGAAAGGGAAGGAGGTTAATTGCGTCGAGAGACAAATCATTTGAACCTGGGTGCAGCGCTTATTCAGAGAAGAGGGTAGGGGGCGCTACATGTTTTTTTTAGAATGCTTTTTTTTTATTTTTTTTTATTTTTTTTTTTATGCAGTCAACAATTACATTTACAATAACAAAAACGAAAAACAACAATGAGGGTTACATACAATAATCCAAAGCATATTATATTAGCTTACAGGATTTACACCAAGAAAGAGTCTTGATTGCGATGGGGTATAAGAGTTTCACATATACATCAAAATCTTTTCTGAAAATAAGAAAGTAAGGGGTTGTCTTTGACCGTTTACATTTATGAATATAAAATTTTGCAAGAAATAGCAATAGATTAATAATAAGTTTACAGTGAGAAGGGTCTACATTCAAAGACTAACCAAAAAACACAATTTTGGGAGTTATACAAAAGTTTGGAAGTAAGTACTTGTTAACAAAATTAGAAAAATCAACCCAAAATACTTTACAATAAACACAGTCCCAAAATAAATGATTGATTGTTTCTTCAGACTTCAGACAAAAAGAGCAATTGGGGGAAATACTATTATAATATTTAGCAAGTTTGTAATTTACCAGGTAGCAATTATGGATAATTTTAATAGAGACTTCAGCAACTTTATTAGACAAGAAGAATTTCTGTCGAAGAAGCCAAAACTCTTCCCATTCAATATCACTAAATATGTTATTACAAAAGCTTACACAAGCAGGTAGAGAAATCTGAGATCTATTAATAATTGAACGAATATCTTTGTTTGACATGGTATTGAGAAGACTTTGGTTAACAAATAAGTTAGTGTTATCAAAAATTGGAGAGACTAATGAATCTTTAGGGCCACAGTTGACTAAAGGTATAATACAATCAGGAATTGCATCAAAAACAATGGCATATCCTCTCGGGGGAACAGGAAGAGAAAATTCTTGCATAAGATTTATATAGATTTATTTTTATATCTAATATTTTTATTGTTCCAAATAAAATAACCTATGTGGAGAAAAGTTGTAATTATATGTAAGTGACCAACTCATTAAAGCTTGTTTATGAAAACAAGATAAAGTTAAAGGTATCTTAGAGATGTCAAAGTTGTAGCGCAACAGAAAATGTAAACCTCCAACTGAATTAAATATATGATTTGGAATAAAATTCCAACAGGACGTGGGGTTGTTTAAAAATGTCTTTATCCATTTAAATTTAAACGAATTGTTAAGAGTGGAAAAATCCACTAACTCAAAACCCCCCATAGCCCGATCAGCTAGCATAACGCTTTAATTAAATGAGTTTTAGAATTCCAAACAAAATCAACTATAATTTTGTCTAGTGTTCTTCAAATTTCCACAGAAACATCCAGTGCCATTGCAGGATAGATAACCCGAGATAATCCATCTGCTTTAGAAAGCAACACTCGACCTGTTATTGACAGATCACGCTGTAACCAAGAGTTTAATTTACGCCGGACAGAGAGATGATGAGAGAAATGCTGCTTTATCCACGGAGTTCACGGAAACAGCTGTAATTCAGCTTTTCCATAAGCGCCATATAGTGTCATACAGTGGATTTACAGAGACCTACATTTACATTCAGCTTGTGTGCCGTTTTTGTCTGGCCAAAAAACAGACCGAATTTACATGCCCTGCTGTAGCATAAATTCTGACGGATTGATGAAAAACAAGCTTAAGTGGATTCTACACATTTAAACAAGTCAGACCAGTTATCTAGATTAGCTATGGAACAGATAAAATACATATAATAATTTATTAAATCAATTATCATTTTGACTTAACCATTTTGTTTATTTAAAGGCTGAAATGTGAGGTTTCTTTTTATGAAACTTTTTCACAGCTTTATTTGAAAAGTTACATTCGATATTTGAACATGCTAAACTGTTAAACTGTTGTAGGTAAACTGTTGTCAGTCATGTTGTCATATAAAATTCGGATATCATTGGTAGGCTACTGTTGTTGTTTTAGTGATTATGCAAATAGAAAGTCATTTTATTTGTTGTTTGTTAATTTTAAATATAAAACTTGGTGAAGTGATTTATGTGGCAGTATATTGCGAACATTTTCAGTACATTTTAACAATACCGTGATAATACTGATGTCCGTGATAATTTTGTTCACGATAATCGTGATCAGAAATTTTCATACCGTTACATCCCTAGTTTGCACAAGGAGTCAGACAACAGCCTGTGCTCCATACAAAAATCTCACTGGATTATTATAATTAATGGCAAAATAAATGTTTAGAAATGTAAACTGATGTTTCCTACTGACACACTACAGCAAAAGATAGAAATAACTTACTTTAAACCATTTTTTAGCTGGTGAAAATACTAGTGGCCTAAGACCTTTGCACAGTACTGTATATAAACCAATAATAAGTTATAATACAGATAAATATAAATAAGTTAAAAAAAGAAATGTTATTGTACCTCAAAAGTACCTTATTCTAAAGTTTGACATTTAAGTTTGCATTTTAAAGGTAAAACATACTCAGTCACATACTTAGGCAAAACAGCAAACTAACTCAGGTTCAGTTCACTCGGTGACCTCCATGTCCTGTAAAACAAGTTCTTTGCCATCAATATACGCCTTCGGACCAACGAAGTAAGCACGGCGTCCTTGCTGCCGAGCTTCCTCAACAAGTGGCCAAATTTTGTTGCGCCGCTCTGGATCCTCTGAGGACAGATCTTCTGCGAACCTTAAGTGGTGTTTTGTCAGGTAAGGTGAGTTCTTTGCGAACTGTAGAATAATGCCTCTGGGTTTTTGACCGGAAGACAGAGCGTTTTCGCTTCTCACTTTTCCCAAACGGTGCACCGCATCGATGAACTCGTGAGATTTGCCAGCAACGGTTGGGATGACAGCCTCACAAATATCCAGAACTTTCTGTCTGACGTTTTCTCCTGGTTGTTCGAGCAAACCGTAAAGCCGCAGATTCCACCTCCTCTGCTATCTGGAAAGATCCTGTACTTTGTTTTCCAGCTCACCGATTCTTTTCTCCGCAGTTGTCACCTGTTTATCAACTCGCTCCGCTTTTCACTTCACATCCTTTATTTCTTCTGTCAAAAATTCAACTGACATTTTCACTTCCTCGATGCCTTTATCAAGGATGTCAGCTCTTTCATTAATGATGGACTTGAGAGACGTTATAATTACCATGGCTAACGGAGACTGCAGATCTTCTTCACAGTCATCATCATCATTTCTGCCTTTTTGTGCTTTGGTTCCTTCAACGGAGTTTCAGGTAGTGGAACGAGAGCACCTGAGTCAGATTTAAAGTCTACTGTAACATAGGCACCGAGACTTAAAGATGAATCCATCGATTTAGATTTGCGTTTTTTTATCTTTTGTCATAGTCCAGAAATCTTCCCAAAAGTTCAATCATGGCACAGACAAGTAAAATGAGGATAACGGCGGAGAGTGAGCTGTGTTAATTAAGTTAGCAGTTAAACTGTCCAGGTAAACTTCACAAACTCAAAAAATAAAAATGAAAGTAAAACCAAAAGATCCACTAACCGATCAGAAAGTGTTTCGCGTAAAAAAAAAAAAAAAAAAAATGTTATATTAAACGAAATGCATTGAAATTTGCCAGCAAATAGACAAATGTTGAAGGACTGATTCACCCACGCTGTCAACTTCACGCCACCATTTTCCCGCCCCATCTGTTGTTTACAATGCTTCACGTAAACAACTTAGACACTATGACGAAAAGAAAAACTGATGTTAAAAAGGCTTTTTTCCCTATCTCTCTCTCTCTCTCTCTCTCTCTCTTTTTTTTTTTTTTTTTTTTTTTTTTGGAGTGGTCACATGTGGCTGATTTCTTTCAGGAAGGATGAGGTGCTAATAGAGCATGTGCAGTATGAATATCATCACTGTTGCTCATTCCTGATTGAAGAAATAAGCCATGTTGTAACTGCCTCTCATTTTAACTGTTCCCACTCGTCCCTAAATATTCCTGCAGAGTTTTGCTCCAACCTTGATCAAACTCACCTGCCAGTAACTCTCTAGGGCTGTATTTGAAATCGCCCCCTATACCCTCATTCACTGTTCCCTACATTAAGCCACTAATACAGTTCAGTTGAAGGAGTGAATGAAAACGAGTGAGTGAATTCAGACACTGAGTGCACTGAAAGGACTGCTGCTTTTGCATAGTTTGCTTGCTGTTTAATAATCATTTAAAACTGGCAGCTCCAGTAGTAAGATGAAAGGATTACTCTTGAACTGGTACTTGTCATGGAAATAATGTACAAACCTTAATTTAATAATCCAATAAAAAATAATTTTTACACTCCGTAACAGAAAGACGAAACCAAGACTGTCAAGTAAACACCTGCTGTACAGACATCGACTGAGAAGGTTTAGGGTGTGATTTGGTACAGGGCCATAGACTGGTTTGGAGAGGTGATTGCCTATTCTCTAATATCTCCAGCGCCCCCTGTCTGGTGTGGTGTTGTTCCCTATAGTGATTATTATTAAAATGGTTTCCGTTATACTCTCCTTCACTGTGTGCTTTCATTGACTGACACATTTTGTAACAAAGAGCTTGTAGAAAAAAAAAACACACACAATGTAAATATACAGTAGTTCACCGGTTATACTTGGAAATGGCAATGACAACAGTTTGTATTCGATTTTAAAACTTAACCATTTGAAATGACTTATATTATCTAGGGCCACTAGACTGGGAACCACACCCCAAGTTGAAAAAAAAAAAAAAATAAATAAATATATATATATATATATATATATATATATATATATATATATATATATATATATATTTCTAATTGCTTATGAATAAATGTTCACCTTTTGATTATTGCTGAAGCCTTTTAATAATTATGTTTCTGCTTTTTCATTTACAACCTTTTTTGGGTTAATTTTAAGCCAGCCATTTTAAACAACGGTTGAGTTCAATAAATCTACCGAGAAGGTTTGGTTAAACAGTTAACTGGGTCAAATGAACCCAGTTGCTGGGTTTGTCCATATTTCACATATAGTGCTGAGTTATATTTAATGGTCAAATGACTGGCAATTAAAAATCTCTTTATTATAAGATGAAATAAACTGAAAACACTGTTACTTTTTTTTTTCTAAATTATTATGATCAAACACATTCACTGTATAAATAAACAACTAAAACATCAGCAACAGAACATTAAACACTATCAGATCTCTCTAGATCTCAACATCTTCACTCATTACAAACCAGTCTGACTTTATTTCTTTCAGACAAAACGTATTATTGAGAATTAACAGAGGTTTCGATGTTGAAGTTTTACTGAAAATAATAGCGTTTGAAGTCACCATTGTGAAGATAATTGTTTGCCTTAGTTGGGCTTTTGACCCTTCACTTTTAAACACTAGTTTTTCTCTGTCTGCTGTAACTGTGTTTCTAAAGCATGTTTGTTATTCTGGGCACTGTTAAAATATTCCACTCATATCCTGTAGGGGGAGCAAGTGATGAGGAAGTTGACAGAGAGACAAGTTTGATATGTTACAGAGAGCTGCCTTTAAATATTCAGTTAAATAACACTCAGAGTAAACCTGTGAGGAAAGTATATTCAGGGGTTATAACTTTAAATAATAAAGAATGAAATATAATATTAAGAGACTGCTGTTTGTGAATAATTTGATTCTGTGTAAATAATGTCAGGATTAGGTTTTTTTTTATTATTTTTTTATGTGTGCAGATCATTACTGTGGACTGACTGATGAGACAGAGGTGGATTTGAGAAAATTAAATGCTGAGATGATTCATAACTCACTCTGTGGATCAACATCTGTATCTGTTTTTAGATGAAACCATGACCTCCAGAATGAATCTCTCTGAAGAACATGAAACAAAGATAAAGACAGTCAAGAGGTGAGAGAACTTGAAATGTTTCACATTTTCAATACTCAGAAACAATAAATGCATACTACAATTGCATTTTCATTTATAGTTTGATTCAGGGGAGTGAATCAGATTCACCTGAACACATCAATGTGTCTGTGAGGAAAAACCAACTGATGGATCTTTCAGATCTCTGTAGAGATGAAGACTCTTCTGTTGAGTCCAGGTGAGATATTATGAGTGTCATATATACTGTAGGTGTGGTGTATTATAGACATTGTCACCAGGTGTCCCTGTTACTGCTGGATGTTTCTGTTTCTGTCTTTATCTATATGTGTGTATTGGTCTTTTTTATTCTATAATGAATGAAAAGGGCACATGTGGCAGATTCCTTTTATTTATAGACAGAGAATACTTTCATATTTTAACTCTCAAGTCACAACAGACTCCTCAAGTGAAAGATGAACATTTAAGGGAGTTTGAAACAGTAAAGCTATTTCTGTCAGAGCAGTGTGAGATTTTCAGAAACCGTTTTTATTGCTGTTATATTTTAGTCTGTTGCAGAATGAATCTCCTGAACCCAGCTGTGTGTCCATGAAGAGTGACCAGTCAATGGGTCATCCAATTAATTTCAGCTCAGGAGAATCATCTGCTGTTCTGAGGTGATGTTTAGTTTGCAGTATAAAATACATGATATTAATTTATTTGCTGATGTGCATTAAATACATCTTTACAAAAATATTCAATATTTGTTTAACTACAGTCAAAAACATGAAGGATCAGAATTACATCCAGCAAAGAAGAACTTAGACTCTATTTTCAAGGTTGGTTTTGTGTGTGTGTGTCCATCCCAACACAATAACTCTCTGGGTAAAAGTATTTAGAAATGGAGAAATCTGTGAAATCCTCCCTATAGTCACATTAACTTTTCTACACACGTAAGATAATTTGTAGGCCACTATAAAGCAGATCAATGACCACTAAAGTAGAGAAGCTGAATCCACATGTAACCTGACTGCTGCACAAATATGAACATCAATCTAGCAAACAGACAATCCAGTCAAACTCCCTCTTTTAAACTCAGTATCTGTAGACACTGATGTTTGATCATACAGTGAAAGTTATTAGCAGGTGTGATATAATTCAGTGATATTTGTTAGTATTCATGCCTTTGACTAAACTACAAAAAAGACTCTTGACTCTTGTGTATTGTTTGAATATTCACTATGATTTCAGGAGATTGAGGACAAAATAATTTCTGAGTTAAAAAGTTTTAAGAGACTGCTGAGACCAGATTACCCAGAATGCTCTGAAAGAGACCATTATGATGATGAGGGTCATAACAGAGTCAGAGAGGGGCTTCTGAAGATCACACTGATCATCCTGAGGAAGATGAACCAGACAGACCTCGCTAACACACTACAGACCAGTAAGAGCTCTGGATCAGCAGATTATAGCCTGTATTTTTATTATGAACCTTCTGTCTTCAGTTAGTAATGTTGATGAATGTCATGACACATTATAATATCTAACATATCAAACCTATAAATAAATGTCTAAAATATTGCTCTGCCAATAACAACAATTATTTCCTTTGCTCAGAACTGATGCCTGTGTATCAACAAAAACTCAAATCCAGACTACAGGACAAATATCAGAGAATCAGTGAAGGAATGTCCAATCATGGAGACTCAACACGTCTGAATGAGATCTACACAGAGCTCTACATCACAGAGGGAGGGAGTGGAGAGATCAATAATGAACATGAGGTGAGACAGATTGAGACAGTGTCCAGGAGACCAGAGACACAGGAAACACCAATCAACTGCAATGACATATTTAAACCCTCACCTGGACAAGACAAACCCATCAGGACTGTGCTGACTAAAGGAGTCGCTGGAATTGGAAAAACAGTCTCTGTGCAGAAGTTCATCCTGGACTGGGCTGAAGGAAAAGCCAATCAGGATGTTCATTTCATATTTCCACTTCCTTTCAGGGAGCTGAATTTGATACAGAAAAATCTCAGTCTTGTGGATCTTCTAAATCACCTTCACACTGAAACCAAAGAATTTAAGTCTGCAGATTATGATGATTACAAAGTCATGTTCATATTTGATGGTCTGGATGAGTGTCGACTACGTCTAGATTTCCAAAACAATCGGAGCTTGTCTGATGTAACAGAATCAGCCTCAGTGGATGTGCTGCTGACCAACCTCATCAAGGGGAATCTACTTCCTTCTGCTCTCCTCTGGATCACCTCTCGACCAGCAGCAGCCAATCAGATCCCTCCTGAGTGTGTCGACCAGGTCACAGAGGTACGAGGATTCAACGACCCTCAGAAGAATGAATATTTCAGGAAGAGAATAAACGATCAGAGTCTGGCTGATAGAATCGTCACACACATCCGATCATCAAGAAGTCTGTTCATCATGTGTCACATACCAGTCTTCTGCTGGATTTCAGCCACTGTTCTAGAGAGGATGATGGGTAAAGCAGAGAGAGCAGAGATTCCCAAGACTCTCACACAAATGTTCACACACTTCCTGATCTTTCAGACCAAACTGAAGACACAGAAGTATGATGGGAAATATGAAATCGATCCTGATCAGGCTAGAAAGACTATTCTGTCTCTAGGAAAACTGGCTTTTGAACAGCTGGAAAAAGGGAACCTGATCTTCTATGAGAAGGACCTGAAAGAGAGCGGCATTGATGTCAGAGAAGTGTCAGTGTACTCAGGAGTTTGTACCCAGATCTTCAGACAGGAGTTTGGACTGCAGCTGGGGAAGGTGTACAGCTTTGTTCATCTGAGTATTCAGGAGTTTCTTGCTGCTTTATTCAAGCTGCTGTCCTTTTCTGAACAAAACACAGGACTGATGAATGAGTTCAAATCACCAATGACCAGTTTACTGAAGGGAGAAGTGGACAAGGCCTTACAGAGTGAGAACGGACACTGGGATCTTTTCCTCCGGTTCCTTCTCGGTCTCTCACTAGAGTCTAATCAGACTCTCTTACAAGGCCTCCTGAGAAAGACAGTAAGCAGCTCTGATATCAATCAGGAAACAGCTAAATACATTAAACAGAAGATCAGGGAGAATCGCTCTCCAGAGAAATCCATCAACCTGTTCCACTGTCTGAATGAACTGAATGATCGTTCACTAGAGCAGGAAGTCCAAACATACCTGAGCAGTACAGATGACTATCGTCTCTCTGGAGTCAAACTGTCTGCTGCTCAGTGGTCGGCTCTGGTGTTTGTGTTGTTGAACTCAGAAAAAGAGCTGGATGAGTTTATACTGAGGAAATATTATCCATCAGAAGAATGTCTCCTGAGGCTGCTGCCAGTGATCAAAGCATCTAGAAAGGCTGAGTGAGTATTTTACAGTGTCTTTGTTTTATTGACTTTATTGTATACAGTAGGCCTTTGTTTCTCTACCATGTTTCTGTATATTTTGAGGTCTTTCTTATGTGACACACTGAGCTAACATCACAGAGTGCTCTACTAATGACCTGATGAGTTGAATCAAGTGTGTTTGATAAGAGAGATTCATCCAAAATGTGTAAAGTTGAGGTGCCTTCAGGAACAGGGTTGTGACTCTCTGATTCAACAAATATTGGATTGGGATCAATCTAATAATACATATGTATAATTTAATTTCAGTAAATTAAAATAGTAGACAGAATGCATCTTAAACTGCAAAAAAGTAAAAGAGTTTTAGTTAATGCCACTCTATTAAAAGATACATGTTGTGATGAAGCGAGTGCCACAAGGGGAAAAGGGACCTTGAGTCCATTAAAATACATAAAACTAAACAAAACAACAAAAAAAATAAACAAAAGAAAACAATGGCTCACTCGGACAGCACTTTCATGTAGTGATGTTACGTTCAACACGGAAGCTCAGAGGCTTGCATAAAAAACGACACATTTCACATTGAAGCACTGTATCAGAGCTTGATTTATTTTGGGAAAAGTACGTGATGTATGACGTCCGAAGCTTGATTTACATGAAAACCATGTGACTGCTTCAGTATCTGGTTCAAACGAAGTAAACCTCAGTGCCGTTTCCTTTACATTATATTATATTTTAATGTGTTAGTATTGTTTATTTATTTTTAATCGTAATTTAAAAATTGAGCTCAAAAATGTACTTTGCCCATGAAGTAACAGTCTAGGGACTAAATAAATAAACAGATCATAGATTTAATTTATTAATTCATGTTTCATTTATTTTATTTATTTTAGTGCTATACACCTACACAAATGAATGACTTTGACAATGACCGTTATTTATATACAATAAAATAAAACAAAGAAACATTCATAAACCCAGATGTGAAACCAGCGGCTGTAATGGTAACACCGCATTTTGGAAGCTGTTATTCATTTTTATAACCACTAGATGGCCACAACATCCCGTTTTGAAAAGCTTCGAGTAATGAACCTTTTTCCGATACGATTGTGAAGCTTTTCTGGTTCACAACGCTTCACTTCGTCATCACTACTTTCGTGCAGGGTGTAAATTTATTTACAGTGCCAATGATCCAGACAGTCCACAGTGAAGAATACAGGTGTGCACACAATTATACCAAAGCAAAAACAAATAGGAAAATAAATATATAAAAAACCACTGCATTTACAATCACACATTGTATCCACAATATACAATAAATAAGTTTAAAGTTTGCTCAAGGTACTACTGAAACACTTTTGCCAACTTGGTTTACAAGCAACCATGTGTGAGTCTGGCCTCCCCTTTTATAGGCCAGACTCCACCATTCTTTGTCAACAATCACAAACAGGTAAGTATTCAGGTACCTCACACATTTTACATTCCCACACTTCAATTCATTAAATGTCCCACCCACCCACATTTATTATGCTTTCGACGCCCATGACCGGTAATACTTCAAATAAACATATTCATCATTATTAAAACACGTAAATAATTTACACATAATTCACACATAATCCCCGTTACAAACAGATGATGGTTTCGCCGGCGCGACCCACTCTGTGCCTTTAAAACCAGGCGACCTTTTGTTTGCTCGGTTTGGCCGACGACGCAGCGTTCACCCACCGAAAGACTGACTACTTCCTGACAAACAAACACTTGAACGAAGACACGAAGACAAAACACAAGATGCAACTAATGTTTGTGTGTGCGATGATCGGGTATGAGACGGTGGAATCTGTGATTTGGGAAAATGGGCGATCGTTTTGGCGCGTGCACTCGCTTCACCGATGGCGGAATCAACAGGTAAAGAGGGGGAACAGAGAGTGGATGAGGTGCGTGTGTGTGCAGGCCAGTGCTAATAAAATGTAATACAATGTAAATGAAACGGCACTGAGGTTCGCATTAGTTTGAAGCAGATACTGAAGCAGTCACCCGGTTTTCAAATTATTGAAGCTTCGGACGTCATAGATCACGTGCTTTTCTCACCACTAATCAAGCTCCAATACAGACAATGTGACAAACAGATGCTTTGTCACACATGTAATCATTAATATTATTATTTTTTTAAATTTATTTATTTTTTTAATTCGAACAACAGAGAAATGGGAACGTGACGTCAGCAACGCACGGCATTCTGGGACATTCGGACACGGACGCTACAGTCTAGACTGAGAAATAGTGGAGGTAGATGTTAAAATTTATATTGTACATTTAAAAACACATTAGAATGAAGAGCGCTTGCTGTGACATAAATTGCCATATCTGCTGTCATGACCGGAGTGGAGAACGGATCTAAAATGAAGCGCAATTTTATGCTTTTCAGCTTAAAACAACACAATGGCGAAATAGGGATGGGCGATAATTGGATAACGATAATTTTCTCGATATAATTTTCCTCGATAAAACGATATGAGGAGTTCGATAAAACGTATGTACCAAAAGCGGAACGAAACAGCGCGACTCATTTGAATTGCGCCACACGGACTAGTGATGGGAAGTTCGGATCATTTTACCGACTCGGACCTTTGATTCTCGTTCAGCAAAATGAACGAATCTTTTTTCGAGTCATTTCGTTCAGTTTAGCAAAATATAATTAAAATGTTACGTGTTACCTCCCTAACACATCTACTGTTTACACAAACGTTGATCACACTACAAACAAGACAAAACTATAATGCTATAAGAAACAGAAAAGATTAATTCATTGTTTACCTGGGTCTTTAGTCTATGATTAGCTCACCTCTTATCTGACAAGTTTTCGGGTTTGAGTCGTTCGTTCATCACATGACAGCCCCTAAGGTGAACGAACGACTTTAAAAAAAACCCGAAGACTCGAAACAGTTGAACTAATTCCAGTACAGATCCTAATAGGATATATATATTCTATAGGATGTTGCGCATGCGCGACTGAACGAATCACTCCCCGAGACGACTCGTTCGTTCCGAGTCACATTAAAGATTCTTTCAAAATGAACGAATCGTTCAAGAACGACCCATCACTAACACGGACCGTGTATCCGCTCGGACCAAAGTTCAAACTGCCACCCTGTGCGAGCTCACTACAGAAGACGCATTTATTATCTGGATGCGGCGTGGACGCGTCTGGAAAAACCGAGAGCGTTGCACCACTTACTCGTTGACATTTGAAATAACGAACTTGAACGCGCAAAAGATGCGATATGGGAACGGCTCCGTCACTCCAGCACTAAACAGCGCTGTGAGATCCAGTGTGAAACACTTGAATTCAGCGATGAACACAAATGACTCTGTGATTCAAACTAGGGGATATTCACATTGAATTTTATTACAGGAGTAATATAATTATAGTATGTATGTATGTATTTGTGATTAAGCTATAGCATGTGTGCCTTTTACTGAATGTTTTTAGACTACCGTTTTTCATACAAATAGGCTAGCTATAAAACCATGTAGTTATATTTTTACCATGGTATTGAGGTACCATTATGTGTGGTTTTAACTGTGTTTATCGTGATTTAAAATGTATGCTTGCTACTATACGAGACCAATGCTTAAAAAAAAAAAACTGTCAGAATAAATTTAACCATATAAAACTGAGGTTGCTACAATTTTTTACCGATGTTACTGATTGATAATGAAGAAAAATTTACCTCTGCATCCTCAAGCTACTATCAAATGTGCATTTCTAAGAGACAAAAAAGTGATATTACTATTATTATTATTATTATTATTATCAGACAACCCAAACCTGTTTCTTGATTTAAAACAATATATCTCATTAGAACATGCAGAAATGGATTTTTCTATTTAGATATTTATTTTAAGGAAAATTAATGGTCTGGCTTCTACAACTTCCACTTTGAAACAAAAATCTGACTTTAAACTGGAAAGAAATAAAGATTTGACATTTATCGTGATAATTATCGACTGATATGAAAAAAATGTGATCATTTTTTTTGCCCATATCGCCCAGCCCTATGGCGAAAGCAGCTCAATGAAAATAAACAACTTAAAAATCTGGCTTTTCGTTTGTATTTATTATTTATTACAGTTTTACAATTTCCGATCCACTTGAATTTGTAAGTGCTCACGCTATGAATAACACGTTTGGAAATGTAATTTAATCTGTGATATGACTCGTTGCGATCACTGTCCTTGTTAATAAATCAACTCATGTGATTAAACGTTACTGTTCAGCAGCTCTTTGTAAGAAATCGTGTACTTGTTCTATTTAAGTCCAGTAAAACTTATTGAACTTTATCCCTCAATGAAATTAGGGCGATATGACATATGATTAAATACATCAGCGTTTCTCAATTCCATTCCTCACATACCGTCACTCTGCATATATTGCATTGCTCTCTTATTTAACCTGATTCAGACAACCAGCTAGTCCAAAGAGAGCTCCATGACTGAACTGTGTTGCGATTAACATGGGCCCTAAACAATGTTCATTGCTCCCCACTCCCTGAGCAGTGGAAATCAGTTGAAGTTTACTTAGGAATATTCATTCTTGGATTTGCGTTACGCCACCGCCTGCATAGTCTTCACACACAGACAAAACTTAGAGAAGTGTGACACAATATACCCCTGTAAATAAATGCAATTTAAATTCATGTCTTGCACACTTTAATGTTCGTTGAATGGAACACATACGCTGTCTTCAAACTGTAATCAGGGCGGAGTATTTCGAGTTCGCAGGGCACTTACTTTTGAATAGAACAGACATCTGAGATACACACAAAATGTGCAGAGCGGTGGTTCACTTACAAGATCAACTGGCTGAGATCAACCTATAGTGTGTTTATTTTATCGGGCAGATATATCAGTGCCACCTAGTTATTAAAAACTGCAAAAGAGAAATGAATTCGGTCCTGTGTGTGGTACAATAGAAGGCGGCCGTATGATTTCTGTGAGTGTGTATGTGTCGTGTTATGGCCACACGACTGAGTGCTCGAATGAACGCAATGGAGTCAAATATTAGTACATTTATTCTACGCAAGTGCAAGCAGCTCTTAAAAATATTAAAGCAAATACAGTCGTTTTTTCCTCTAGTGATTTGTATTTATTGTCATTGTACGCTATTTAGCGTGTCCTAAAACATGGTGGCGACTACCCAGAATGCAGTGCGCAGTGATGTAAACCCCCGAGCTCTATAACATAAAGCATGTTATCAAGAAACAATATAATAAAAGAAAAGAAAAAAAGATAGAAAGGCAAATTACAACAAAGAAAAAACAGTTGCCAGGGGGAAGAAAGTATAAGATTTGAAAACAAAAGTACAAAATATACATATATGTATATATAAAATCAAATAAATATATTGTAATATTCACAAACTTTAAAAGTTCTTACAGCTTTCTTCACAGAGTCTCGAATACTGTCAATATAAATACATGTTTCAGTCAACAAAACCATAACATTTGTTTTTTTTTTATTAGTAAATTTACACTTATGAATGTGAAATTTGGTCAATAGAATAAGTAAATTAATTAAGTAAAAGTACTGTTCCTCTTGGTCAGGATAGTCAGTAAAGCCAAAGATTACATTTTCCCATAAGAGTAAACAAGGTCTTAAACACTGAATATTTTCACGAATAAATTTTTGAACCTTACACCATAGTGAAACTGAGTATGTACAGTGACAAAATAAGTGCAAGGCAGTTTCCTCATACTCATTACAGAAAATACAATTTACGTTTATTCCCTTTTTTAAATTTTTGTAAATAATGATTTGCTGGATAAAATCTGTGAATGAGCTTATAAGAAACTTCTTTAATCTTATTTCTCAGATGATATTTCTGTGGTAACAGCCATACTTTTCTCCAGCAAATCAATTTTCCATTCATTAAAGAGACCCAATGAGACAAAACATACGGCACAGTTACAATTTCTCTTTGGAAAAGAGTACGAATAGCTCTATTATTATTCTTGAGGTTTGATGAAAAACAGATTTTACCAACATAAGATTTAGTAACATCAAAGGACACTGAATCGGGAGAATGGTCTTTATCAATACCTCTAAATAGCATATGAGTACCTGAAGGGACTGAACCAAAAACAATTGCTAATTCTTTTTGAGTAACTGCTGTTTTATAATAAGAAAGATGTTCCTCCTTTATTATATAGCTGACTAGCCAATTTAATATCATTGTCAAACCAGTTCTTAAAAAAAAGAGATTTGTATTTGTAAAGAATGTTTCTTTTATTCCAGATGAAATAGCGATGCGGAGAAAAATTATGCTTATATATTAATGACCAAGATAGGAGCACTTGTTTGTGGAAGACAGATAACTTAGCTGGAATTTTATCTATATTATAATTACACATCAAAACAAAACTAAGACCACCAATATTTGAAAATACATATTGAGGAATAAAATTCCAGACAGAATTGGGGCTTTTTAAGTGATGCTTAATCCAATAAATCTTAAATGTATGGTTCATAGTGGTGAAATCTAAGAAATTAAGGCCACCATTCTCATATGTATTTCATAATTACAGTCTTTTTAACAGAGTGTGTTCGATTTTTCCATAGGAAATCAAAGAGCATTTTATCAATATTTTTACTAGTAGAGTTATCAAGATACAAAGATAAGGAGGCATATGTCAGTCGGGCTATAGCTTCAGCCTTCGTAGGGAGAACTCTCCCCTTTAGGGACAGATCTCTTTGAAGCTGAAAGTTGAATTTTATTTTATTTTTTTGTTTGTTTGTTTTATCAATTATGGAGTTAAAATTCAGAGAACATCTTTTCAGCTGGTCTTTAACAATAATGATACCTAAGTATGTAACACCATCTTTAATGGGAATGTTACTAATAGGGCTGTCAACGATTAATCGCGATTAATCGCATACAAAATAAAAGTTTGAGTTTGCCTAATATATGCGTGTGTACTGGGTGTAATTATTATGTATATATAAATACACACAAATTAATGTATATATTTAAGAGAAATATGTTATCTATGTAAAAAATATTTGTATTTATATATAATATAAATTATATAAAAATTACAATAAATACATGTAAATATTTCTTATATATGCACCTGAATGTGTTTGTATTTATATATACATAATAATTGCACACAGTACACACACGTTTATTAGGCAAACTCAAACTTTTATTTTGTATGCGATTAATCGTTGACAGCCCTAGTTACTAATACTTGTTAAATCTTTAACAGCCATTAGTTCACACTTACTAATATTAAGATAGAGACCAGAAGCACTAGAAAACTCACTAATAACATTAACCACAACTGGAATTTGGTCACTATTTTTTTCAAAAAAAAAAAAGGGTGGTATCATCGGTTAACTGATTTATAATAAATTCTCTATTTGCAATTGAGATACCCTTAAGAATACTTTTTTTTAACATGCACAGATAATAATTGGGTTACAAGCAGGAAAAGATATGGGGAGATAGGACAACCCTGTCTAATACCTCTTTTTAAATCAAATCTAGAGGTAGTTCCATGTTTGAGTTTGATTGAGCAATTAACATTATTATACAGGGTTTCAACTGCTGCACAAAAGAACTCACCAAACCCAAAAACCTTTAAAGAAGAAAATAACAAATTATGTTCCATGGTGTCAAAAGCTTTACAAAAATCTAAGAATAAAATAAAACTATTTTCATCAGTTAAATATGAATAATCTAGTATATCTAAAACCAACCTTATATTATTTGAAATGTACCTGTTTTTCATAAAAAAAGTTTCATCTACAATATATAGATATAATACGTTCTTAATTCTTTTAGCAAATATAGAAGCAATTAATTTATAATCATTATTAAAAGACTAATTGGCCGCCAATTGTCAATAATGGTCAAATCTTTTTTAGGTTTAGGAATAAGAGTAATTAAACCCTGAGTCATGGTAGATGGGAGGTTGGACTTAGACAAACTTTCAGAAAAAACTAAAAGAAGAAAAGGGTCTAGTTGCTCAGCAAATAACTTATAAAATTCTGAGGTTAGACCGTCCGTTCCAGGGGACTTATTATTTTTTTAAGTCATGAATTGAGTTGGTTATTTCTTCTAAACTAATAGGTTGGTCACACATACCTTTTTCTAAACTATCTATTTTTTTAATCTCTTCCACTAAATTTAAGAAATCATCTGAGGCTTTAGCGTCATATTGTGACACATATAGTTTACGGTAAAAGGTTGAGTAATATTCTGAAATCTCTTTAGGGTCCTTTGATATTTTATCATTAATTTGTGACTGAGGAATAGTATTTAATGTAGCCTGATTTTTTTTTTTTTTTTTTTTTTGTTCTAGTCTAAAGAAGTAGGAGGTATTCTGTTCACCTTCCTCCAACCATCTTTTCCTAGACCTTATAAATGCTCCTTCAGCCTTTTTTTTTTTTTTTTTAAATAGATGTTGTCTAATTCACTTTGTAATGCTGCCATATTTGTTTCATCTATATCTGAAAAGTCATTAGACCCTTTATTTAGGAGTGAGGTAATTCCAAATATAATTTTATCTTCCTGTTCTATATGAAGTTTAGCAAGATGACTGCCAACATGTCTTAAATATTTAGAAGCCTCAAATTTAAAAAGTTCCCAATTAGTGCAATATGATTTTTCTGTATTAGCCTTTTTTAAAAAATGCTTAATGAGGCATCTATTATAAAAATCTATTCTTGATTGCCTGGAAAAATCAGTATTACACCAAGTATATGATTTTTTTATTTGGATATTTTTGCCTCCAGATGTCTATTAAGTCATATTTCTCCATAAAGGTTTTTAGTAGCAAGTTACATGGAACTTTCTTTGGTGGCATACGATCTAGCATATTATCTGGAGCAATGTTAAAGTCTCCTCCCATACAAATGATACCAGATGGATATTTGTTTAGACAAAAGACAATTTTGTTTTCAGTCACCTCAAATGGAGCCCTGTTTTCATTTGAAGAATTGTAATCATACATGTTAATCAAAAAAATGAAAATATTACTAGTGTAAAGAACCAAAAAAATAAAATGCCCACAAGGGTCACAGTAATGATGTAGAACATCACCAGCAAACTTGTTTGGTGTTTAAACACCTGCCGAACGTTCAGATCCGTGAGAAAACCATGCATCACCTCCCCACTGTGATTTCCAGAAGTTGAAAGAAACAAAAATCAGTATTGTATTTCTTCACAGAATCTCTCAGACCCCTGGCATTTAGACAGATAACAGAAATAGAAATAATGAACAATTTAATGAACAAAAAAGTTACAGTAAGTGCAAAAAGAGCACAAGAAGTAGTGAGTGTAAACCTGAGAAACGTAGCTCAGCTGAACATGCTGAGGAAAAAGTCCTACCGTCAAGGCATGACAACTGGTTGCCCAAAAAAAATACATTAACAAAAACACGAGCCGTAACAATGCCGGAGCATCATCCATAGATGTGATCATAGCTGGTAATCGAAAACTTCAGTGAAGCTTGTAAAGTTCGTCGACGATAACCTGGTCCGCAAAAGGGAGCTATGATCAAAAAAGAAAGTCTGAGTCTTCATTTTTATTTATTTTTCAGCATACGCAGGCAAACGGATCTCAGTACCATTAATGAAGGCGTGTGCGCCCACGTAGTATGCAGCTTTTCCAGCTGTGCGTGCTTCTTCTACCATAGGCCACAGCTTCTTTTGTCTTTCTCTGTCCAGTGGAGTAAGGTCTTCAATGAACCACAACCCATTGTCTTTTAAATAAGCCGAAGACTTCGCTGCCTTCCACACAGCATCCCTGACAATGCGCGATGTAAACTGTACTATGACAGCGTGAGGGAAAGACTTGCTGCCAATTTGATTCTGCTTTTTCCCCAGTACACCGACACAAATGAATGACTTTGACAATGACCATTATTTATATACAATAAAATAAAACAAAAAATAATTTGTAGAACCAGATGTGAAACCAGCGGCTGTAATGGATCACAGCACTTTGGAAGATGTTATTCATTTTTATGATCACTAGATGATACAACATGAACCGCTTTAAAAAGCTTTGAGTAATGAACCTTTTTCTGATACAAATGTGTTGAAAGCTTCACTTCACCATCACTAGTAATCATGTGACAGCCATAATTTCAGGACACTTTGTACATCAGATATACATGTGCAGAAATCTTCAGTGACATTAACCATGTTTAATTTGACAGCATTCAGCAATTTCTTAAATTAGCAAAGTATTGTCTTGTCAATTAGTCTCAGCCTCAAATGGCACACAAACCATCTGATGAATGTTACAAAAAAAAAAAAAAAAACTGCACAGCACTAACACTTTACACAACTTTCCAGGAGTGAGGACTATGGTTGGCCTGATGACACTTTTTCAGAATCTATCCTGATCTGATACCAAAAATTTTGAGTATCGACCGATACCAATATTGATCTGATACCAGCACAGTTTTTTTCAGTGTAGAATTTCTGTTCCTCAGTGTGTGTTGACCTGATCATCACTCTTTTGTGTTACACACAATCTGCTAAATATAGACAACTTCATTATAACGAAAACTATCATAATCTATGACAAAAATACTGTTGTAAACTAGGTTAGTGGATAATTCAGTAGCAAAAGTTACTCTAGAAAAATCATGTGTACATTTTTATAAAATCTAAAGTTTCAGTGAAAAAAAAAACATTCAACATTGTGAATAAGTGTAGGACTAAATCTTGTAAAATGTTACACGTTGCTTTTTGTATTGTTGTAAAATACATTCCAGAAAAATACATTCCACAAAACGCTTGTGGTCAGAATGATGCGCTTGAAGCAACACAGAGTCACAGCGCACAGACACAGCGCTCCACTTAGAGAAGTTCACAGCACAAAGGGAAGAGATATTGATGTGTAGTGCATTAAATCTGTGCGTAAGTTTATTGAGCCTTTTATTTTAACAGTTTTAAATTTCAGTTACTGTGCTCGTGAAGAACAATTCATAGTGCTCTCTACTCCAGTGTTGTGATCTAAAAGATACCCAGTAGAAATTAACACGATTTAGAAACAGCACGAAACTCCAGCAAGATAAAGTCATTTTATGCAAAACCATTTATCTTTATTTACAGATCAAGTATAACATTATTAGGAACATTTAATCATCTTGGATTTTATCGTCTTGACTGTCGTAACTGAATGTGACACACAGTTTGAATACTGAATGGAGGATGACAGACAGCCGCAGCGGAGAGTAGAGTTTACGTGAACTTAAATATTCATCTGTACCTCACATTAAACTATGAAACGACTTCAGAACACTTGAAATATAGTGCACAAAAACTTTATTGAGCTTCATAACGTTTTTGTGGCTTTATCAGATTTATCTAAATATCAGATTTGGATGGGTCTCGTCTGACTGATACCTCGATCCAGAAGAAAATGACAGTTTTGTGGTGATACCGATACTGAATATGGGATCGGCACACCCCTAGTAAGGACTCATTTTGGTATCAAGTGAGGACACCAGTTGGGCATCAATTGCAATCTGACTAACTTGTAACCTTTATTAACAAGTTTTTGTACAGCACAAATTGATCTTTGCTTGACCAATCAGTGTAAAGGTGTGTTTCATGTCCACCCACATGTGGAGATCAAATATTATCTATTTTCTATCCCGAAAAATAAAATTGAAAAATCAAGCCAAATTATTATTTTTTTTTTTAATAAAATGAAAAGGTGCTGCTTTCTCATGTTTCTGCTTTGAGTATTAAATCAGGAAAACAAATGACTGCAGGCTGAATATAAATTAAAATACAAAATCCTCTTCAATAGTCAAGGTTGAAAATTTTATAGTAATAAAATATTCTCACAAGTAGTTTTAGGAATATTAATGGGAATATTTGGGTCCTATTTGTTGAGTCAAATCTGAAGTCATTTCAGTTTGAGTGTGAAGTCTATTAAAATGGGTCTCGACTCCGAGTCACTCTTTGTGCCTGGTTTAATAATTGATATCTATGATATGTATTACATCTGTGTTTCAGCAATTACATTGGACACATGAGTCAAGCACTAATAACTCATCTTTAATTTTCTGTATATTCTCTGCAGTGTTTCCGACTGTGGTATTACACAGAAAGGCTGTGCTGCTCTGATTTCAGCTCTGAGATCAAACTCACACCTGAGAGAACTGAATCTGAGCTTTAATAAACCAGGAGACTCAGGAGTGAATCTGATCTCTGCTCTACTGGAGGATCCACACTGTAAACTGGAGAAACTATGGTGAGTGTTATTATATTACTCAACACAATAACTGTGTGAAAATATTGGCAAACAAAGTTTTAAAGGGATAAAAAAATTTTTAACGGGATAGTTCACCCCAAAATGAAAATTTTGTCGTCATTTTGAAACAGTATGACTTTCTTCTGTGGAAAATAAAAGAAGATATTTTGAAAAATGTGTTTTGCCCACACAATGGAAAACAGTGGTATCTAAACTTTGGTTGCCAACAATATTCAAATATCACCTTTTGTTATTATTTGTGGGTGACAATCCTTTAAGAATCAAAATGTAAATGATCAAATACAGTGATTATACTGAATGTGCCCAAAAAACAAATGTATATTTGTATATACACTTATAGACCATTGAACAACAAAATACAAGTGTAAGACAAAATTAATTAAATTTGCAGTGATTAATTGGCAGCAGCTTCACCTATAAATTACTGTATATTTTAGTTTTTTGCTGTATATAAATTACAGTGTAGTATAATATTTTTTATATATATATATATATATATATATATATATATATATATATATATATATATATATATATATATATATATATATATATATATATATATATATTAGGGATGTGACGAGATCTGATGTGTCCGATGTGAGAACGTGACGATCCTCCCAAAACATTTTGCAGCGTTTGCGTTAGAGCTGCACAATTAAAGATCGTGATCTCGATAGAAACACCCACACGATCTTATTCCTAAATGACAGTGATTCAGCTATGTCTATTACGACTGTTTCACATCACGAGTGTCAGTGAAGCATGAGAAGCAGGTTTTGTTGCTGGTCATGTTAATGAATCAGAGGGTCGGCCATCATCATGTTTCAGATGTGAACGCTGTCATTCACTGATATGGACGTGACAAAACACGCTGCTCACGCTCCACTGATACTTACGATGTGAAACAGGTGTTAAAGACATAGAAATCTGCATTCATGCTGCTACTGATCCAGAAACAGCAACACAAACAGTCTTTTTAACCACACATCATTATTTCTGTTACAGACATTTAGTCTCTTCAGCTCTGTGGCATATTGTGAATTTTTTACTGTATTTGGCAAACCTGAATTTAAAAGAGCACCGTACTCACATACATTGGGCTAAATGGATAAAAATGGTCTCATTTCACAGAAAACATCGAAAATTTTAACACACGGGTGGAATAATTGTATAATTTTATTGTATTTTTTCATAATTTTATGATAAACACAAATAAAAAATCTAATTTGATTTTTTTTTTTTTTTTTTTTTTTTTTTTTTTTTTTTAGTAGTTTTACTTTGAAAGTCTGTTTTTTAAGATATGTTTGGTCTACATCGATGCAGAAAGTTTCTTTTGATTCCACTAGGTGCCAGAAAACAGAGGAAAAAAGAATTTTCTTTGAATCTTAAACGTTATTGAGATTTAATTGAAAGGAGGCAGTATGTCCTCTAGGGGTCTCCATTCTGCAAGATAAGGAATACCTGAATTCAAAAGAGTCCTACTCCCACATACATTGGGCTAAATGGATAAAAAATGGTCTCATTTTACAAAACACACCCTATTTTAACACATGGGTGGAATAATTCATAATTATTATTGTATTTGTTCATAATACATAATTGTCCAGCTCTGCATTGAGCTGGCAGCTAGCGCGCTAGGGGGCGGTGCGCATTCCACGTTCACTGCGCCCTCCTCCCTCATGTTTGGAAAGGCATAAATCGACATCGGATTGGGCTAGGAGTTTAATTCGGGGGGGTGGGGGAGAGGTCCCAAGATGGTGGAGTGAGAGGTGGTGTATCAGCAGGCTCTGAATTAAAACCTAAAATTTGGCCAAGTTATTGGTCCAGTTGTAATAGCCCTATTTTATTTCCTAACAATGATGTCGGATCATGACTACAACCTGATTGCTCTTAATGAAGCCTGTGATGAAGACATGATTGAGGAGACTGAAGTAGACCAGGCTAAGTCCATTGAGGACTGAACAGTGCGTGTGAAGAGCATGCTCGCTACAAGAGAAGGTGGAATCTGAGGTTGACCGGCTTGCCAGAAAAAGATGACAAAAATGTCTGGGAGACGGTCATCGGGATTCTGACCTGGATTTTCCCTGTGTCAGTGGAGAGGCTGCGTGACACCGTGGACACTGTGGACCGGCTTGGAAAGCGAGAGAGCGCCGCCACCTCAAACAACGTTTCCAGAGTCGTCATCATTCAGTTTGGAATGCGCACGATTCGGGATGAAGTCTGGAAAAAATCTAAGGATGCTAGAGTCTGCAAAGATCTTCACATCAGCTTCAAGGAAGATTTTTCCAAGGAGGACAGACTCGCTCGTGCCAAACTGTGGCCATTGGTGCAGGAGGCCCGAAGGAGGGGGAAGCGTGCGTACCTGAAGGAGGACTATGTGCTGATTGGTAACAAGAGGGTGGACCCAGATTAACTTTTCATTTTGCACTACTGTTATTGTTCTTAAGGTGTGGTTTTACCTGTATTTTGTACAGGGCTATTGCAATTCGACACAAAGGTTTGTGGCTAGTGAGGTTCCTCATTCCTGCGCAACCTTTCTGTTAACTTTACTGTTATATCTGTGCATTTATAGAGTCTTTATTTTATGTTATCCTTGTTATCGTTAAATGTAAGGGGACTTATAAACAAGGTCAAACCTAAGGCAACATTTCTCGGTGTAAGGAGCAGAAGGTGAATTGTTTTTTTGTTTTTTTTGCAAGAAACACATTCTGAAGTTGAGGACACACATTTTTGGAAGCTTCAGTGGGGGGACTCTGTCTACTTCAGCCATGGGACATCTCATTCAGCTGGGGTTATGATTTTGTTTTATAGGTTTCAAGGCTCAATTGTTGACCATGAAAGTGACAAAAATGGTCATTGGTTAATGGTGACTGTGGAGATTGATAGTGTTAAATTCATGTTGGTATGTGTATATGGTTACAATAGTAAAGCCCTAAACAAACTATTTTATGCTGACCTTTGTGTTAAGATTAACCAGTGGAAGGTGACACATTCAACGGATCAAGTTATCATAGGGGGGGATTTTAATTTGGTCCCAGACAAGTCAGTTGACCGTCTTCCCTCTAGTGGGCACCATCACACTTTTGATGATATTTTCAACAACCTGGTTTCAAATTTGATTGACTGCTGGAGGTTAAAGAGTGCAGGTGTTAGACAATACACTTGGTTCAGTGTATCTAATAATGGGCAGTGCTCCAGGTTGGACTACTGGCTTATTCCTTTTAACTGGTTTGATAATATCTCTAAATGTGAAATCACTACAGCTCCCCTAACAGACCATTGCTCAGTGACTCTGATCCTTACTTTAAATAATAATAAGCGTCCTCAAAACATGATTTGGAAATTCTATAGTGATCTTTTGCTTAAAGACTTTGTGATGAAGTTAAAAATCTCATTGTTGAGGTGACATCTTTGGATTCTTCACCATTAAATAAATGGGAGTGGTTTAAATTTAAAGTTAAAGAAGCAGCAAGTAAAATGGGAAAATACTCTTCTAAACAAATGCGGGTTAAACAAAAGGAAATTGTTACTAATATCAACATTTTATGCTCTAAAGCTGTGTTGTCAAGTGAGGAAAAAGCCCAATTAGAAAATCTCAAAAATCAACTACATTTATTTCTAGACAAAGCTCTGGGTGCTTTTATTCGCTCTAGGGCTCGTTGGATCGAGCAGGGTGAGAAAAATTTGTTCTACTTTTTAATCTTGAGAAACAAAGGCAAACGAAACAGAATTTTTTTTTTTTTAAGTATCAGTTGTGCTGTTACAGAAGATTTAAATCTAATTAACAAGGCAGTTAGAGACTTTTATAGTAACTTATATTGTTCAAGATACTCTGAGGCTAGTTGCAAATCCTTTTTTCAGTCAATTCAAGGGTGGGTTGAATTAATTGAGGATGACTTTAAAAGAATTTTGGAGGATGATTTAATAATTGAGGAGCTGGATAAAGCTATCTATCAAATGGCCTATAAATCACCTGGCTTGGATGGCTTAACTGTCGATTTTTATGTCTTCTTTTGGAAAGACATCTGTCAGCTTTTATTTGAAGCCCTTGGTGAATGTATCTTAAGACAATATCTCTCCTACAATGAAGCGTGGTCTCATTACTTTGATCCCAAAGGCTGATAAAGATCCACTTTCTATTGAAAATTGGAGACCGATAACCCTTTTATGTACAGATTACAAATTACTAGCTCTTGTATATGCCAATCGCCTGAACAGTGGTTTGACAAAGGTTATTAGTGAATGTCAATCTGCCTTTATAAAGGGAAGGAATGTACATTTTCATTCAAGACTGATTCTTGATATGTTGGATTACAGTCATCTAATAGAGGATGAGAGTCTAATATTATTCCTTGATTTTTATAAAGCGTTTGATTCCCTAGAGTACTGTTTTATTGTAGAAACATTAAAATGTATGGGTTTTGGAGATAAGTTTTGTAACGTAATCAAAATGTTTTATTCAGATATATCTAGTTCGGTGTCTTTGGGATCTGAAATCACTCCTAGCTTCAAGATGTCTAGAGGAATTCGCCAAGGTTGTCCCATATCTCCTAAACTGTTTATTCTAACTACCCAGATGCTCACTTTGGCTATTGTTACTGATTTAAATTTGCAAGGCATTAAGATTTTTGAAAAGGAATTTAAGATTAGCCAATTTGCAGACGATACTGTAGTTTTTTTAAAAGATAAAAGTATGGTTGATACTGCACTAAACTTAATTAATGCTTTGTCGGATGCCTCAGGTTTGTCTCTCAACATTAAGAAATGTGTAATGTTGCCTATCCACTCTTGTCCAGAGAGCTCTATTGCCTCGATAAATGTCCAGACGGAGGTGAAATATTTAGGTTTAACAATATCTAAGGATGATCGTAGGATGGAGGAGGTTAACATTGTGAAACGTGACGTTGATATGAAAAAACTTAGAGTTACTGGCTGACCAGAGATCTCACAATATTTGGAAGAGTTATTCTAAATTATATCAGCTTATATCTAAAGCTGAAGGTGTGTCCAAGTTAATATATCCTTGTCACTCTGTGTTTATTTGTGACAGTAATATTAGGAAGGCCAACTCAGACATTTTTCAGTTTCTATGGAGAAATAAAACGCATTATTTAAAAAGGTCCCAATTAGTTAAAACGTATACAAATGGCGGATTAAAAGCCTTAGATTTTGAAGCCTTGATAGGCTCATTTAGAATTAATTGGTTAAAAACGTTTTTTTGCTTGTTCTAAGTCTGTGGTTTCACATACCTAGGGCTATTTTTGGAAAGCTTGGTGGTGTGGATTTTTTACTGAGATGTGATTTCGATATTAATAAAATTCCACTTGCACTGTCTAAATTCCTTAGTCAAACACTTTTGGAAAATGATATTCACACACAACTTTACTCCGTACAGTTCGGGTCTGTGGAATAATAGAACAATACTTATAAACAGAAAATCAGTATTTAAAGCTGATTGGTTTGACAAGGGTATTATTTTTGTAACTGACCTGATGGATTGTAAAAGTGTTTTACTGGATCACACCAGTTTTGCTGAACGTTCTAATATAAACTGTACTCACAGAGAGTATCTACAAATTTGTAAAGCTGTTCCTGTAGCCTTGATCCACCTAATCCAGAATACTTTGACTTACTCTGATGTCACTCAATTTATCAATTGGTCAACATAAATTAATAGATAAAAATTTCAATAATAGGGTTGCTGCGGATGCTTATAAATCTAAATTGTTCCATGATTATAATAAATACAGTGTACCTGTAAACCATTCTGATATGCTGGAAAAAGCCTTCTCTAAATATGTTAAATGGCCAATTCCACCTAAAGTCAAAGAAACGCATTTCAAAATTTGTCATAAGATTTATCCTGTTTCCAATTTTCTTCACAAGCGATTTAAATTTGATAAGGCGGGTTGTGCTTTTTGTGGTTTTACTGATGAATCTTTAGAACACTTATTTTTTACCTGCTCCATTTCATGCCGGTTCTGGAGTGATGTTAGAGACTGGCTGACTTTAAAAATGTCAAACATCCCTGTATTTAACATCAACTATATTCTGTTTAATGTTGATGGTTTAGATGGGTCAATATCAGACATTGTGAATATTTTTTTCCTACTTGCTAAATATCATATACATTGTTGTAAGTGGAGAAACTGCCCCCTGCTTTGAACATTTCATAAACAAATTTAAACTATTCTACTCCTCACTGAGATTACTTAAAAATTGTCGTGCCCAGAAAATATCATCGGACATGTATAAGTTTCTTGTGTTTTATTTATTTAGTTTATTGCTTTACTTGTACTGTGGATCCCCTTAAGGTTTGATGCTGACTGTTATTGTACTTGGTTTGATACTATGCTGTTACCTCTACGAGTTTTTGTATTCTGTTTTATAAAACAAAAAAAACAAAATGGAAAAAAAAAAAAAAAAAAACTGTATCGGAGCATGATTTGTTTTGAGAAAAGCATGTGATGTATGACGTCCGAAGCTTCGTTTACCTGAAAACCATGTGACTGCTTCAGTATCTGGTTCAAACGAAGTGAACCTCAGTGCCGTTTCCTTTACATTATATTATATTTTAATGTGTTAGTATTGTTTATTTATTTATTTTTAATCGTAATTTAAAAATTGAGCTAAAAAATTACTTTGCCCATGAAGTAACAGTCTAAGGACTAAATAAATAAACAGATCATAGATTTAATTTATGCATTTGTTTCATTTATTTTATTTATTTTAGTGCTACACCGACACAAATGAATGACTGACAATGACCTTATTTATATACAATAAAATAAAACAAAGAAACATTCATAAACCCAGATGTGAAACCAGCGGCTGTAATGGTAACACCGCATTTTGGAAGCTGTTATTCATTTTTATAACCACTAGATGACCACAACATCCCGTTTTGAAAAGCTTTGAGTAATGAACCTTTTTCCGATATGATTGTGAAGCTTTTCTGGTTCACAACGCTTCACTTCGCCATCACTACTTTCGTGCAGGGTGTAAATTTATTTACAGTGCCAATAATCCAGACAGTCCACAGTGAAGAATACAGGTGTGCACAAAATTATACCAAAGTACCAAAGCAAAAACAAATAAAAAACAACAACAACAAAAAACACTGTATTTACAAGCGCACATTGTATCCACAATATACAATAAATAAGTTTAAAGTTTGCTCAAGGTAGTACTGTAGGGCTGTCAAACGATTAATCGCATATAAAATAAAAGTTTGAGTTTGCCTAATATATGTGTGTACTGTTTAATTATGATGTACATGTAAATACACACAAATTAATGTATATATTTAAGAGAAATATGTTGTTTATATACAAAATATTTTTCTTTATATAATATAAATTCTATAAAAATTATAATAAATACATATACTTGTAAATATTTCCTAAATATATACTTGAATGTGCTTGTATTTATATATACATAATAATTACAGACAGTACACACACATATATTAGGCAAACTCAAACTTTATTTTGTATGCGATTAATCATTTGACAGCCTTATACTACTGAAACACTTTTGCCAACCATGTGGGAGTCTGGCCTCCTCTTTTATAGGCCAGACTCTACCATTCTTTGTCAACAATCACAAACATGTAAGTATTCAGGTACCTCACACATTTTACATTCCCACACTTCAATTCATTAAATGTCCCACCCACCCACATTTATTCTGCTTCCGACGCCCATGACCGGTAATACTTCAAATATACATATTTATCATTATTAAAACACGTAAATAATTTACACATAATTCACACATAATCCCCGTTACAAACAGATGATGGTTTCGCCGGCGCGACCCACTCTGTGCCTTTAAAAGCAGGCGCCCTCTGTTTGCTCAGTTTGGCCGACGACGCAGCGTTCACCCACCGAAAGACTGACTACTTCCTGACAAACAAGGAAACACCTGAACGAAGACACGAGGACAAAACACAAGATGCAGCTAATGTTTGTGTGTGCGATGATCGGGTATGAGACGGTGGAATCTGTGATTTGGGAAAATGGGCGATCGTTTTGGCGCGTGCACTCGCTTCACCGATGGCGGAATCAACAGGTAAAGAGCGGGAACAGAGAGTGGATGAGGTGCGTGTGTGTGCAGGCCAGTGCTAATAAAATGTAATACAATGTAAAGGAAACGGCACTGAGGTTTGCATTAGTTTGAAGCAGATACTGAAGCAGTCACCCGGTTTTCAAATTATTGAAGCTTTGGACGTCATAGATCACGTGCTTTTCTCAAAACGAATCAAGCTCCAATACAGACAATGTGACAAACAGGTGCTTTGTCACACATGTAATCATTAGGTGTGTTCGACTTAACGCAGCGCTGCGCAGCTCGATCAAATTCTGACTTGAAGCAGTGCATGCCGGTTAGAAATTTTGTCCGACTTGAGACGGCGCCGACGCCTCGTGACTGTCACGTGTGGCATCAAAGTACCGCGATAGCGATTCGAGAGCAGCCGACTGACGGTGTGTTCACACGGGGCGTCAGCGTCAACGCTTGATGGAAGCCGTGGCTGAAGTTTGGCACTGACGCCATGGTCATAGCAGCGTCAGCCAATGAAATTAGATAGGAACTCAACAACAAAAACTCGGATAGTAGTAAAAAATAGTAAAAAATCACCCACCACTCTGATCATGTATGTATTTTTATATGAAATTTAACCTAAATTTCTGATGGCGCGCTATTCTTGGCGGTACATTCTATGTATGGTAGTTGTCATTCACGGGTCCAATACACACCAGATTCACCAACGGCCTCTGCCACCTCCTTCCACGCCTGGTCTCTCCGGTATGAATCCCGGTACATAAAAAGTGATTGGTCATAAAGGACCGGGTGATTGCCCACCGCAATAATTAGTTTCTCCTCCATTTTAAAATTTATCCTCAGTTTGCTGCTCTTGAACAGGATGAACGTGATTGGCTGCCGCCTGGCTACTGTATTTGCATAGAGCGATCCTGATTGGCTGACGCTTCCGTCGGCGGCGCTTCACTGGCGTTGCTCGCGGCAGAAGTTGAAAAATTCTCAACTTCTGCCGCGAGCAACGCCAGTGAAGCGCCGCCGACGGATCCACAGTTCTTTTCGGCAACGCTTGACGTCACCCATTCAAAGTCAATGGGAAGCCTTGACGCTGACGCCCCGTGTGAACACACCGTGACTCAGTCGCCGCAGTTTTTTCAGAGCAGCTGCTTATATGCTTATATATTAATGACCAAGATAGGAGCACTTGTTTGTGGAAGACAGATAACTTAGCTGGAATTTTATCTATATTATAATTACACATCAAAACAAAACTAAGACCACCAATATTTGAAAATACATATTGAGGAATAAAATTCCAGACAGAACTGGGGCTTTTTAAGTGATGCTTAATCCAATAAATCTTAAATGTATGGTTCATAGTGGTGAAATCTAAGAAATTAAGGCCACCATTCTCATATGTATTTCATAATTACAGTCTTTTTAACAGAGTGTGTTCGATTTTTCCATAGGAAATCAAATAACATTTTATCAATATTTTTACTAGTAGAGTTATCAAGATACAAAGATAAGGAGGCATATGTCAGTCGGGCTATAGCTTCAGCCTTCGTAGGGAGAACTCTCCCCTTTAGGGACAGATCTCTTTGAAGCTGAAAGTTGAATTTTTTTTTTGTTTGTTTGTTTTATCTATTATGGGGTTAAAATTCAGAGAACATCTTTTCAGCTGGTCTTTAACAATAATGATACCTAAGTATGTAACACCATCTTTAATGGGAATGTTACTAATACTTGTTAAATCTTTAACAGCCATTAGTTCACACTTACTAATATTAAGATAGAGACCAGAAGCACTAGAAAACTCATTAATAACATTAACCGCAACTGGAATTTGGTCACTTCCATGTTTGAGTTTGATTGAGCAATTAGCATTATTATACAGGGTTTCAACTGCTGCACAAAAGAACTCACCAAACCCAAAAACCTTTAAAGAAGAAAATAAAAAATTATGTTCCACGGTGTCAAAAGCTTTACGAAAATCTAAGAATAAAATAAAACTATTTTCATCAATTAAATATGAATAATCTAGTATGTCTAAAACCAACCTCATATTATCCGAAATGTGCCTGTTTTTCATAAAAAAGTTTAATCTATAATATATTCTAATACGTTCTTAATTCTTTTAGCAAATATAGAAGCAATTCATTTATAATCATTATTAAAAGACTAATTGGCCACCAATTGTCAATAATGGTCAAATCTTTTTTAGGTTTAGGAATAAGAGTAATTAAACCCTGAGTCATGGTAGATGGGAGGTTGGACTTAGACAAACTTTCAGAAAAAAACTAAAAGAAGAAAAGGGTCTAGTTGCTCAGCAAATAACTTATAAAATTCTGAGGTTAGACCGTCCGTTCCAGGGGACTTATTATTTTTAAAGTTATGAATTGAATTGGTTATTTCTTCTAAACTAATAGGTTGGTCACACATAGCTTTTTCTAAACGATCTATTTTTTTTTAATCTCTCCCACTGAATTTAAGAAATCATCTGAGGCTTTAGCGTCATATTGTGACGCATATAGTTTACGATAAAAAGGTTGAGCAATATTCTGAAATCTCTTTAGAGTCCTTTGATATTTTATCATTAATTTGTGACTGAGGAATAGTATTTAATGTAGCCTGATTTTTTTTTTTTTTTTTTTTTTCTCTAGTCTAAAGAAGTAGGAGGGATTCTGTTCACCTTCCTCCAACCATCTTTTCCTAGACCTTATAAAGGCTCCTTCAGCCTTTTTTTTTTTTTTGTTAAATAGATGTTGTCTAATTTACTTTGTAATGCTGCCATATCTGTTTTATCTATATCTGAAAAGTCATTAGACCCTTTATTTAGGAGTGAGGTAATTCCAAATATAATTTTATCTTCCTGTTCAATATGAAGTTTAGCAAGATGACTGCCAACATGTCTTAAATATTTAGAAGCCTCAAATTTAAAAAGTTCCCAATTAGTGCAATATGATTTTTCTGTATTAGCCTTTTTTAAAAAATGCTTAATGAGGCATCTATTATAAAAATCTATTCTTGATTGCCTGGAAAAATCAGTATTACACCAAGTATATGATTTTTTTATTTGGATATTTTTGCCTCCAGTCATAAGTCATATTTCTCAATAAAGGTTTTTAGTAGCAAGTTACAAGGAACTTTCTTTGGTGGCATACGATCTAGCATATTATCTGGAGCAATGTTAAAGTCTCCTCCCATACAAATGATACCAGATGGATATTTGTTTAGACAAAAGACAATTTTGTTTTCAATCACCTCAAACGGAGCCCTGTTTTCATTTGAAGAATTGTAACCATACATGTTAATCAACTGGTTGCCCAAAAAAGTACATTAACAAAAACACGAGCTGTAACAATGCCGGAGCATCATCTGTAGATGTGATCGTAGCTGGTAATCGAAAAACTTCAATGAAGCTTGTAAAGTTCGTCGACGATAACCTGGTCCACAAAAGGGAGCTATGTTCAAAAAAGAAAGTCTGAGTCTTCGTTTTTTTTTTTACTTTATTTTTCAGCATACGCAGGCAAACAGATCTCAATACCATTAATTTAGTATGCAGCTTTTCCAGCTGCACGTGCTTCTTCTGCCATAGGCCACAGCTTCTTTTGTCTTTCTCTGTCCAGTGGAGTAAGGTCTTCCATGAACCACAACCCATTGTCTTTCAAATAAGCCGAAGACTTCGCTGCCTTCCACACAGCATCCCTGACAATGTGTGATGTAAACTGTACTATGACAGCGTGAGGGACAGACTTGCTGCCAATTTGATTCTGCTTTTTCCCCAATCTGTGAACTGAGTCTATAGCAAAGGAGAATTTGCCCTTGCCGTCAGGATGTGTTTGCTCACATATGCGGATGACTTCATCCCTGATGTTCTCCTCCTCCTTTTCTGAAACTCCTCTCAGCCGAAGGTTCCAGCGTCTCGAGTATCTCTCCAGGTCAGCTAAACGAGATTCACACGTCTCAATTCGCTGCTCCCCGAGTTGCAACCGAGAAGTTAGGTGGTCAGCTTTCACTTTCACATCTTTGACTTCAGCAGAGACAAAGTCCACCGTTTTTTTCAAGCCTCAATTTTCATAGCGTTGGAAGTTACCAACTTTTCAAGAGAATCAGAGAATCACTCGTTGATCAGTGATGAAATAGATGACAACATCACGACCACATCTTCCAAGGTTTCCATTTTCCCTTTCTTAGAGACAGGCTTAGTTGGAGTGTCGGGAAGATGAGTTGAGCAAAGAGCATCCAGGGTATTACCAAAACCGGGATCAGTAACAGCAGAAAGTGTGTAGTCGTGCATATCTACGGATACATCCATCAGACTTTTCACCCGTTCTTTTCGTTTTTCAACACTTTTTGACATATTTATGCCACAATTACATCCTTAATAAAGCACACAACGGATGCGTAAGGTAGCCAGTTGAAAGCAGACAGTTTACACAAGTTATATTTTTTGTCAGCAGAGCTACTAAAAGTTATCTTAACATGCCGCCATCTTGGAGCCGTCCCCAGAAAGTGTCCAACTTGACGGCTCCGTTTTCAACTCCACTTTAAAAGTCATTTATATATTGAGCTCAAAAATGAACTTTGCCCGTGAAGTAACAGTCTAAGGAAATCTGAGGCAGAGTTAAAATAAACACATCATAGATTTAATTTATAAATTTGTTTCATTTATTTTACTTATTTCAGTGCTAGTACAACCAACACAAATGAATGACTTTGACAATGACCATTATTTATATACAATAAAATAAAACAAAAAATCATCTGTAGAACCAGATGTGAAACCAGCGGCTGTAATGGATCACAGCACTTTGGAAGATGTTATTCATTTTTATGATCACTAGATGATAGGGGTGGGAAAAAAAATCGATATTGCAATATATTGTTGTGTTCTCTGTCGCAATAAATAATCGATACACTAACAGCTAATATCGATATTTTATTACAACACAAAATTATTAATTTACCCGTTGTCAGTGTCACTGTCACTACCCAATATCTACCATTCTGTTTGCGGGGGGCGCTGTTCGAGTAAATAGGGGTAAAGTGGCGCAAGCAGCGGCCGGTGAAGAACACAAGTTAACTAACAACAACAGAGAAGCAGCGCAGAGAATGGCGGAAAATAATAAAAAAACAAATCAAAGACCCACCCGCTAGTTTCCACTCTAAAGTGTGGAGACACTTCGGGTTTTACGAGACAGTCGACGGAAAGGCACTGGATAAAGACTATGCAATCTGCAAGAACTGCTTTGCAAAGATAAAATATAACAGCAACACTACGAATCTGCAAATGCACCTCGTTCGCTATCACGGTGAACTACTCTCAGGTGATAATGAGGGCAAACCAAGTCAGCCGAGAATCACTACTGCGTTCAAAGCAAAGCTCCCCTTTGGGTCGCCGAGGGCAGAGAGTATCACTAAGTCCATCGCTGAATTTATTTGCAAGGACCTTCGCCCTTACAGCGTGGTCGAGAATGATGGATTTTGCAGAATGTTGGCAACACTGGAACCGTACTTCATGCACTTTTATCTGTCTAGCTGTACAGTGTTTACATTTAAGACCAGGAGGCAGTGAGTTATTATGCAAATGCATATTTCTTTGCACAATGTTGGAAATGTTGGCATTAATAAATGCATCAGATTTCCTTATTATTTCCTTATTCCTTATTTTTCTTTTTCAGTCACATATATCGTGATATATCGTTGATGAAATTTCTTCCAATATATTGAATGTCATAGATATCGCGAATGGTGATATTATCATTATCGTGGGCCACATATCGCCACAGAATTGAATCGTGAGTTACCTGTATCGTCCCACCCCTACTAGATGATACAACATGAACCGTTTTGAAAAGCTTTGAGTAATGAACCTTTTTCGGATACAATTGTGTTGAAAGCTTCACTTTGCCATCACTAGTGATCATGTGACAGCCATAATTTCATTACACTTTGTACATCAGATATACATGTGCAGAAATCTTCAATGACATTAACCATGTTTAATTTGACAGCATTCAGCAATTTCTTAAATTAGCAAAGTTTTGTCTTGTCAATTAGTCTCAGCCTCAGATAACACACAAACCATCTGATGAATGTTACAAAAAAAAAAAAACTACAAAACTACACAGCACTAACACTTTACACAACTTTCCAGGAGTGAGGACTATGGTTGGCCTGATGGCACTTTTTCAGAATCTATCCTGATCTGATACCAACAATTCTGAGTATCGACTGATACCAATATTGATCTGATACCAGCACAGTTTTTTTCAGTGAAGAATTTCTATTCCTCAGTGTGTGTTGACCTGATCATCACTTTTTTGTGTTACACACAATCTGCTAAATATAGACAACTTCATTATAACGAAAACTATCATAATCTATGACAAAAATACTGTTGTAAACTAGGTTAGTGGATAATTCAGTAGCAAAAGTTACTCTAGAAAAATCATGTGTACAATTTTATAAAATCTTAAGTTTTAGTGAGAAAAAAAACAAAACATTTTTGAATGTTTTGTTTTGGAAAACATTCAACATTGTGAATAAGTGTAGGACTAAATCTTGTAAAATGTTACACATTACTTTTTGTATTGTTGTAAAATACATTCCTGAAAAACAAGTCATATATTTATATATAAATATATACTAACAATTAAAAGACATTTCTTTTAAATGTATAGCACAGTAATGAGGCAACAACATATGATAGATATGATGAACAAGAAAGACTATTAATAATCATTCATTGCGCAAAAGTATTAAGCAACGAAAGGATCCAAATACAGAGCGACACAAAACGCTTGTGGTCAGAATGATGCGCTTGAAGCAACACAGAGTCACAGCACACAGACACAGCGCTCCACTTAGAGAAGTTCAAAGCACAAAGGGAAGAGATATTGATGTGTAGTGCATTAAATCTGTGTGTAAGTTTATTGAGCCTTTTATTTTAACAGTTTTAAATTTCAGTTACTGTGCTCGTGAAGAACAATTCATAGTGTCTCTACTCCAATATTGTGATCTAAAAGATACCCAGTAGAAATTAACATCATTTAGAAACAGCACGAAACTCCAGCAAGATAAAGTCATTTTATGCAAAACCATTTATCTTTATTTACAGATCAAGTATAACATTATTAGGAACATTTAATCATCTTGGATTTTATCGTCTTGATTGTCGTAACTGAATGTGACACACAGTTTGAATACTGAATGGAGGATGACAGACAGCCGCAGCGGAGAGTAGAGTTTACGTGAACTTAAATATTCATCTGTACCTCACATTAAACTATGAAACGACTTCAGAACACTTGAAATATAGTGCACAAAAACTTTATTGAGCTACGTAATGTTTTTGTGGTTTTCGTGGGGCTTAACAATAACACAACAGTATACGCAGAATATCAGATTTGGATGGGTCTCGTCTGACTGATACCTCGATCCAGAAGAAAGTGCAATCTGACTAACTTTTAACCTTTATTAACAGGTTTTTGGACAGAACAAGTTGATCTTTACTTGACTAATCAGTGGAAAGGTGTGTTTCATGTCCACCTACATGTGGAGATCAAATATTATCCATTTTCTATCAAGCCAAATTCAGTTTTTTTTTTTTTTTTTTTTACTAAAATGAAAAAAGTGCTGCTTTCTCATTTTTCTGCTTTGAGTATTAAATCAGGAAAACAAATTATCACATGCTGAATACAAATAAAATGACAAAATCCTCTTCAATAGTTAAGGTTGAAAATTTTATAGTAATATTTATAATAATAAATTATCCAAAGTAGTTTTGGGAATATTTATGGGAATATTTGGGTCCTATTTGTTGAGTCAAATCTGAAGTCATTTCAGTTTGAGTCTGAAGTCTATTAAAATGGGTCTCGACTCTGAGTCACTCTCTGTGCCTGGTTTAATAATTGATATCTATGATATGTATTACATCTGTGTTTTTCAGCAATTACATTGGACACATGAGTCAAGCACTAATAACTCATCTTTAATTTTCTATATATTCTCTGCAGTGTTTCCAACTGTGGTATTACACAGAAAGGCTGTGCTGCTCTGATTTCAGCTCTGAGATCAAACTCACACCTGAGAGAACTGGATCTGAGCTTGAATAAACCAGGAGACTCAGGAGTGAAGCTGCTCTCTGCTCTACTGGAGGATCCACACTGTAAACTGGAGAAACTACAGTGAGTCTCATCACATCTCAGTAACTATAAGGTTTCAAGTAAAAAGCAAAATTACTCAGATATGTTTTCTATAGCAGTGGTTTTGATTGTTGTCCTCTCACTCTTAGTCCAAACCTTTTTTTTTTTTTTTTTTAAATAAATGTAAATTAATTAACTAATTAACTGCAATCTTATTAATTATGATATTTTGATGGAGCCTTTTTTCAAAACCAGCACTGTAGTGTTTTTTTAGAAATATTTGAGGTGACAACAATGCCCTCACCAGTATGGGGCAAAATGTCCACAAAATTGATACAAATATTTCAACTAAAGTAATATGTTTTGCATAATATCTAAGTTAATTCTTAAAAAAAAAAAAAATAAATAAACCTTCAGCAATGCTTGTACAATATAATACCAAAATAATTTAAGATTTGATTCTGATTCTGATCATTTACTTTTATTAACTGAGTACATTGCAATATGGATTTATTTAATTAAAAATACAGGAATGTTTTATTATAAAGAAAAAGATTTTGAAGGATTCTTACACTGCGTTAAGATCCCATAATAACTTAATATGGCTTTACAGTATCTCAATTAAAAGATTGTTTATATCTTGTGAGTGGTATCATATTTTTAAATATAATTTTTAATTAAAATAATTATGGTGATTAGCTCTTTTTTTTTTTTTTTTTTTTACCCCAAATACCACCTTTTTATATTCTTCAGTTATTGAAAATCTGTTGATTTAATTACATTGAATAAAAAATAAAAATATTAACAAAAGTTTTGTTTCAAAACAGAAGCCTGTAATTTTAATGATTTTCATTTGCTACATAAGTCTGTAATAATTTTAATGTGTCTTTTACATAGGTCCATCTTTAGCCCCATTGTAAACTACCACACACAAGTCACAAAATATAAATGATCAAATTGACAAATATTTCTCCAATTAATGAGTAACAGATTTACAAGTACTCAGTGGCACCAAGACTTGAATATTTTAATCTGTTTGAAGATTATTTATATAAGAGGGGACAGCATTCATAAATGTTATTTTACCTAATTCTGTGTGAGAAAAAAAGAAAAGATTGATGTATATTTTACAAATTTCCCTGCCCTCTCAACCACCCCACAATCTTAAAAAAAAACCCACAGTAATAGTAATATGTTACTCTTAATATGTGATGTGATCTGGGAAAACCAGTTTTATTTATTTTTTAATATTTAATATATTTATTAATATCGTGAGATGGCGGCGCACAAGAGTACAACACAGTCTGAAGGAGCTGCTCACTAAACGATCACTAAACGTTGGTCTGTTTGTGTAATGATGCAGTATAGCGCTGCTGACAGACAGCTCTTGTTAAACCTGTGAAGTGAAAGTGAAAGTCATCTCACTTTAAACTCGTTTTTCTCAAAATTACATTCCTGAAAATCATAACTATAAGCCAACTTAAGATAGTCATAACTTTTGTTACATTCAAGCTATGGACAAAATAAAAAAGGGCTTGAACCCAGCTTTCATATGGTATCAAAACCTAAAAAAGGGAAAATTTCACCATGTGTTGGGTTTTCCTAGATTTCATCACATTATTGCCGATATAGCAATACAAAAGGTTTGAAGAATGAAAATGATAAACTAGTTCAGTTTTGGGAATCAGTTTCTTAGCTTGTGCTTGTGTTGGCAAGTTGAAATGTTTATACCACTGATCCTGGTGTATAGAAAACCTTTTGCTCATATAAACAAACACACAAACACACTCTCACCCTAAAATTTAAACACAATCTCTGAGATCATTCATGTTCTTCACTTTCTGCAGGCTGATTTACTGCAGTATTGGAGAGGAAGACTGTTCTGCTCTGATTTCAGCTCTGAGATCAAACTCACACCTGAGAGAACTGGATCTGAGCCGTAATAAACCAGGAGACTCAGGAGTGAATCTGATCTCTGCTCTACTGGAGGATCCACACTGTAAACTAGAGAAACTATGGTGAGTGTTATTATATTATTGAACACAATAACTGTGTGAAAATGTTGGCAAACAAAGTTTTAAAGGGATAAAAAAAGTTTTAAAGGGATAGTTCACCCAAAATGAAAATTGTCGTCACTTCAAGTCATTTCAAAACAGTATGACTTTCTTCTGTGGAAAATAAAAGATATTTTAAAAAATGTCTTTTGTTCACACAATGTAAAGCAATGGTACCTAAACTTTGGTTGGCAACAATATTCAAATATCATCTTTTGTGTTTCACAGAATAAAGAAGGTCATACAGGTTAGGAACGACAGAGAAGTAAATTATGACAGTTATTATTTGTGGGTGACAATCCTTTAAGAATCAAAATGTAAATGATCAAATACAATGATTATACTGAATGTGCCCAAAACAAATGTATATTTGTATATACACTTATAGACCATTGAACAACAAAATACAAGTGTAAGACAAAATTTATTAAATTTGCAGTGATTAATTGGCAGCAGCTTCACCTATAAATTACTCTATATTTTAGTTTTTTGCTGTTTATAAAATTACAGTGTAGTATAATATTATATTAGGGATGTGACGGGATCCGATGTGAGAACGTGACAATCCTCACAAAACGTTTTGCAGTGTTTACATTAGAACTGCACAATTAAAGATCACGACCTTGATTGAAACACCCACACGATCTTATTCCTAAATGACAGTGATTCAGCTATGTCTATTACGACTGTTTCACATCACGAGTGTCAGTGGAGCGTGAGAAGCAGGTTTTGTTGCTGGTCATGTTAATGAATCAGAGGGTCGGCCATCATCATGTTTCAGATGTGAACGCTGTCATTCACTGATATGGACGTGACAAAACACGCTGCTCACGCTCCACTGACACTTACGATGTGAAACAGGTGTTAAAGACATAGAAATCTGCATTCATGCTGCTACTGATCCAGAAACAGCAACACAAACAGTCTTTTTAACCACACATCATTATTTCTGTTACAGACATTTAGTCTCTTCAGCTCTGTGGCATATTTTGAATTTTTTACTGTATTTGGCAAACCTGAATTTAAAAGAGCACCGTACTCACATACATTGGGCTAAATGGATAAAAATGGTTTTATTTTACAAAAAAAACACCCTAAATTTTAACACATGGGTGGAATAATTCATAATTATTATTGTATTTGTTCATAATACATAATTTTCCAACTCTGCATTGAGCTGGCAGCTAGCGCGCTAGGGGGCGGTGCGCATTAAACGTTCACTGCGTCCTCCTCCCTCGTGTTTGGAAAGGCATAAATCGACATCGGATTGGGCTAGGAGTTTGATCGACGTCTCTTTATGTATGTATGTTTTGCTCATCGTTATATTAGGATCACCCGTGGCAGCAGCCGCTGGTTTATAATAAAACAACACACACCACTCTCAATAACAGTTGCAAATTTATTAATATTTTCAATAAACATATTAAACATACAAATACATTTACATTTATCAGATGCTTTTATCAAAAGTGACATACAAATGAGAAGCATTACATTCAATTTATACTTTTTCCAAGATTAACCATGGTTTTACCACAGCATTTGCAGTAAAACCACACTAAAAACAAAATCCAACCATAGTTTTACTACAATACCAATGGTTTAACTATGACTGTTGCAGTAAAACCATAGTAAGTACAAAAATAACCATTACTACAGTATTTGCAGTAAAACCATAGTTACTACAAATTTTACCATGATTTAAAAAACTATGGTTACTGTAGTCATGGTTACCACAGTTTTACTGTAGTATTACTACAATATAACTAGAACCATAGCATCAAAACCTTGGTATGAACCAAAAAACAAAACTTTAATACACTTATGGTTGCTACAGTTTTACTATAGTAAAACCATGGTTAACTGTTGTATAAGTACAAGCAACTTTTCAAATACTTATTTCAAAGTAGGTTTGCAGAAAATGCATTTTTTTAGGATTACAATCAAAAAAATATTCTTTAATCAGCCAGAGGTGACTGAGACTTACTGGGGAAGATCTTCTGGAAACAAAGTAATGTCCATATGACAGCAGCTCAAACATAAAACATGTCATGTGTTCAGTACTAGTAATTATCTATTTTTATTGCCACACCAGAATCTAAGACTATCTTCATGGCAAAAACTGAGTTACAACAATACAAGAACGACATAAACAAAATAAAAACCAAGCAAACACTACAGCAGTTAAAATGTTTGAAATTATATGATACAAATTCTAAAAATTGTTGTTTTTTAATATTACTAAAGTCTCTAGTCATGTGCTCACACACTATCCTTCAAGATTATTAAAGAGTAAGTTCAACAATTTTCAATCTAATTTGTATTGTTACAATGTTGGAAATACATGTAAAAGAACAATGTTTGATCTTTCTCAGAGATACCCAGTTTATTTGTCAGCAAAACTCAGCATTTTGTCATTTTGATGATTCAAAAAGTGTGTTTTTGCCATTTTGTCATTTCCTTTTCGTCATCCTGCAGAGTGTTGCTTACAAATAAAAGGGGATAGGTACACATCACTCAGAGAAAGATTAAATATTGTTCATTTACAGATATTAGAAACACTGCAATAATACAAAGCAGGTTGAAAATCATCAAACTTACCCTTAAAGGCAATATATGGATAATATTTGTCAGTTTTATATGTCCAGTTGCCATCATCTGAAGTCTGTTGAGTGTTGTCATCATCTGAAGTCTTCACAAGTGAGGCTGGATCCAATCTGGAACTGGTGTAAACTCTAGTAACCTTGGGATGAGCATCCAGAGATAGAAACAGTAAAGCAAAAGGAGAAAGATTAGTATAGCAGCGGTTCATATTTTTTCCAGACAAAGGTGATTTATTTAAAGGAGAACTCATATAGAACTCATAACTCAGTCATAAAGAAATTGTTTTTTGAGGAAAACATTTCAGCATTTTTCTCCATATAATGGACTGATATGGTGCCCCGATTTTGAACTTCCAAAATGCAGTTTAAATGCGGCTTTAAATGATCCCAAATGCGGCTGTAAACGATCCCAGCCAAGGAAGAAGGGTCTTACTAGCGAAACGATCAAAAAATATATACAATTTAAATACTTTTTATTCTCAAACGCTCGTCTTGCCTTGCTGTCGTTGAACTCTGTGTTTTCTGGCTTAAGACAGTTAGGGTATGTCAAAAAACTCAGACCGTATTTTCTCCCTCAACTTCAAATATCATTTCAAAATCGTCCTACATCACTGCAGAAGTACTGACACAGTCTTGCAAAGTGAACAGGCAAAGATCAAACACCCTTAATAAAAAAGGTAAAACAGCGATATAGGATGATTTTGAAGTTGAGGGAGAACATGAGATGGGAGTTTTTCGACATACACTAACTGTCATGAACGGAACAAAACGGTCCAGGCAGAGTAAGATAAGACGAGCGTTTGACATTAAAAAGTATATAAATTGTTTTATTTTAATAAAAATAACCGATCGTTACGCTAGATAAGACCCTTCTTTCTCGACCGGGATCGTTTACAACCATATTTGGGATACTTTGAAGCCGCATTTAAACTGCATTTTGGAAGTTCAAAATCGGGGCACCATATCAGTCCATTATATGAAGAAAAAAGCTGAAATGTTTTCCTCAAAAAACATAATTTCTTTACAACTGAACAAAGACAGACATGAACATCTTGGATGACAATGGGGTGAGTACATTATATGTGAATCTTTGTTTTGGAAGTGGACTTTTCCTTTAATCACATATAACTGTAGTGCAGTGCTATGAGATGTGTTATGTTAATACTTGGCTAAAAATGTGTGTTTCAGTCTATTTAAACTAAAAGATTGCGCCTGAACATTATCAGGAAGGCTATGTCAAAGTTAAGCAATAAAATACAAAAACACATTTCATATCATTTAAATGGTTAGTTCAGCCAAAAATGAAAATTGTGTCATTAATTCCTCACCCTCATCTCATTCCAAAACCATAAGACCTTTGTTCATCTTCAGAACACAAATTAAGACATTTTTGATGAAATCGGAGAGCTTTCTGACCCTGCATAGACAGCAAGGGTCCTACCACGGTCAAGACACAGAAAGGTAGTAAGGACGTCTGTAAAATAGTCCATGTGACATTAGCGGTTCAACCGTACTTTTATGAACCTATAAGAATACTTTTGTGTGCAAAAATAACAACTATATTCAACGATTTCTATTTCTTTTCTTTTGGTACAGTTTGCCGCCATTATGGAGAGTGTAGTGGACATGAAAAAGTTAACGTGTTTTTGTCTCTGTCACGTGTTCGTGGTGGAGAGTCACAGGGTTACGTGGGAATGAGAATATTAATCACCTGTTCAATTAGAGAAGGAGGGAGAGGGGGTGAGCAGGGGTGATGTATTCTTTGTTGATCAACATAATACAATAAATCTTTATGCCATCAGTCTGTGCAATAAAGAAGAACGAAAAAGGGAATTTTTCCCTTACCAACATTGTATTCTTGTTGCGTCGCAAATGCAATGAGTTCCTGTTTTAGCCTCTCAGAGGTGTTTGGTAACTACAGAGTACAGACAGTATAACGACTCGCGTGTGTAATGCTGCTGATGTAGTACATGCATGTGCTGCGCCTTGTTTACAAGCAGAGGAAAGCACACGCATACATCGTGGTACTCTCGATAATGACAACAGACTGTCCCAGAAGGGAAGAAATCATTTAATAAAGTCATTATTTTTGTTTCCTTGGCACACAAAAAGCATTCTTATAGCTTCATAAAATTACAGTTGAACCACTGATGCCACATGGACTATTTTAACAATGTCTTTACTACCTTTCTGTGTCTTGACCGTGGTGGTACCCTTGCTGTCTATGGAGGGTGAGAAAGCTCTCGGATTTCATCAAAAATATCTTCATTTCTGTTCAGAAGATGAACGGAGGTCTTGCGGGTTTGGAACATCATGAGGGTGAGTAATTAATGACAAAACTTTCATTTTTAGGTGACCTATCCCTTTAAGTAGGAGGAACATTCATTTGGAGTAACTGTAATTTTTCACTACCTTTCAAAAGTTTGTAAATTCATAAACTTTTTTTTTACATCTTTGAAATAAGTCTCTTCTGCTCACCAAGGCTGCATTTATTTGGTCAATAATAAATGTAAAAACAATAATATTGTGTAATATTACTACAATTTAAAGGGGTCATCGAATGGCCATTTTCCACAAGTTGATATGATTCTTTAGGGTCTTAATGAAAAGTCTCTAATATACTTTGGCTAAAAATTCTCAATGGTTTCGTAAAACAACACCCTTTTTACCTTGCCAAAATCAGCTCTGCAAAAATCATCTCATTCTAAGGGGTTTTAAATGCAAATGAGCTCTGCTCGCCCCGCCCCTCTCTTCTCTCTGTGGAAAGACGGTCTTTTTTACATTAGCCGCATTTAGCTGCTAAACTTCCTAACTACCACGTTATAAGGAAAGGCGATCGGAAAGATTCATAAAAAACGCTTATACTCACTTCTGCTGTAAGTGAAGCTGGATCATGAATGATTCGCGCGAACATAGACGGATATATGTAGATCGGGAGGCGTGTTCCCTTCACAAACAAATGTAATCTACTGCATCTTCAGCGGCTCAGATGTCGGGAGTAAATGACGACCACTATGTTCATTATTACATCCAGCAACACAACACCTCAATCGCTCAATCGGAGATATTCTTGTCTAACTTACATCCCTGCTTCGGCATCAAAACATGGAAAGTTACTGGACTGTGACAGCTGGTCTGAGGTAAGAGCTCATGTCAATCAACTATGGTGGGAGCGGCATCTGTTGGTGTGACGGCACAACATCTGAGATTAATTAAAACCACTGCATGGATTTTTATCATTATAGGGTAGATTTGTACATAAATTGCCAACACACATTAATGTTCAAACAACATGAAAAAGTGAACTTAGCATCGGATGACCCCTTTAACATAACAGTTTTCTATGCGAATATATTGTGAAATGTAATTTCTGTTATCAATGCTGCATTTTCAGCATCATCACTCCAGGCTTCAGTGTCACATGATCCTTCAGAAATCATTCTAATATGCTGATTTAATGCTCAAGAAACATTTAATTATTATCAGTATCAATTGATAATATCATTATCGAACGTTAGAGCAAACATTTCTGTTTCAAATAAATGCTGTAATTTTTAAAAGAAATAACTTATCAAAAAATCCTGAAAAATATGAAGTTTTCAACACTGATAATAATCAGAAATGTTTCTTGAACAGCAAACCAGCATATTTGAATAGGTGTGTTCGACTTGAACCATGGCTACAAGCGGCGGTCAACGAGTTTAGCCGAGAGAAGTTGGGGACAGAGTTGAAAATGGACATTTCAAGTTGGAGACTCTCTGCTCTTTGTGACTGCACCGGCTGAGTCACCCGTCTGCTCTCGGAGCACTATTGTGGTACTTTGATGCCACACGTGACAGAGACTTGGCGTCAGATTTCGCTCGATCTGTGCAGCGTCTCGTTAAGTCGAACACACCCTATGATTTCTGAAGGATCATGTGACCCTGAAGACTGGAGTAATGATGCTGAAAATGTAGCTTTGCAACACAGGAATAAATGACTCCTCTAAGAATATAAAAATACAAAATTATTTTAAAAATTATATTAATTTCACAATATTACTGTTTAACTGTATTATTAATCAAATACACAAAGTTGTGGCAGGCAGAAAAGACTTTACCATACCAAAACTTATGAAATGGTAGTGTATGTTTGAGATTTTACTTACTAGTCCAATGGTTTATAGCACTTTGGAGAAGGAGGTTCACTCCGAGTCTTTTGATGTGCAGCAGGCCATCAGCATGGAAAAATCTAGGAACAAAACAAGCAATTTGTCACAGAGACAACAATATTTAGTATGCAGTTGCTGGTTTATTAGAAGGAAACAAGCTAAAGTACAGGTAAAATGCAGAAAACAGAAAGAATATACAGAATATATAATATACTACAACTAGATAACAGAATCTATGTTTTTAGTTTCTTAAAATGACTGTAATAAATAAATATATAACTTTGCAGAAAAAAAAAAGAAAAGAATGATGATGCATGGTGATATACAGTGGGTACGGAAAGTATTCAGACCCCCTTAAATTTTTCACTCTTTGTTATATTGCAGCCATTTGCTAAAATCATTTAAGTTCATTTTTTTTCCTCATTAATGTACACACAGCACCCCATATTGACAGAAAAACACAGAATTGTTGACATTTTTGCAGATTTATTAAAAAAGAAAAACTGAAATATCACATGGTCCCAAGTATTCAGACCCTTTGCTCAGTATTTAGTAGAAGCACCCTTTTGATCTAATACAGCCATGAGTCTTTTTGGGAAAGATGCAACAAGTTTTTCACACCTGGATTTGGGGATCCTCTGCCATTCCTCCTTGCAGATCCTCTCCAGTTCTGTCAGGTTGGATGGTAAACGTTGGTGGACAGCCATTTTTAGGTCTCTCCAGAGATGCTCAATTGGGTTTAAGTCAGGGCTCCGGCTGGGCCATTCAAGAACAGTCACGGAGTTGTTGTGAAGCCACTCCTTCGTTATTTTAGCTGTGTGCTTAGGGTCATTGTCTTGTTGGAAGGTAAACCTTCGGCCCAGTCTGAGGTCCTGAGCACTCTGGAGAAGGTTTTCGTCCAGGATATCCCTGTGCTTGGCCGCATTCATCTTTCCCTCGATTGCAACCAGTCGTCCTGTCCCTGCAGCTGAAAAACACCCCCACAGCCTGATGCTGCCACCACCATGCTTCACTGTGGGGACTGTATTGGACAGGTGATGAGCAGTGCCTGGTTTTCTCCACACATACCGCTTAGAATTAAGGCCAAAAAGTTCTATCTTGGTCTCATCAGACCAGAGAATCTTATTTCTCACCATCTTGGAGTCCTTCAGGTGTTTTTTAGCAAACTCCATGCGGGCTTTCATGTGTCTTACACTGAGAAGAGGCTTCCGTCGGGCCACTCTGCCATAAAGCCGCGACTGGTGGAGGGCTGCAGTGATGGTTGACTTTCTACAACTTTCTCCCGACTGCATCTCTGGAGCTCAGCCACAGTGATCTTTGGGTTCTTCTTTACCTCTCTCACCAAGCCTCTTCTCCCCCGATAGCTCAGTTTGGCCAGACGGCCAGCTCTAGGAAGGGTTCTGGTCTTCCATTTAAGGATTATGGAGGCCACTGTGCTCTTAGGAACCTTAAGTGCAGCATAAATTTTTTTTGTAACCTTGGTCAGATCTGTGCCTTGCCACAATTCTGTCTCTGAGCTCTTCAGGCAGTTCCTTTGACCTCATGATTCTCATTTGCTCTGACATGCACTGTGAGCTGTAAGGTCTTATATAGACAGGTGTGTGGCTTTCCTAATCAAGTCCAATCAGTATAATCAAACACAGCTGGACTCAAATGAAGGTGTAGAACCATCTCAAGGATGATCAGAAGAAATGGACAGCACCTGAGTTAAATATATGAGTGTCACAGCAAAGGGTCTGAATACTTAGGACCATGGGATATTTCAGTTTTTCTTTTTTAATAAATCTGTCAATATGGGGTGCTGTGTGTACATTAATGAGGGAAAAAATGAACTTAAATGATTTTAGCAAATGGCTGCAATATAACAAAGAGTGAAAAATTTAAGGGGGTCTGAATACTTTCCGTACCCACTGTATGTTGAGGTCTTTCTTATGTGACACACTGAGCTAACATCATAGAGTGCTCTACTAATGACCTGATGAGTTGAATCAAGTGTGTTTGATAAGAGAGATTCATCCAAAATGTGTAAAGTTGAGGTGCCTTCAGAAACAGGGTTGTGACTCTCTGATACTACAAATATTGTATTGGGATCAATCTAATAATACGTATGTATAATTTAATTTCAGTAAATTAAAATAGTAGACAGAATGCATCTTAAACTGCAAAAAAGTAAAAGAGTTTTAGTTAATGCCACTCTATTAAAAGATACATGTTGTGATGAAGCGAGTGCCACGAGGGGAAAAGAGAACTTGAGTCCATAAAAATACATAAAACTAAACAAAACAACAAAAAAACAAACAAAAGAAAACAATGGCTCACTCGGACAGCACTTTCATGTAGTGATGTTACGTTCAACACAGAAGCTCAGAGACTTGCATAAAAAAAACGACACATTTCACAATGAAGCACTGTATCAGAGCTTGATTTATTTTGGGAAAAGCATGTGATGTATGACGTCCAAAGCTTCGTTTACCTAAAAACCACGTGACCGCTTCAGTATCTGGTTCAAACGAAGCGAACCTCAGTGCTGTTTCCTTTACGTTATATTATATTTTTAATGTGTTAGTATTGTTAATTTATTTATTTTTAATCGTAATTTAAAAATTGAGCTCAAAAATTTACTTTGCCCATGAAGTAACAGTCTAAGGACTAAATAAATAAACAGATCATTGATTTAATTTATTAATTTATGTTTCATTTATTTTATTTATTTTAGTGCTATTCACCTACACAAATGAATGACTTTGACAATGACCGTTATTTATATACAATAAAATAAAACAAAGAAACATTCATAAACCCAGATGTGAAACCAGCGGCTGTAATGGTAACACCGCATTTTGGAAGCTGTTATTCATTTTTATAACCACTAGATGGCCACAACATCCCGTTTTGAAAAGCTTCGAGTAATGAACCTTTTTCCGATACGATTGTGAAGCTTTTCTGGTTCACAACGCTTCACTTCACCATCACTACTTTTGTGCAGGGTGTAAATTTATTTACAGACCAATAATCCAGACAGTCCACAGTGAAGAATACAGGTGTGCACAAAATTATACCAAAGTACCAAAGCAAAAACAAATAGGAAAATAAATATATAAAAAAACACTGTATTTACAATCACACATTGTATCCACAATATACAATAAATAAGTTTAAAGTTTGCTCAAGGTACTACTGAAACACTTTTGCCAACTTGGTTTACAAGCAACCATGTGTGAGTCTGGCCTCCCCTTTTATAGGCCAGACTCCACCATTCTTTGTCAACAATCACAAACAGGTAAGTATTCAGGTACCTCACACATTTTACATTCCCACACTTCAATTCATTAAATGTCCCACCCACCCACATTTATTATGCTTTCGATGCCCATGACTGGTAATACTTCAAATACACATATTTATCATTATTAAAACACGTAAATAATTTACACATAATTCACACATAATCCCCGTTACAAACAGATGATGGTTTCGCCGGCGCGACCCACTCTGTGCCTTTAAAAGCAGGCGCCCTCTGTTTGCTCGGTTTGGCCGACGACGCAGCGTTCACCCACCGAAAGACTGACTACTTCCTGACAAACAAACACTTGAACGAAGACACGAAGACAAAACACAAGATGCAGCTAATGTTTGTGTGTGCGATGATCGGGTATGAGACGGTGGAATCTGTGATTTGGGAAAATGGCGTTTTGGCGCGTGCACTCGATTCGCCGATGGCGGAATCAACAGGTAAAGAGCGGGAACAGAGAGTGGATGAGGTGCGTGTGTGTGCAGGCCAGTGCTAATAAAATGTAATACAATGTAAAGGAAACGGCACTGAGGTTCGCATTAGTTTGAAGCAGATGCTGAAGCAGTCACCCGGTTTTCAAATTATTGAAGCTTCGGACGTCATAGATCACGTGCTTTTCTCTTTATTCGAAGAACAATAGAGAATGGGAACGTGACGTCAGCAACGCACAGGATTCTGGGACATTCGGACACGGACGCTACAGTCTAGACTGAGAAATAGTGGAGGTAGATGTTAAAATTTATATTGTACATTTAAAAACACATTAGAATGAAGAGCGCTTGCTGTGACATGAATTGCCATATCTGCTGTCATGACCGGAGTGGAGAACGGATCTAAAATGAAGCGCAATTTTATGCTTTTCAGCTCAAAACAACACAATGGCGAAATAGGGCGGGGCGATAATTGGATAACGATAATTTTCTCGATATAATTTTCCTCGATAAAACGATATGAGTTGTTCGATAAATGTTCGATTATAACTTTTATGTGCCAAAAGCGGAACGAAACAGCGCGACTCATTTGAATTGCGCCACACGGACCGTTTATCCGCTCGGACCAAAGTTCAAACTGCCACCCTGTGCGAGCTCACTACAGAAGACGCATTTATTATCTCGATGCGGCGTGGACGCGTCTGGAAAAACCGAGCGCGTTGCACCGCATGCGCGTCCCTTCCGTTATGAGCGCAGCTGCCGCGCGCCGACATTTGAAATAACCAACTGTCAGAATTAATTTAACCATATAAAACTGAGGTTGCTACAAAAATTTACCTCTGCATTCTCAAGCTACTATCAAATGTGCATTTCTAAGAGACAAAAAAGTGATATTACTATTATTATTATTATTATTATTATTATTATTATTATTATTATCAGACAACCCAAACCTGTTTCTTGTTTTGAAACAATATATCTCATTAGAACATGCAGAAATTAATTTTTCTATTTAGATATTTATTTTGTTTAGGAAAATTAATGGTCTGGCTTCTACAACTTTGAAACAAAAATCTGACTTTAAACTGGAAAGAAATAAAGATTTGACATTTATCGTGATAATTATTTATATCGACTGATATGAAAAAAATTATTGTGATCATTTTTTTGCCAATATCGCCCAGCCCTATGGTGAAAGCAGCTCAATGAAAATAAACAACTTAAAAATCTGGCTTTTCGTTTGTATTTATTATTTATTACAGTTTTACGATTTCCGATCCACTTGAATTTGTAAGTGCTCACGCTATGAATAACACGTTTGGAAATGTAATTTAATCTGTGATATGACTCGTTGTGATCACTGTCCTTGTTAATAAATCAACTCATGTGATTAAACGTTACTGTTCAGCAGCTCTTTGTAAGAAATTGTGTACTTGTTCTATTTAAGTCCAGTAAAACTTATTGAACTTTATCCCTCAATGAAATTAGGGCGATATGACATATGATTAAATACATCAGCGTTTCTCAATTCCATTCCTCACATACCGTCGCTCTGCATATATTGCATGGCTCTCTTATTTAACCTGATTCAGACAACCAGCTAGTCCAAAGAGAGCTCCATGACTGAACTGTGTTGCGATTAACATGGGCCCTAAACAATGTTCATTGCTCCCCACTCCCTGAGCAGTGGAAATCAGTTTAAGTTTACTTAGGAATATTCATTCTTGGATTTGCGCTACGCCACCGCCTGCATAGTCTTCACACACAGACGAAACTTAGAGAAGTGCGACACAATATACCCCTGTAAATAAATGCAATTTAAATTCATGTCTTGCACACTTTAATGTTCATTGAATGGAACACATACGCTGTCTTCGAACTGTAATCAGGGCGGAGTATTTCGAGTTCACAGGGCACTTACTTTTGAAGAGAACAGACATCTGAGATACACACAAAATGTGCAGAGCGGTGGTTCACTTACAAGATTAACTTGCTGAGATCAACCTATAGTGTGTTTATTTTATCGGGCAGATATATCAGTGCCACCTAGTTATTAAAAACTGCAAAAGAGAAATGAATTCGGTCCTGTGTGTGGTACAATAGAAGGCGGCCGTATGATTTCTGTGAGTGTGTGTGTGTCGTGTTCTGGCCACACGACTGAGTGCTCGAATGAACGCAATGGATTCAAATATTAGTACATTTATTCTACGCAAGTGCAAGCAGCTCTTAAAAATATTAAAGCAAATACAGTCGTTTTTTCCTCTAGTGATTTGTATTTATTGTCATTGTACGCTATTTAGCGTGTCCTGAAACATGGCGGCGACTACCCAGAATGCAATGCACAGTGACGTAAACCCCCGAGCTCTATAACATAAAACATGTTATCAAGAAAAAATATCAAAAAAGAAAAGAAAAAAAGATAGAAAGGCAAATTACAACAAACAAAAAATAGTTGCCAGGGGGAAGAAAGTATAAAATTTAAAAACAAAAGTACAAGATATACATATATGTATATATAAAATCAAATAAATATATTGTAATATTCACAAACTTTCAAAGTTCTTGCAGCTTTCTTCACAGAGTCTCGAATACTGTCAATATAAATACATGTTTCAGTCAACAAAACCATAATTTTATTTTATTTTATTTTTTTATTAGTAAATTTACACTTATGAATGTGAAATTTGGTCAATAGAATAAGTAAATTAATTAAGTAAAAGTACTGTTCCTCTTGGTCAGGATAGTCAGTAAAGCCAAAGATTACATTTTCCCATAAGAGTAAACAAGGTCTTGAACACTGAATATTTTCACGAATACATTTTTGAACCTTACACCATAGTGTAACTGAGTATGTACAGTGACAAAATAAGTCAAGTCAAGTCGAGCTTTATTGTCATTCTGCTACACGTGTGGGCATATAGTAGAACGAGATGTCGTGTCTCACAGGACCACGGTGCTACATACTAGTTAAGCAATATAAACATACAACAGTACACAAATAAGAAAAGCAATTACAGACTTACACAATGGTTAACCATTTGACTATACATACTATAAATACTATAATAAATAGTGGACTACACATACAAAACTTTTAGACAACAAAAACTTTACATAAGTACTGTACATGACGTTTTACAAAAGAGACATTTGTACATGAAATTGTGCAAAAGAGATATTTTGTGCATTAAATTGTGCAGAAGAGAGATTTTGAGGGAAGCAGCACATAGTGCAATGCACAAATAAACATATATAATCCGATTGAGTCTTTGTAGCAGCAAGTGTTTATAGAAAGTGTCTAATGTACAGAAGTGTGTTGCTACAAGTGGTTTGTATAGCCCACTCACCTGTGTGTAACACACTCAGAATTGCACTTTGAAAGGTTGTCAGCAGTTTTATAGAGTTGGGGGGAGGAGGCGGCTGGGCGACTGAGCACTGCAGTTCCCGTACCAGACAGTGATGCAGCTGGTCAGCACACTCTCAATGGTGCCCCTGTAGAAAGTGGTGAGAATGGGTGGAGGGAGACTTGCCCTTTTCAGCCGGCGGAGAAAGTGGAGGCGCTGTTGGCCCTTCTTGTTGAGCGACGTGACGTTGGTGGTCCAGGTGAGATTCTCTGTAATGTGCACCCCCAGGAATTTAGTGCTGCTGACTCTCTCCACAGCCAAGCTGTCGATGGTCAGTGAGGGATGGTCAACAGAGTTCCTCCTGAAGTCCATCACAACCTCCTTTGTCTTACTCACATTGAGGGACAGGTTGTTAGCGCCACACCATTTAGCCAGCTGAGCCACTTCCTCTCTGTAGTGTGTTTCATCGTTGTTGCTGATGAGACCTACCACAGTCGTGTCATCAGCAAACTTGATGATGTGATTGGAGCTGAACTTGGCAGTGCAGTCGTGGGTCAGCAGCGTAAAGAGCAGCGGGCTGAGAACACAGCCCTGTGGGGCACCCGTGCTCAGTGTGGTAGTGCTGGAGGTGTTGCTGCCGACACGGACTGACTGGGGTCTTCCAGTTAAGAAGTCCAGGATCCAATTACAGAGGGAGGTGTTCAGGCCCAGCAGGTTTAGTTTGTGGATGAGCTGTTGTGGGATTATTGTATTGAATGCTGAGCTGAAGTCAATGAACAGCATTCTAACGTAAGAGTCTTTCTGTTCTAGGTGAGTGAGAGCTAGGTGGAGAGTGCTGGATATTGCATCGTCCGTGGAGCGGTTTGGACGGTATGCAAACTGGAATGGGTCCAGTGTGTTTGGGAGACTGGACTTGATGTGATGCATGACTAGCCTCTCAAAGCACTTCATCATGATTGGAGTCAGTGCTATGGGACGATAGTCATTCAGACAGGACACAGGTGACTTCTTTGGCACTGGAATTATGGAGGTGGATTTGAGACATGTGGGCACGACTGCCTGGCTCAGCGAGGTGTTGAAAATGTCTGTTAGGACATCCGTCAGCTGTGCAGCACACTCTCTTAATACACGGCCAGGTATGTTGTCAGGGCCCGCAGCCTTTCGTGGGTTTATCCTGGATAGGGTCTTCCTTACGTCGGCTGCAGAAAGACAGAGTACCTGGTCGTTTGGAGATGTGTGGAGGGTCTGTGCCGGAGTGTTGTTCTGTATCTCAAATCGTGAGTAGAAGTGGTTGAGTGCATCTGGCAAGGAATGTGTCATCGTCACTGGCCTGTGGCAGGGGCTTGTAGTCAGTGATGGTCTGAATGGCTTGCCACAGGGACAGAGTGTCTTTACTGTCGCTGAAGTTATTGTTGATTTTCTGAGCATATTGATGTTTTGCCACCTTGATGCCATGAGACAGATTGGCTCTTGCTGTTTTGAGAGCTGCCTTATCTCCTGATCTGAATGCCTCATCTCGGATTTTTAGCAGTCTACGAACCTCTGCTGTCATCCATGGCTTCTGGTTGGCGCGTGTGGTGATGGTTTTGGTGACTGTCACATCATCTATGCACTTTTTGATGTAAGCAGTCACTGTTTCTGTGTATTCTTGCAGGTCTGTCTGGTTATTGTAGGTGGCTGCCTCTTTAAACATGTTCCAGTCTGTGTCCTGGAAGCAGTCCTGTAGTGCAGAGGTAGCATTGTCTGGCCATACCGTGATCTGTTTTTGAACCGGTTTGGTAAGTTTGAGAAGTGGTCTGTATGCTGGGATTAGCATAACAGAGATGTGGTCTGAGTATCCGAGGTGGGGGCGGGGTTCAGCCCTGTAAGCATTTTTATTTGTAGTATAAACAAAGTCCAGTGTGTTGTTTCCCCTTGTTGCAAAGTTCACGTGTTGGTAGAACTTTGGCAAAACAGACTTTAAGTTTGCGTGATTAAAGTCACCGGCAATGATGAAAAAGCCGTCGGGGTTATTTGTTTGTTGTTCGCTGATGGCGCTGTAAAGCTCGCGAAGCGCGTCCTTACGGTGCGTTCACACGGGGCGTCAGCGTCAATGCTTGACGGAAGGCGTGGCTGAAGTTTGGCACTGACGCCATGGTCATAGCAGCGTCAGCCAATGAAATTAGATATATTTTTTTATATGAAATTTAACCTAAATTTCTGATGGCGCGCTATTCTTGGCGGTACATTCTATGTATGGTAGTTGTCATTCACGGGTCCAATACACACCAGATTCACCAACGGCCTCTGCCACCTCCTTCCATGCCTGGTCTCTCCGGTATGAATCCCGGTACATAAAAAGTGATTGGTCATAAAGGACCGGGTGATTGCCCACCGCAATAATTAGTTTCTCCTCCATTTTAAAATGTATCCTCAGTTTGCTGCTCTTGAACAGGATGAACGTGATTGGCTGCCGCCTGGCTACTGTATTTGCATAGAGCGATCCTGATTGGCTGACGCTTCCACAATTCTTTTCGGCAACGCTTGACGTCACCCATTCAAAGTCAATGGGAAGCCTTGACGCTGACGCCCCGTGTGAACACACCGTTAGCGTTTGCACACGGCGGGATGTAGACCGCGACAATAACAATGGCCGTGAACTCCCGCGGCAGATAGAACGGCCGACACTTCACAAACATAAACTCCACCAGCGATGAACAGTTTTTTGTTACTACTGCAGCATTGTTACACCATTCCTTGTTGATATACACACACAAGCCTCCCCCGCGAGTCTTACCAGACAGTGATGAATCTCTGTCCGCTCGGCAGCCGGTTAGCCCGTGCAGTTGAATGGCGGAGTCCGGGGTTTTGTCGTTTAGCCATGTTTCAGTGAAAACAAACACACAACAATCCCTTGCCTCGTGCTCTGTGGACTGACTGAGCTGTATTTCGTCCAGTTTATCTTCCAGCGAGCGAACATTTGAGAGCATGAGTGTTGGAAGAGCCGGTCCTGTGGGGTTTGCCCGTAGCCTAGCTCGTATGCCTCCGCGCTTACCGCGCTTCCGTCCTCTCTCACGCTGCCGCTTTGTGCGGATAGCGTCAGAAGGCGAGGCCACAGTCTCGAGGTCCGGCTTCAGCAGTATACAAAGGCCTCGAAGCTTCTCAATGGCCGCCGGCGAGAGTTGGTGTTTGTGTGCGTTGCCGATTTCCAAAAGGCTTTGGCGATCGTAAATCTGTTTTGGAGTGCTTTCCCTATGCTTTAGCGGTACATTTACACTGTTTGGAGACGAACGGACGACATTAAAAGACATAAAAGCACCGTCGTTAGGACCCGGAGTAGCCGCTGCGTCTGACCGCGCCGCCATCTTTACTGTTTCAGTGCAAGGCAGTTTCCTCATACTCATTACAAAAAATACAATTTACATTTATTCCTTTTTTAAATTTTTGTAAATAATGATTTGCTGGATAAAATCTGTGAATGAGCTTATAAGAAACTTCTTTAATCTTATTTCTCAGATGATATTTCTGTGGTAACAGCCATACTTTTCTCCAGCAAATCAATTTTCCATGGATTAAAGAGACGCAATGAGACAAAACATATGGCACAGTTACAATTTTTCTGTGGAAAAGAGTATGAATAGCTCTATTATTATTCTTGAGGTTTGATTCAAAAAAAAAAAAAAAAAAAAAAAAAAAAAAACAGATTTTACCAACATAAGATTAGTAACATCAAAGGACACTGAATCGGGAGAATGGTCTTTATCAATACCTCTAAATAGCATATGAGTACCTGAAGGGACTGAACCAAAAACAATTGCTAATTCTTTTTGAGTAACTGCTGTTTTATAATAAGAAAGATGTTCCTCCTTTATTATATAGCTGACTAACCAATTTAATATCATTGTCAAACCAGTTCTTAAAAAAAAAAGAGATTTGTGTTTGTAAAGAATGTTTTTTTTATTCCAGATGAAATAGTGATGCTGAAAAAAAAAAATATGCTTATATATTAATGACCAAGATAGGAGCACTTGTTTGTGGAAGACAGATAACTTAGCTGGAATTTTATCTATATTATAATTACACATCAAAACAAAACTAAGACCACCAATATTTGAAAATACATATTGAGAAATAAAACTCCAGACAGAATTGGGGCTTTTTAAGTGATGCTTAATCCGATAAATCTTAAATGTATGGTTCATAGTGGTAAAATCTAAGAAATTAAGGCCACCATTCTCATATGTATTTCATAATTACAGTCTTTTTAACATAGTGTGTTCGATTTTTCCATAGGAAATCAAATAGCATTTTATCAATATTTTTACTAGTAGAGTTATCAAGATACAAAGATAAGGAGGCATATGTCAGTCGGGCTATAGCTTCAGCCTTCGTAAGGAGAACTCTCCCCTTTAGGGACAGATCTCTTTGAAGCCAAAAGTTGAATTTTTTTTTTGTTTGTTTTATCAATTATGGGGTTAAAATTCAGAGAACATCTTTTCAGCTGGTCTTTGACAATAATGATACCCAAGTATGTAACACCATCTTTAATGGGAATGTTACTAATACTTGTTAAATCTTTAACGGCCATTAGTTCACACTTACTAATATTAAGATAGAGACCAGAAGCACTAGAAAACTCATTAATAACATTAACCACAACTGGAATTTGGTCACTATTTTTTTCAAAAAAAAAAAAGGGTTGTATCATCGGCTAACTGACTTATAATAAATTCTCTTTTTGCAATTGAGATACCCTTAAGAATACTTTTTTTTTTTTTTTTAACATGCACAGATAATAATTGGGTTGCAAGCAGGAAAAGATATGGGGAGATAGGACAACCCTGTCTAATACCTCTTTTTAAATCAAATCTAGAGGTAGTTCCATGTTTGAGTTTGATTGAGCAATTAACATTATTATACAGGGTTTCAACTGCTGCACAAAAGAACTCACCAAACCCAAAAACCTTTAAAGAAGAAAATAACAAATTATGTTCCACGGTGTCAAAAGCTTTATGAAAATCTAAGAATAAAATAAAACTATTTTCATCAATTAAATATGAATAATCTAGTATATCTAAAACCAACCTTATATTATTCGAAATGTACCTGTTTTTCATAAAAAAAAAGTTTCATCTACAATATATAGATATAATACGTTCTTAATTCTTTTAGCAAATATAGCAGCAATTAATTTATAATCATTATTAAAAGACTAATTGGCCGCCAATTATCAATAATGGTCAAATCTTTTTTAGGTTTAGGAATAAGAGTAATTAAACCCTGAGTCATGGTAGATGGGAGGTTGGACTTAGACAGACTTGCAGAAAAAAACTAAAAGAAAAGGGTCTAGTTGCTCAGCAAATAACTTATAAAATTCTGAGGTTAGACCATCCGTTCCGGGGGACTTATTATTTTTTAAGTTAAGAATTGAATTGGTTATTTCTTCTAAACTAATAGGTTGGTCACACATAGCTTTTTCTAAACTATCTGTTTTTTTAATCTCTCCACTGAATTTAAGAAATCATCTGAGGCTTTAGCGTCATATTGTGACACATATAGTTTACGGTAAAAGGTTGAGCAATATTCTGAAATCTCTTTAGAGTCCTTTGATATTTTATTATTAGAGATATTCTGTTCACCTTCCTCCAACCATCTTTTCCTAGACCTTATAAAGACTCCTTCAGCCTTTTTTATTTTATTTTTTTTTTTTAAATAGATGTTGTCTAATTTACTTTGTAATGCTGCCATATTTGTTTTATCTATATCTGAAAAGTCATTAGACCCTTTATTTAGGAGTGAGGTAATTCCAAATATAATTTTATCTTCCTGTTCTATATGAAGTTTAGCAAGATGACTGCCAACATGTCTTAAATATTTAGAAACCTCAAATTTAAAAAGTTCCCAATTAGTGCAATATGATTTTTCTGTATTAGCCTTTTTTAAAAAATGCTTAATGAGGCATCTATTATAAAAATCTATTCTTGATTGCCTGGAAAAATCAGTATTACACCAAGTATATGATTTTTTATTTGGATATTTTTGCCTCCAGATGTCTATTAAGTCATATTTCTCCATAAAGGTTTTTAGTAGCAAGTTACATGGAACTTTCTTTGGTGGCATACGATCTAGCATATTATCTGGAGCAATGTTAAAGTCTCCTCCCATACAAATGATACCAGATGGATATTTGTTTAGACAAAAGACAATTTTGTTTTCAATCACCTCAAATGGAGCCCTGTTTTCATTTGAAGAATTGTAACCATACATGTTAATCAACTGGTTGCCCAAAAAAATACATAAACAAAAACACGAGCCGTAACAATGCCGGAGCATCATCTGTAGATGTGATCGTAGCTGGTAATCGAAAACTTCAATGAAGCTTGTAAAGTTCGTCGACGATAACCTGGTCCGCAAAAGGGAGCTATGTTCAAAAAAGAAAGTCTGAGTCTTCGTTTTTTTATTTATTTTTCAGCATACGCAGGCAAACGGATCTCAGTACCGTTAATGAAGGCGTGTGCCCACATAGTATGCAGCTTTTCCAGCTGCGCGTGCTTCTTCTGCCATAGGCCACAGCTTCTTTTGTCTTTCTCCGTCCAGTGGAGTAAGGTCTTCCATTGTCTTTCAAATAAGCCGAAGACTTCACTGCCTTCCGCACGGCATCCCTGACAATGTGCGATGTAAACTGTACTATGACAGCGTCAGGGACAGACTTGCTGCCAATTTGATTCTGTTTTTTCCCCAATCTGTGAACTGAGTCTATAGCAAAGGAGAATTTTGGCTGTGGCTGTAATGGGTCACAGCACTTTGGAAGATTTTATTCATTTTTATGATCACTAGATGATACAACATGAACCGTTTTAAAAAGCTTTGAGTAATGAACCTTTTTCGGATACAGTTGTGTTGAAAGCTTCACTTCGCCATCACTAGTAATCATGTGACAGCCATAATTTCATGGCACTTTGTACATCAGATATACATGTGCAGAAATCTTCAATGACATTAACCATGTTTAATTTGACAGCATTCAGCAATTTCTTAAATTAGCAAAGTTTTGTCAATTAGTCTCAGCCTCAGATAACACACAAACCATCTAATGAATGTTACAAAAAAAAGAAAAAAAAAAAAAACTACAAAACTACACAGCACTAACACTTTACACAACTTTCCAGGAGTGAGGACTATGATTGGCCCGATGCCACTTTTTCAGAACCTATCCTGATCTGATACCAACAATTCTGAGTATCGACTGATACCAATATTGATCTGATACCAGCACAGTTTTTTTTGGTGTAGAATTTCTATTCCTCAGTGTGTGTTGACCTGATCATCACTCTTTTGTGTTACACACAATCTGCTAAATATAGACAACTTCATTATAACGAAAACTATCATAATCTATGACAAAAATACTGTTGTAAACTAGGTTAGTGGATAATTCAGTAGCAAAAGTTACTCTAGAAAAATCACTTGTACATTTTTATAAAATCTAAAGTTTTAGTGAAAAAAAATTCAACATTGTGAATAAGTGTAGGACTAAATCTTGTAAAATGTTACACATTACTTTTTGGATTGTAAAATACATTCATGAAAAACAAATAATATATTTATATATAAATATGTACTAACAATTAAAAGACATTTCTTTTAAATGTATAGCACAGTAATGAGGCAACAACATATGATAGATAAGATGAACAAGAAAGACTATTAATAATCATTCATTGCGCAAAAGTGAAACGAAAGGATCCAAATACAGAGCGACACTAAACACTTGTGGTCAGAATGATGCGCTTGAAGCAACACAGAGTCACAGCGCACAGACACAGCGCTCCACTTAGAGAAGTTCAAAGCACAAAGGGAAGAGATATTGATGTGTAGTGCATTAAATCTGTGGTAAGTTTATTGAGCCTTTTATTTTAACAGTTTTAAATTTCAGTTACTGTGCTCGTGAAGAACAATTCATAGTGTCTCTACTCCAGTGTTGTGATCTAAAAGATACCCAGTAGAAATTAACACGATTTAGAAACAGCACGAAACTCCAGCAAGATAAAGTCATTTTATGCAAAATCATTTATCTTTATTTACAGATCAAGTATAACATTATTAGGAACATTTAATCATCTTGGATTTTATCGTCTTGACTGTCGTAACTGAATGTGACACACAGTTTGAATACTGAATGGAGGATGACAGACAGCCGCAGCGGAGAGTAGAGTTTACGTGAACTTAAATATTCATCTGTACCTCACATTAAACTATGAAACGACTTCAGAACACTTGAAATATAGTGCACAAAAACTTTATTGAGCTTCATAATGTTTTTGTGGCTTTCGTGGGGCTTGACAGTAACACAATAGTATACGCAGAATATCAGATTTGGATGGGTCTCGTCTGACTGATACCTCGATCCAGAAGAAAATGACAGTTTTGGAGTGATACTGATACTGAATATCGGATCGGCGCACCCCTAGTAACCTTTATTAACAAGTGTTTGTACAGCACAAGTTGATCTTTGCTTGACCAATCAGTGGAAAGGTGTGTTTCATGTCCACCTACATATGGAGATCAAATATTATCCATTTTCTATCAAGCCAAATTCAGATTTTTTTTTATTCAGATTTTTTACAAAAATGAAAAAGGTGCTGCTTTCTCATATTTCTGCTTTGAGTATTAAATCAGGAAAACAGATTATCGCATGCTGAATACAAATGAAATAACAAAATCCTCTTCAGTAGTTAAGGTTGAAAATTTTATAGTAATATTTATAATAATAAATTATCAAAAGTAGTTTTGGGAATATTTATGGGAATATTTGGGTCCTATTTGTTGAGTCAAATCTGAAGTCATTTCAGTTTGAGTCTGAAGTCTATTAAAATGGGTCTCGACTCTGAGTCACTCTTTGTGCCTGGTTTAATAATTGATATCTATGATATGTATTACATCTGTGTTTTTCAGCAATTACATTGGACACATGAGTCAAGCAATAATAACTCATCTCTAATTTTCTATATATTCTCTGCAGTGTTTCTGGCTGTGACATTACACAGAAAGGCTGTGCTGCTCTGATTTCAGCTCTGAGATCAAACCCCTCACACCTGAGAGAACTGGATCTGAGCTTTAATACACCAGGAGACTCAGGAGTGAAGCTGCTCTCTGCTCTACTGGAGGATCCACACTGTAAACTGGAGAAACTACAGTGAGTCTCATCACATCTCAGTAACTATAAGGTTTAAAGTAAAAAGCAAAATTACTCAGATATGTTTTCTATAGCAGTGGTTTTGATTGTTGTCCTCTCACTCTCAGTCCAAACCTTTTTCAAAATAAATGTTAATTAATTAATTAATTAAATAATTGCAATCTTATTAATTATGATATTTTTGATGGAGCCTTTTTTCAAAACCAGCACTGTAGTGTTTTTTAACAGCTACAGTGACTGCTAGAATCTAGAAATGCTTCTGTCATTACGGCACACCAGTATTAGAGTACAATCAGACTAAAGACACGAGTCGCCTCCGAGTTTTCAGACAAATGAATATTGAATGCAACTTCCAAAGGGAAAATATAGAAATATATGAGGTGGCAACAATGACCTCACCAGTATGGGGCAAAATGTCCACTATATTGATACAAATATTTCAACTAAAGTAATATGTTTTGCATAATATTAAAAAAAAAAAAAAAAACTTTCAGCAATGCTTGTACCATATAATACCAAAATAATTTATTTATGTTTTGATTCTGATTCTGATCATTTACTTTTATTAACTGAGTACATTGCAAATATGGATTTATTTAAATAAAAATACAGGTATGTTTTATTATAAAGAAAATGATTGTGAAGGATTCTTACACTGCTTGAAGATCCCATAATAACCTAATATGGCTTTACAGTATCTCAATTAAAAGATTGTTTATATCTTGTCAGTGGTGTCATATTTTTAAATATAATTTTTAATTAAAATAATTATGGTGATTATCTTTTTTTTTTTTTTATCCCAAATACCACCTTTTTATATTCTTCAATTATTGAAAATCTGTTGATTTAATTACATTCAATAAAAAATAAAAATATTAACAAAATTTTTGTTTCGAAACAGAAGCCTGTAATTTTAATGATTCTCATTTGCTACATAAGTCTGTAATAATTTCAAATGTGTCTTTTACATAGGTCCATCTTTAGCCCCATTGTAAACTACCACACACAAGTCACAAAATATAAATGATCAAATTGACAAATATTTCTCCAATTAATGAGTAACAGATTTACAAGTACTCAGTGGCACCAAGACTTGAATATTTTAATCTGTTTGAAGAGTATTTATATAAGAGGGGACAGCATTCATAAATGATATTTTACCTCATTCTGTGTGAGGGGAAAAAAAGAAAAGATTGATGTATATTTTACAGATTTCCCTGCCCTCTCAACCACCCCACAATCTTAAAAAAAACACAAGAGTAATATGTTACTCTTAATATGTGATGTGATCTGGGAAAACCAGTTGGATGTTGCACTGGGACATTTTCAGGAAATACAAAAAAATAGATCAATGTCCTTTTTTTTGTTGTTGTTGTCAAAATTAGGATTTCATTACATTATTATTCTATAACATCTTGTCTATCATCTTTGAAAATATCTTGACAAAATTCACTTGTTTAGAGCAGAAAAATAGCGATTTATTGCAGCAAGCAGAAATGACTGTCTTTCTCTTATGTTAAGAACGAGCTGCGGAGGTGCTTTCTTTTAACACCACAAAAACAGTTAACCTATCAAAATAAACCACGTAACATATTTAATAAAGGTGTATCAATGCACACAGTGTAAACTATGGCATGCAAAGTTTTATTTATTTATTTTTTAATATCGTGAGATGGCGGAGCACAAGAGTACAACACAGTCTGAAGGAGCTGCTCACTTAACTATCACTAAACGTTGGTCTGTTTGTGTAATGATGCAGTATAGCGCTGCTGACAGACAGCTCTTGTTAAACCTGTGAAATTAAAGTGAAAGTCGTCTCACTTTAAACTCGTTTTTCTCAAAATTACATTTCTGAAAATCATAACTATCAGCCAACTTAAGATAGTCATAACTTTTGTTACATTCAAGCTATGGACAAAATAAAAAAGGCTTGAACCCAGCTTTCATATGATATCAAAACCTAAAGAAGGGAAAATTTCACCATGTGTTGGGTTTTCCTAGATTTCATCACATTATTGCCGATATAGCACTACAAAAGGTTTGAAGAATGAAAATGAAAAACTAGTTCAGTATCAGGAATCATGTGGGTAGAGTGCATTTAAATTAGTTTCTTAATTTGTACCTGTGTTGGCAAGTTGAAATGTCTATACCACTGATCCTGGTGTATAGAAACATTTTGCTCATATAAACAAACACACAAACACACTCTCACCCTAAAATTTAAACACAATCTCTGAGATCATTCATGTTCTTCACTCTCTGCAGGCTGATTAACTGCAGCATTGGAGAGGAAGGCTGTGCTGCTCTGATTTCAGCTCTGAGATCAAACCCCTCACACCTGAGAGAACTGGATCTGAGCCGTAATAAACCAGGAGACTCAGGAGTGAATCTGATCTCTGCTCTACTGGAGGATCCACACTGTAAACTAGAGAAACTAGAGTAAGTGTTATTATATTATTGAACACAATAACTTTGTGAAAATGTTGGCAAACAAAGTTTTAAGGGGATAAAAAAAAGTTTTAAAGGGATAGTTCACCCCAAAATGAAAATTCTGTCGTCACTTCAAGTCATTTCAAAACAGTATGACTTTCTTCTGTGAAAAATAAAAGAAGATATTTTGAAAAATGTCTTTTGTCCACACAAAAAAAGCAATGGTACCTAAACTTTGGTTGGCAACAATATTCAAATATCATCTTTTGTTTTTCACAGAATAAAGAAGGTCATACAGGTTAGGAACGACAGAGAAGTAAATTATGACAGTTATTATTTGTGGGTGACAATCCTTTAAGAATCAAAATGTAAATGATCAAATACAATGATTATACTGAATGTGCCCAAAAAACAAATGTATATTTGTATATACACTTATAGACCATTGAACAACAAAATACAAGTGTAAGACAAAATTAATTAAATTTGCAGTGATTAATTGGCAGCAGCTTCACCTATAAATTACTGTATATTTTAGTTTTTTGCTGTATATAAAATTACAGTGTAGTATAATATTATATTAGGGATGTGACGGGATCCGATGTGAGAACGTGACAATCCTCGCAAAATGTTTTGCAGTGTTTACATTAGAGCTGCACAATTAAAGATCACGATCTCGATTGAAACACCCACACGATCTTATTCCTAAATGACAGTGATTCAGCTATGTCTATTACGACTGTTTCACATCACAAGTGTCAGTGGAGCGTGAGAAGCAGGTTTTGTTGCTGGTCATGTTAATGAATCAGAGGGTCGGCCATCATCATGCTTCAGATGTGAACGCTGTCATTCACTGATATGGACGTGACAAAACGCGCTGCTCACGCTCCACTGACACTTACGATGTGAAACAGGTGTTAAAGACATAGAAATCTGCATTCATGCTGCTACTGATCCAGAAACAGCAACACAAACAGTCTTTTTAACCACACATCATTATTTCTGTTACAGACATTTAGCCTCTTCAGCTCTGTGGCATATTTTGAATTTTTTTACTGTATTTGGCAAACCTGAATTTAAAAGAGCACCGTACTCACATACATTGGGCTAAATGGATTCTAGGGGGCCATCACTGCGCCCTCCTCCCTCGTGTTTGCAAAGGCATAAATCGACATCAGATTGGGCTAGGAGTTTGATCGATGTCTCATGAACCCAGTCTCGTCACGTCTCATGGGATAAGCGTCTCATCACACCCCTAAAATATATGTGTGTGTATATATATATATATATATATATATATATATATATATATATATATATATATATATATATATACATAGTTTGTAACCATGTATGAATGCATATTAGTCACTTTAACTGAACTTTTTTGGTCATTCAGTGTTTTTGGAAAAAAAATGGGGGGAAAAAACTAACAATAAAACTGATGATAATAATAATACTACTAATAAAAATAATAAAAAAAATTATTATAATAATTTCTACCATAATAAAAAAAAAAAGTTCTACCATTAAGAACAATATAAAATGCACTAAGGATTAATGAGCTGCTGGATTCATGAATATTAATCAGGTTGTGTGCGTTCGCTTGAACTGATTCACTGAAATCAAAACAGGGATGATAATAGGTGAGCACCAGCCAATGAGATTGTTGTTTGCGCATTAGTTCCGCCTACTACTGAAGAAACCAGCAGTTCTTAAAAGCTGCTGAAGAATTCCAAAGGAACTCCGTTATTTTGACAGGAAAATACGACAAAGAATATCGTTTATATGTAGCGCGTCAATTCAGCATGGTATGTAAGACTCTCTCGCTCTCTCTCTCTTTGTGTGTGTGAGACAAAGCGACGGCGAGTCGTGCACCTTCACACTAGAGTTTACGGTACGTCAAATACATTGAAAAATAACACAGATCACTGTCTCAGTCTAAAATACATTCACACTTTTATTTTAGGAGGCCGAACAAATTATAATATTATAATAATAACACTTTTTTTAAATTATTTTTATTCCTATGACAGTAATAGCCATATATTGTAAAACAGTTGCACTGTAAAATAAATGAAAATTATTTCATAGTAAATATTATTTTTGCTTTACACGACAGTAGTGAATTACAATACTTGTGAATCCTAATTTCTACACTTCAAAGAGATATGTTGAATTTAGACTGCAGTAACGTTACCCATTTAAACCGCTAGTTGTCAGCAATTCATACTGCACTTTTAATCTTTCATTTTGACTGAAACAGCAGTAGAGCTTTTATTTTGAAGGAAAACTCCAGCTTCAGTGAAAACAGACTTACAAAAAAATGATTTGTGTCTCACTACAAATCTAGTGAAATGCTGTAATATAATAACTCCCAAATCCAAACCATGTATTAATATTATTATTATATGTGATATGAAACATTTTATGGAACAAGCTTTTTTGCATGATTTATATCATTTGGTTGGGGAAAAAAATCTTATTCCAGAAGTTGAAAGTGCATGAAGTTATTTTTATGGAAGTTTTACTCATCTTATAAATAAGTATGCTCCAGAAAGTTTAGAGTTAAAGGCAGACATAATGTATGGTTTACCCCTGAATGGTCAAATTTACTCCGAAAACGAAATATGGCTTGATTTACAGCTAGAAGTACTAATCTAAAGGAAGATTGGTTGATTTTCAGACAGTTGCATAATGTGTCTACAGCTGTGATTAGAAAAGCTAAGGTTGATTACTTTCGTTTAGAAACTGCCACAATAATCTAAATAATTTAAAAACTTTTTGGAAAAATATTAAAATTCTCACTGGAAATAAATCAAATTCAGATTTTACATCATGTATTATAACCTTTATTCATGTAAAAATGGATAAAGCTAAAATAATAGACTGTTTAAACAAAACCTTTTGTTGCCTCTGGTACACTTCATGAGTCAAATAATTTGACCCGTGATAACTTCTTAACTGTTTAATCATGTTAAATCATTAAATTCACTGTAAATCATTTTAATGTAGACCAAGTATTTGATTTTAGTGCAGTAACAGTTTCAGAGGTAAATAAGGCACTTAAACCTTTAGATAGTAAGAAACAGGCTGGTGATAAGTTGGATCAATGTTTTTAAAGTTGGCAGTAGTGTTGTCACAATACCAAAATTTTGACTTCGATACGATACCTGACTATGAAATATCACAATACTACTACTGAACCGATACTACGAAAAAAAACATGAAAACAGGAAAAGTAATTGAATAATAGATGATCCAAATGGAAATTATAGTTATTTTATCTATTAAAACAAAGCATTTAATCCCCCCTTTAAAAAAATATATATAAATAAATAAAATAATAATCATTTGCCAGTGCCACTACACAGGATTATGGTGAACAACTACCGAGTCTACAGGTATGTAGAGATCTTTGCTACATTGGTAAGTTAGCTTAAAATTTTATTTCACAACAACAATTTATATCATGACAATCCGTGTATTATCCGTCCATTTGGTTTTTTTTATTAATATTGAAAGAAGAAACCTGAGAAACGGCTCCTTTTTCATTTTATCATTTTTTCCAGAAAAATGAAAAACAAGAATTCGGCTTGATTTTTCGTTTTCGTTCAGGGGTTGAAAAATGAATAAACAGCTTGAATATTCAATTTCTTGACAGGGCGCGTTTATAATCAGGGTATCTTCCGTCCATTCGTTTTTTGATTTAATATTGAAAGAAGAAACATGAGAAAGCGGCTCCTTTATCGTTTTTTCCTTTTTTCCAGAAAAACGAAAAACAAGAAATCGGCTTGATTTTTCGTTTTTCGTTCAGGGGTGGAAAAATGAATTAGCAATTTGAATATTCGATTTCTACACATGGGCGGAACCAAACGCCCCTTTTTGCTGATTGGTCAGCCAAAGATCAAACCATGCCCCCCTCAATTATTTCGCAGTTTCTGGCAGAATAATAGTCCTCCGCTGCTGCAGTTGAATGGGTAATTAACGCGTTTATTGCAACTACATTTAAACTTTTTCTCATCAAACAACCACACTTTAAACGAGGGCTCGACACAAACCAGAGCCTATACAGGGCTTTCTTCTATGTAGACATAAATTTACGTACGCTTTGCATTAGTTGTCAGGGTTTGATGGCACAAAAAAAAGTTAAAGTCATGATTCTCTGCCATTAAAAGTGAAAGCAGGACATTTATTTATTTATTTATTTAGTTAGTTAGTTCCAATAAATAAATAAATCGATAGATAAATAAATAAATCAGACAATAGCAAGCTGAGTACGCCTAGCCTATAGTTCATACAGTTTCAATAAGATGCAATAGGTTAAATAAACTCCAAGCAGACAAACGCGCCCTGTCAAGTGCAGACCAGTAGTGAAGTGTAAATACACAGCAGTCATAACATTGTTTTTTTGCTGAGTTTATTTCATTATTATTGGGTATTAATTGTTGTCAAATAATTGATGTTTTATTTTGCCAACTAAACTTCCTGAGAAAGTCGCTGTGCGTTCTCTCCGCGCTATCACTGTAGACATAAACATTAACATTTTCTTCACCTCACTTTATGGCAAATCCTTAAATAAACGGTATTCAGAAAACAAACAAAAATAAAAAATATAAGTAGCCATGCAAAATAAAAATATGCTAGCCTGTTTAAAATGAGCACCATTATAAACAATATTTATTTTAAACGAGGAAAGGCATTTATTAGAATCGACACTGAAACTTGCACAGACGTTGGACTTGCATCTCTCATTCAGTCCAAAGTTTCTATAGCCTGTTTGCGATTTACCTGCTAAAATGCTTTTGTAAAGAATGCTTCTTCAGTCGGGTCCCAATAATATGCAAGAAGAATAACAGTCAGCAGCTATACAAGTAATGATACCTTTAGCCTATAGGCTATCGTACAACAGACACATTTAATTAAGCTTAATAACGTTTAATGTGGTTGGTTGACGGTGTTTTACTTTGATAATGAACAGTGCACTGATTGTGTGATCGCGCGAAGCGCCAGCGCCATCACTTGAATTTCTTTCCTCTACAGAAAACGTCATACTCAGTCATTTACAGTCATACAGAAAAGAGCAGGACATCATTCGAAATAGAAAAAAAAGTATTTTTATTTCTGTAAATCAAAATGACTGCAAAATTCATCCCTTTGAAAAATATAGAAAACAACAGAATGCGCTACTTTCATCTCCTTGAACATCTTTCTGGCGTATGCCACAAACATGAACCATAACACAACTGAAGCGTCTACTTTTAACGATCTACATTAAGATTATTTGACGTTAAATGCATTATATAAGTTACTTTGGAATAAATCGCAGCATGTTTCATGATAAAAAAAAACGTGACATACAGTTCAGAAAAATATATATATATTTTGCGTCACCCCTGACACTTTGAGAATAGCGCACAGAAGAAAGCTCTGTCTAAGCTCTGCCCCGGTACAGGTTGTGTCGAGCTATTCGTTAGTGTGGTTGTCTGATGAGAAAAAGATTAAATGTAGTTGCAATAAACGCGTTAATTATCCGTTCAACTGCAGCAGCAGAAGACTATTCATCTGCGCGAAACTGCGGATGCGGAAGAACTGACGGGGCATGATTTGATTGTCGGCTGACCAATCAGCAAAAAGGGGCGTTTGGTTCCGCCCACGTGTAGAAATCGAATATTCGAAGTTGTTTATGCATTTTTCCACCCCTGAACGAAAAACGAAAAATCAAGCCGAATTCTTGTTTTTCGTTTTTCTGGAAAAAATGAAAAAACGATAAAGGAGCCGTTTTCTCATGTTTCTTCTTTCAATATTAAATCAAAAAAACGAATGGACGGAAGATACCCTGATTGTTTATCTGCTTAGAGTTTATTTAACCCATTGCAACTTATTGGAACTGTATGAACTATAGGTTAGACCTAATCAGGGTATCTTCCGTCCATTCGTTTTTTGATTTAATATTGAAAGAAGAAACATGAGAAAACGGCTCCTTTATCGTTTTTTCATTTTTTCCAGAAAAACGAAAAACAAGAATTCAGCTTGATTTTTTTAGTTTTTCGTTCAGGGGTGGAAAAATGAATAAACCGTTTGAATATTCGATTTCTACATGTGGGCGGAACGAAACGCCCCTTTCTGCTGATTGGTCAGCCGAAGATCAACGGATTGAATGGATAATTAACGCGTTTATTGCAACTACATTTAAACTTTTCTCATCAAACAACCACACTAACCAATAGCTCGACACAACCCGTGCTGGAGCAGAGCCTAGACAGGGCTTTCTTCTATATAGACATAAATTTACTTATGCTTTGCATTAGTTGGCAGGGTTTAATGGCACATAAAAAAAAAAAAAAAAAAAGTGAAAGTCATGATTCTCTGCCATTAAAAGTGCAAGCAGGACATTTATTTATTTATTTAGTCGTTTAGTTATGTAGTTATTTATTTAGTTATTTCCAATAAATAAACAAATAAATAAATAAATCGATAAATAAATGAATAAATGAATCAGATAATAACAAACTGAGTAGACCTAACCTATAGTTCATACAGTTCCAATAAGTTGCAATGGGTTAAATAAACTCTAAGCAGATAAACGCGCCCTGTCATATGAAGACCAGTAGTGAAGTGTAAATACACAAGTCATAATTTTGTTTTTGCTGAGTTTATTTCATTAATATTGGGTATTAACTGTTGTCAAGTAATGATGTGTTTTATTTTCCAACTAAACTTCTAGAACAAGTCGTTTTGCGTTCTCTCTGCGCTGTCATTGTACACATAAACATTAACATTTACTTCACCTCACTTCATGGCAAATCCTTAAATGAATGGTATTCAGAACCAAGCATAAAAAATATAAGTAGCCATGTAAAATATAAATATGCTAGCCTATTTAAAATTAGTGCCATTATAGACAACATTTATTTTAACATAATAACTATATATATATATATATATATATATATATATATATATATATATATATATATATATATATATATATATATATATATATACACACACACATACACATATATACACACACATACACATATATATTAACATATTTTAACATATATTGGACTTGCAATTCTCATTCACTCCAAAGTTTCTATAGCCTGTTTGCGATTTACCTGCTAAAATATTTTTGTAAAGAAGGCTTCTTCAGTCGGGTCCCAATAATATGCAAGTAGCTATACATGTGATGATACGTTTAGCCTATAGGCTATCGTACAACAGACACATTTAATTAAGCTTAATAACTTTTTAATATGTTTGGTTGACGGTGTTTTACTTTGATAATAAACAGTGCACTGATTGTGTGAGCGCGCGAGGCGCCAGCGCCATCACTTAAATTTCTTTCCTCAGCAGCGGAAACGACTTAATATTCTGTCATTTACAGTCATACAGATAAGAGCAGGACATCATTTGAAATGGAAAAAATTGTATTTTTATTTGTGTAAAATCAAAATGAGTGCAAAATTAATCCCTTTGAAAAATATAGAAAACAATAGAATGCGCTGCTTTCGTCTCCTTTCTGGCGTATGCCACAAACATGAACCATAACACAACGGACGCGTCTACTTTTAACAGTCTACATTAAGATTATTTGACATTAAATGCATTATATAAATTTGGAATAAATCACAGCATGTTTCATGCAAAAAAAAAAAAAAAAAAAAAAACGTGACTTACAGTCCAGAAAATACTGTAGGCTATAGCAAATTTTGCGCAACCCCTGGCACTTTGTGAATAGCACACAGAAGAAAGCCCTGTCTAGGCTCTGCCCCGGTACGAGTTGCGTAGAGCTATTCGTTAGTGTGGATGTTTGATAAGAAAACGTTTAAATGTAGTTGCAATAAACGCATTAATTATCCGTTCAATTGCAGCAGCGGAGGACAATGATTCTGCGCCAAATTGCGGAAGAACTGACGGGGCATGGTTTGATCTTCGGCTGACCAATCAGCAGAAAGTGGCGTTTCGTTCCGCCCACCGGTAGAAATCGAATATTCAAGCTGTTTATTCATTTTTCAACCCCTGAACGAAAAACGAAAAATCAGGCTGAATTCTTGTTTTTCGTTTTTCTGGAAAAAATGAAAAAACGATAAAGGAGCCGTTTTCTCATGTTTCTTCTTTCAATATTAAATCAAAAAACGAATGGACGGAAGATACCCTGATTATTAGACCTACTCACCTTAATTGTTATCATGTGATTTATTGATTGATTGATTGATCTATTTATTTATTGGAAATAAATAAATAAATAAGTAAATAAATAAATAAATGTCCTGCTTGCACTTTCAATGGCAGAGAATCATGATTTTCACTTTTTTTTTATTTATTTATTTATTTTTTTAATGTGCCATCAAACCCTGCCATCCAGCGGAGGACTATTATTCTGTGCGAAACTGCAGAAGAACTGACGGGGCATAGTTTGATCTTCGTCTGACCAATCAGCAGAAAGGGGCGTTTCGTTCCGCCCACGTGTAGAAATCGAATATTCAAGCTGTTTATTCATTTTTCAACCCCTGAATGAAAAACGATTCATTTTTCTGGAAAAAATTAAAAAATGAAAAAGGAGCCATTTTCTCAGGTTTCTTCTTTCAATATTAAATCAAAAAACAAATGGACAAATAATACACGGATTCATGACATAGTAATTTTTTGTTATTTTATCTTTGTTACTATTAATAATAAGAACCAGATGCAAGTAACAGACTAAAGGACAACTACAATAAAACAAAGACAATAAATAAATAAATAAATAAATAAAGAGGGCCCTATGAAATCTCTTTTATTTTATCCTAAATTCCATTTGAATTTTTCTAGACTCTGTTTTAATGGTTACAAAAATTTTTGGCAAAAAACATGTCTAATTAATTGAAATCATGAATCTTGCAGAAATTAACAGCAATTTATTAAAAGTTTAACAAAAATTACATGGTTTTAAGGCCCTATGAAGCACGTTTTATTATTTTTCTCAAATTCAGTTTTGTTTTCCATAAATTTTCTGGATTCTATTTTAATCGTTTCATTACATTTTAATAATCAAAGGCATGTCTAACGAATTAATAAAGGATAATTAGATAAATAATTTATTTATTATTGGCTGTTTATTTCTTTTTTTTCAGAAATACTGTATTGTGTATTTACAATTTTCTGGTACAATTTTTATTTTTTTATTTTTTTCTGGTAAATATTCCTTAAACATCGTTTTATTAATTTTTATTATTAGTAGTAGTACTATCTTTACATTAAGTTATATATTTCTGACTCTCAAGTTAAACCACCGTCTGCTCCATTCACTAACACAGACACACAGAAATACAGCTCTTATTAAAATACATTCTTAAATTACCGGTACTAGTTATTGCAATATTGCAGTATTGCAGGGTATATCGTGCAACACTAGTTGGCAGCTGATTTTATTGCGCCACCACTAACTTATCTTTTCAATCTTTCTTTATCTACAAATGAAATTCCTTCTATCTGGAAAACTGCTTATGTTCAGCCATTATTTAAAGGGGTTGATCCAACTGTATTGAATAATTATAGGTTTATTTTGAAATTGTCTATTTTAGCAAAGGTTTTTGAATCGCTTGTAAATGATCAATTAAAAGAGTTTCTATCTACTAAAAATGTCTTATCAGATTTCCAATCCGGTTTTAGGAAAAAAACATAGTACATCCACAGCAGTTTTAAAAGTCTTAAATGATTTAATGGTTTCATTGGATAATAAAAACCAGGGATGCTGATATTATCAGACTGATATCGGAATCGGACGATAATGGCTTTAAATGTAAATATCTGCATCGGCCCAATATGAAAAATTATGCCAATATGTCTTGCCGATAAGAGGAATATGTTAACTCACGTGTGCTGAATGGTGATTAGATTTACTGTTTTCATCGCTGCATTTAAACTGAGAATGAACATACAGAATGAGGCGTTCGGTGTGTGATAGAGTAAACAGTAATAGCACGTGCAGTGGCAGCAGTGGTGTTGGAGAAAGTGCGCCGTTGTTCTGTTTGGTATAATATACTGTTGTCTGTTTCATATCCAGTCACTAGACACTGAATGCGCCCTTTTAAATGGTTTCATGGTGCTTGATGTTGTATTTTGAAACACAATAGCAATGTTTGCAATTGACATGATCAGCATTTAAAATAAAATGATCCCAAAAGTAATTACAGCACGCGGTCAGTGAACCTCTTTCACCGGCGGCACAACGGCAAAACACACTGTTGCTCATATGAAACATTTTTATGTGAATATTATGACATAAGTGAGGTACAAAACATTCTTTATAAGAGAAATAATTGGTTAGCAGGCAAATGTTAGTAGTGACCATTAGGGATGTCGCAATTCTCAATATAATACCCTAACAGCACACATACGCACGATGTCGCTCAGAGAGCGTTTGCTAATCGGCATATCAAGTGACCATGCTTTTGGATTCATGTCGTTGGAGCCCATACATTTAAAGTCATACGCGGCTACACTCTAAAAACTGCTGGGTTAAAAACAACCTAGCGCTGCATAAAATATGGACATACCCACATAGTAAAATAAGCAGTGTCAACATAACACTTAAAGAGTTAATTTTAACACTTCTTTGGAGCACATATGGTCCCAATCTATCGAGAGTAAAAATAACACTGACTGTAGTGTAGAACTTATAGTGTAAATAAAGCACCATAAAGTGTTAAAAAAACAACACTGAGAGAGTATTTATTTACACTTGTTATTGTACTATAAGTTTAACACTATGGGGCACTTAACACCTCTGGTGTTATTTTTTTTATTTAGATTACTCTGTTAAGTGTTATTCACAGTGTGCTTATTTGGTGCAAAATATGTATTAAAAATACATTCAAATATTTAAAAAATTCTTTACACAGATGTAAACATTTAAATGTTTATTTACAAAATGGGCAAAGTGGCTACTTTAAAACATGTACAGTTCGACTTGTCATAAAATTACATATAAAATGATAAAATATAAAAACATCAATTTTGAAATAAAACCTGCATTGGTCAAATGCATTTATGCCCAAATCATTGCTCTCATCATCATGTTTTACAGCAGGAGGCCGATTTCTCCTCTCCATGTACCCATAATTAAATGAATGCAATCTTCCATCTAACTCTTTTGCTGTCAAAAAATGAGCTTGTACATAACGCAAAACAAGTTTTAATTCAAACTGCGCAATGCCTTCTAAAACATCATGCATTACATCTACAGAAAAATTGTCTGATATATTGAAGTACTGCAGAGAGTTCAGCAAACATGTGCGCTTTACACCATAAACATGAGATAGAGTTGGGTCTGCTTGTATAGCTTCACAGTGTCGCAAGTGTGTCTCTTTAGTGCGAAAAATAACATTCGACTCATCTTCACAGAACACAGTTTGATAATCTTCCCTTTCAGTAAGGCAAAACCTACAGATATTCCGAGCTCGAAAAGATTCAACAAATCCAAAAAGGCAGTGCAAACCAAGATTATCTCCTGTTATTTGGACATTACTGCCATGCACAAAACCAGAGGGTCCTTCTATTCCTGTGGACTCCAGAACTTTTATGTCATTGACGATAGGTTCTAAAATTGAATCAAATCCGTATGTTTTTATGTCTTGGGAATGAAAAAGTGCACATAAGTGTATGTTGGCTAAAGACGAATTAAATTGTGGTGGAAAATTTCTTAATGTAAAATATATACCTCCCAATTTGTGGATGCCTTTTTTTTGACCCTAATGGATTGGCACATTCAAAATCATCGTAAAACATTTGAATCTGAAGTGCATTTTTTTTTCAGTGGAAAACAGGGGGTGGCTCTTTATGTATAGTCCATCTTCAATATCACAGTACATACCATCTTTATTAAGTACACCCGACTTTAACCTGAATGAGGCCTTTGGGTGCATTAAAATGCTCTGTAAGGTTTGAAGAATTGGGACATAGGCAAATTTGTCAGTCACTGCAACTTGCTCATATAATCCAGTAGACTTGTTTTTTCTATTGTCAAATCTGACACCAAGTACTTTCTGAACAGGCTGGACAGTTCCCCATTTCCTTGAAAAATATGAGTTTCGTTTGGACATGGAACTAAGAGAGGTAAAAGGGCTTTCAATGGTCTCAAATGACTGTTCAACTTCACTTTTAATGTCTGTGTTCTGTGAGGATAAGCAATGAAGAGCTGTCTCTTTTACTTGGTCCTGGAAGTCCTGAACTACTACTACCATAGATATAACAAATGTATTAATAGTAGTCTGACTTACACCTGCAGCTTGCAGTTGTGCTATTGCTGATGCACACATATCCGTGGTGTTTTTACTGGATATTGGCAGGGAACTGACATTTGAAGATTTAGCCACATCAATACTACTAGATTGCCCGACAACTGCTTCATGAACAGCACTATCTTGAACATGTAATGGAACTTCATTACTTGCTTCATGAACTCTATTTAAATGTTTGCGGAACCCAGAATATGTTCCAAATTCTAAACAGCATCCTGCCTGTCCACATTTTAGACGAAGTGATTCGCCAGAAAACAGATCATGAATTAGTTTTAGATGTCGAACAAGCAAATTTGTGTTCTCCAGGCAGCAAGAGCAAACAAAACATATCATTTTAGCTGGCAATCACCTCTAATGCATGAATCTGGCTCGGAGCTCAGCAACCCTTGGACTCTCTTTCACTTTGCCAATGTCAATCTCAAAAACGGTTGTTTGTATGAAGGTGTACATGTTGTGAAGCACCTTATTGTACGTGGCACCAAACACAAAGTGGGCTTTGAACAGTTCATTGAAGGCAGCAAGACCACTCACTGACTTGCATGGTATGGCTTTTTTGTCGAGGATGATGTAGTATCCATGAATGCTGCTTTTCTTTGTCCCGACAGCAAGCAGGTAGGGCTGGATGCTCTCTTTAATTGAATCAAGATGTTCCTGTATGTTAGTCCCTGCCTAAAAATAAAACAAAAGACAATCCTTAACAACGCTCCATTTGCTTGTTTCTACATTAGTTTTACAATGAATACAACTGGGTTGAAGTTGAAGCAGACAGGTCATACAGAAAATGCCAAATTTACCTTTTTGAAGATCACAATGTGTTTCTCCGCTTGAGATGCCGACATTTTCCCAGGTCTCTTGCGACCTTGTGCTGATGGTGGAATTAGGTGAAGTAAAAGAAGAATCGAAGCAAGACCGCTACCCCATCCTAAGAGACATGGTTATTTTAGGGGGGAAAAAAAAACAATCAGTAAGGTACATAATTATGTTATTAACTTGTTAAAAACCAGCTTACCGTCTTCATCTGATTCAGTGTCCACAGCTGATTCTGCACAGTGAATCAGGTCCTGAAGTTCTTGGGAGGAGTTAAGCCCCTTGCTCTGCTGAATGACTTTCTGCATAAATGTAGTTGGCCACCTCTCTAAAAATTTAGCTGCTGTCTTTTCGCCAAAAAGACAAGCAAAATCCAACTCAATCTGTAAAACCCACCAAAGCAGAAAAAAAGCAACTAAGTGCAAATTTATTATCTTTACAATGACTAATCAATATAACTTTAAATCACCACAGATATCCTCTATTGTCCTTATTTCACAGAAAAATAATCTAAATCACACTCAAATGTTCTTGCCAGGCCTTTGATATCCAAATAACGTGGGAATTCAGTTAGCACATCAGCGCATCTGCTTGGGTCATGAATCATCTTGCGACGATACTGAAATGTCTCCCTCATCTTGACCTTTACTGTCGCCTCCTCTGAAGTATGCTTCATAAGAGAAACAGCTTCCCTATACTGTTCTTCGGTCAGGATAACGTCTGTGCTGGATGAAGCTTCTCTCTGCGCAGATGGGCCACCACTAAAAGACTGGGGGACACATCTACGGGTCTCTGATGGTGCACTGTTCCTCTGAATGTTCTTAATTTTCCATGACAAGTACCCTTGTCCACTTTGAGGGTCATAATAATGTTCCTTAAAAAAATGTTTAAAGTAAAACAAGACATCCATCTACCACATAATTATTTAACTAATTTAATTAATTTACTTACATATCCAAGCTTTGCATATGGATCCCTAAGATACGGAAACAGGGCAATGATTCCTTGAGCATACAGTTCTCTTACTTGTTTGGGTGGAGATGAGCTGTAATATTATAGAGAAACAATCAAATATGAATTGAAATTTAAATAATTAAATATTATTAACTTTTAAAATTCACTTTTCCCAGCAGTTAACACATTACACTTTATAAAATTGCATCAACAAGATTACAATTTGAGTGTCACATGCGTTTGCTACAGAAGAACAAATGTCACATTAAATTTTGTCCTGACGCCTTTGTAAAAGTGCTCGTTCACCAAAAATTCAGTTTTGTATTTTTCCACACCTGGAAGATCTTTATAAATTTTTGATTGCATCCAAGAGCTTTCTGAGCCCCTATAAACAGAAACGCGACTACAACTTTCAAGACCCGTGTCTTGCATGACCCATGTAATGTAGTATAACCATTGTGATAATATTCCATGTGGCTATAGTGGTTCAACCTAAACTTCATGAAACTTTAAATCCTTAGTGTGTGTAAAAACAGACTATTAATATTGTTATTTTTTGCACACAAACTACTTTTCTTGCTCTATAAGAACCACTATAGTCACAAGGACTATTTCAAAGACGTTTTACTAACATTCTTGGCCTTGAAGTGGCAGCTGTTTTTCTGTCTATTAGGGGGACTTTATCAGAGATATGTTCATTTGTTTTCTGAACATGAGAAAGATCTTACTCTGTGGAATGACACAGGATTAAGTAATTAATGAAAGAATTATCATTTTCACTGAATTAACCTTTTAATGACATTAATGATCTTTTAAAAATCATGTCCTTCATCCCAAATTTTGCTTTGGGCTAGGAAAACATGACCACTGGAATAAAGAATACTTAAAATACAAGTTACCTGTGCTTTTCAGTCACATCTGCAGTAAGAATATTGACCATCTTTCTCCTGTTGCTGTCAGATGAGCTTTTGGTTTTGTTGTACTCTCTGATGATTCCATCCCCACCAGGTTTAGTCTGCAGAATTTTTTTGACCATCTGCAAAGTTACAAAGCACAATAAACAACTCATGTCAGAAAACATTCTGTGAACCTGATTGTGTAGTCACATTGTGATTCTGCACCTGGATCAAATCTCCAACACATGAATTTGGTAAACTCGACTTAACTTTTGCACTTTAGTTTCATGCATTAACACAAATGACACAGTGTGATATTGTCAGAAAACAAGGCACTTTCTTCAAAATGTTAATTTCTTCAAAATATAATTAAAAAAAATAAGTGACTAAATTCTAAATTCTTACTGAATAACATCCAAGGCACAGACACACACTCACAATTCCTGCTTCATCTTCGGCTCTCCTCTTTCTTGTAGGGCTGTCATCACTTAGAAGAATGGTGTCATCAGATTCATTGCTTGAAATCTCAATTGAGCTTTCTTCACTTGGCACTGGAGGAACATGGGTCAATTCTGTTGACAAAGAATTAAAAAAAAAAAACCTAAAATTAGTCTTAGTCGAGTTAATTTAAGCTAAGTTTCCTGAAGTTTAGTTGTTCACTACAATCTAATTTTAAAAAAGTTCTGGAGCATGATTCAGCTGTCTTGGCTGAAAATAAATCTTAAAATATATCAGTGTCATTATTTTACATTTACATTCAGTCATTTAGCGACTTTCAAATGAGAACAACAGAAGCAATAACATCAACAGAAGTGCTTTAGTGGTTTAAGTCCAACAAACTTGTCTCGCCTGTCCTCGCCTGTTTTTCTTTTTTTTGTCTGAAAAGGTACATGCCTTATGTTTTTTAAGGCATGTTTGTAAAAATATTTCAATGTCTTATTCAACTATGACCTTTGCAGGTAAAATAAACAAATTAATAAACAATGAATGACAAACTGTCAAACCCTGGTACCGCTAACAAACTTTTCATTTTTTGAAATTTACAAAATTAAATACCTGTTTGCGATTGCAATGTTATATGAATTGTGTTTCCTAAAAAACATGTTTACATGTGGCTGTGATTGTGTGCGTGGGTGTGATCTTAGACCCGGACGCGGTGGTGAAAAGTTGTATATTAAGTCACTTAAAAAGAGGATTGCATGCGCCTGTCAACAAGGGTCGACAAGACATGAGGATGGTCGAAAAATCGGCCGATTGCGATTTCTGGCCAGTCATTCGGTGCATCTCGAGCTATTTAATTCCCTGTCAAGTCATGCCATTAGCATTAGCCGTTGTGCTAATCCCATCAAGTGGCTTTAGTCCAGCGCTCACGCAAAAGACACTAGACGCGCGTGCTTACATAAACAAATAATGGAAAAGCAGTGCAGCTCAATCTTTATACAAATTAATTTACAAAATAAACTTAATGTTTGACTTCCCAATCACAGTCAACATGCAAACACATTTTAATTAAGTTTAATTAAGCCTTAAGGCGTGATTATTTTGATGCTCCCTGGACGTTTGCAAAGCACAAACAACCACATGTCACTTGCAATGCTCAGCTACGTACACTTTGACGATATACATTACCATTTGAAGAATCTGGCAATAGTATCTGGAAAACACCCAAATTCGGTTGCTTCAGAACGTCCTCAAAGACGTCCTCGTCTATTTCAGTCCAAGACTCATCGTAAAGCCTGGCCTCGGGCCTACTAGAGACACTGATGCCAAACTTCACGAAGGCTGTAAACGAACCGAAATAAGATTCAATTTAGTGGCAAACGCCACCGACATTGTCAGCTTAATACTTATTTATTATATAATTACAAATGCAATTACCTTCATCCAGAAAATCTGAAAGTTTCAAATCGCTGTGATTTATTAATTTAACTCTTTTAGAATGAATAACATTTAACACTGCATTTTTTACACTGCTTATTTTACTGTGCAGCGATTGGGTTGTTTTGACCCAGCAGTTGGGTTAAATGTTTAACCCAGCCTTCTGGGTAGTAACCCAACTGCTGGGTCAAAACAACCCAATCGCTGGGTTTGTCCATATTTTACCCAGCGCTAGGTTGTATTTAACCAGCAGTTTTTAGAGTGTATGTGTTCTGTTTTGCCGGTTGGTCACGAATTGCCACACATGAGGAATCAAATAAATAAATAAAATAATAATAATAATAAAAATAAATAAATAAATATTTTGTACGTCATTGTAGCCTGTTTTACTGTTGTTGTGCAACAGTAAGAAGGGGCTGAACATTAAACACTTATTATTGTTTATTTAATCCTAACGAATAAGTTCTTGTTAAAAACTAACTTTCCAAACAAAAGGATATATATCGGTATCAGTCAAAATGAGATGAAAAATATCAGCTTATCAGCAAAAATCCAATATCGTGCATCCCTCTTAAAAACCAAAGTGCTGCTCTTTTTATCGATTTAACCAAAGCTTTTGATTCTGTAGATCATGAAATTCTGAAACAGAGGCTATTAGTGTAGGTTTATCAGTAAATGCTGTTGGATGGTTTGTTAATTAATTATCGGATAGATCTCAGTGTATATAGAGGTGCTCACTTCTATAAATAAATATGGGCGTACCACAGGGATCAGTCCTTGGGCCATTATTATTTATTTTATATGTTAACAATAAAGGTGCTAATCTTGTACATTATAGTTTTCATTTATACACTGATGATGGTGATTTACTCTGCATAAACATTGGATAAGGTTGAGTCATCTACAATTTGATTTTGATGTAGTTCAGCAAACACTGAACGATTTAAAACTTGTTTTAAATGTGGAGAAATCTAAACTTATGATGTTCACGAAAAGAAAGCCTGCACTCTCAAACTCATGCTCAATTACTACTCTTCAAGGTTTGGAGGTTGAAGTAGTGTCTAAGTATAAATACCTGGGATTTTTAACTGATTATTCTCTTTCTTTTGAGCCTCATATTCAGAATCTAGTGAGTTAATTTAAGTTGAAACTGGGACTTTTTTTTTTTTTTTTTTTTTTGAGTGTTAAATCTTTTCTTTCTTTTGAAGCAAGGATGAGATTGGTAGCAGCTACATTTTTGTCAGTGTTGGATTACTGTGATATCATTTATATTCAGTAGGGTTGGGCATCATTTTTCGATACCGGTGCCAAATCGATACTTTTAAAACGGTACTGGTGCCAAAACGGTGCCTGAACCGATACTTTTAAAAAAGCCACAAAGTGGTGGATGACACAAGAATATATTTTTATTGGACAAAAAAGTTCTTTAAATTGAACAATGTATTAAAAGTAAAAAAAAAAAAAGTAGTACTATATATTATTAAATTATTAAACACAACAACAATAAAACCTAAGCCACCTAACCCAACTACAATAATTTAACAGCTTAAAATTTCAGCAATTCTTTTGCAGAAATATGACCATATGTGATGAGATCTGGGAAAACCCGTCGGATGTTGCGGTGGGACGTTTTCAGGAAATTCGTTTTTCATTAAATTATTATTCTATACCATCTTGTCTATAATCTCTGAAAATATCTCTTTGAAATTCACTTGTTTAGTGCAGAAAAATACACATTTATTGCCGCAAGCAGAAATGACTGTCTTTCTCCTATGTTAAGAACGCGCTGCGGAGGTGCTTTCTTTTAACACCACAAAAACAGTTAACCTATCAAAATAAACCATGCAACATATTTAGTAAAGGCGTATCAATTCACATTTTCCGCCAGTCCTGTGTAAAGTACGGCAAGCAAAGTTTTATTTATTTATTTATTTAAATATCGTGAGATAGCGGAGCGCAACAACGCCGTCTAAAGTACTGCAGCTGCTCACTTAACCGATCTTACTGGTCTCAATCTGCTCAGTTTTGGTGATGTCAGTGCCCTAAATGATGTTACGGGCTATTTCACATCCAGAGATGAAGGATCGGATGATGAAGTTACTAAAGAGGAGTCGTCCGATGACAGTCTGTTTTATGCACAGTGCTGTAAAACATTTGCTGCACGTCGCAGTGTCTGAATCATTTCTCGTGAAATATAGCCACACTTTAGAATGTTTAGTTTTTGGCATTTTAAGTTAGACGCGTTTAATGTAGCTGGCTAAGCTAACGGCAAACCACTTGCTGCAGTCAGAGCGAGTGTAACGATAGTTGCTGCATTCACGCGCTTCTCGGATGGTCTCATTTCCAAACGATTTGTGCTTTTAATTCGAAATGTGAAAATGGATAGTAACTACAAAGATGTCTTGGATTTCTATCATCAAAGCTTTCCGACGTTCACGTGAGTTTTCTCATTCAGTAAATACATTTTCTGATCATTCTGACACCCCATGAATGCAGTATTTAAATTTAACTAGCGATCATGCATGTTGATGAATCAATGCTTCTACATCCGTGTCATAGCACCAGAAGACAAATATTTCAGTCGACAGTTCAGGCATTTAAGTGGCACCGAAATTCGCGTTCTGATTCGGTCCGGTACATACCGGTCACATGTGTACCGGTGCCGTATTGGCACCGGGTTTCGGTACCCAACCCTAATATTCAGGCACCTAAGCATCGTTTACAGGCATTACATTTGGTTTATCATGAAGCATTAAGGTTTATCACAAATTCAAGAGCCCTTATTCATCATTGTTTATTGTACTCTCAGGTTGGTTGGTCAGTGTTGTCAACCAGTAGACTTAAATATTGGTACTTATATAAAATCATTTTAGGTTTAACTTCCTTTGTATTTACAGCAGAATATCATTCAAAAAAAGGTGTACAGAATTATGTGCTTTGCTCACAAGCATGGGCTTATCTTTTATTCATCCCTAAAGTCTGTACTAATATAAGTCAGTGGGCATTTAGTTATGCTGCTCCATTCGACTGAAATCAAGTCGTTGTTTGACTCAAATGCGACAACTGGTCCCTGATGAATGAATAATTGAAAGTATCCACCTTATTCTTCATCACAGAATTAAGCATATGGGTGAGACTTCCAGTTCATTAGCTGCTATAGGGAAATAGCACAAATAATTACAATGTGCAATAAACGGTAAAACTGTTTGCACTACAAACCAGTGTCTTCATAATTAGGATAATACATTAAAATAATATGGTAAGACACACCAATTTGCAATGTCAAGCAACAAATCAAGCTGTTTTGTACAGCTAAAAATAGCTGGAAGGGAATGAGCCCAGAAACAAGAAAAATAAAATGTTTTCATTTGTATGGGAATTAATAAGGCAGGTAGGATGATCAAAATAATTAAATATCTCAATTAATATTATCTGATATTTTTGATTAGACACTAATTAGAAACTCAATCTAAATGTAATGATCACTTGAAAATTGGAGTCAGATTAAACACAGAGCTACAATAAAATTTAAACTCAATCCCAACTTTGCAGAAGCGCAAGTCAAAGATATGTCATAGTTATACTATAATGTTACTCTCATTTTATCATTATCACCTGTATAGTACTATAAACTTGTTCAGCATCACAATCAGGAATCATGTGGGTCGAGTGCATTTAAATTAATGCTTTAGCTGCTGGCAAGTTAAAATCTCTGTCGAGCTGATCCTGGTGTATAGAAAAAGTAGTGCTCATACAAACACACACACAAACACACTCTCACACTAAAGATTAAACACAATCTCTGAGATCATTCATGTTCTTCACTCTCTGCAGGTTGGTTGATTGCAGTATTGGAGAGGAAGGCTGTGCTGCTCTGATTTCAGCTCTGAGATCAAACTCACACCTGAGAGAACTGGATCTGAGTGATAATAAACCAGGAGACTCAGGATTGAAGCTGCGCTCTGCTCTACTGGAGGATCCACACTGTAAACACAAGAAACTATAGTAAGTAATTAAGTAAATGCTGTCATTTATTATCTTCTGTTAAAGCAGATCTTAGTGTATTTAATCTTTCTCTGTATTTTACAGTATTTGACAGTGGAAACTTCACAAGCTCCAAACAAGTGAATCAAAACAACACGTCCTGAACAAGACTGTCACCTGGACAAATGCAGATACTGATCCAGCAGTTTCATATGTGAAGGATTTTTATTAATTTTCATTTAGCCTATTTTGTTTTTCTAGTCTTAAAAATAATCAAACAAACAAAAAAGTAGATTGGACATACTAACTGCACTGTAAAAAAAAATTCGTGTGAAATTACAATATATTTTGGGTTAATAATTGCACACTGTAAAACTATTCACTATAAATTTGCAGGAACCTATAAAGTATTTTTGTACCAGTAAAGTACTGTATATTTTTATACAGTTTATTCTGTATACATTTTGTATATTTTGTCATTTTATTGTATTTTTTTCTGTATAAAGAATTACAGTGTAATAAAAGTTGTCCTGTAAATTAACAGTAAAATACTGGCAGCGTATTTCGTGGGTTGTCTGACATTTTTGACAAAATTGAGTCACATATTCTTATTCTGTGACAACTTATTTACATTACGTGATGTTTTTTTTTTTAAGTTTACATTTAGTGTACATTTTAGGACTTTTTATTTAGAAAACAAAAAGGTTTGTTTCTAGAAAGTCAACCTCTAACTTGGTTCTATAAGGTTGTATCTGTGAGCCAATCAGCTCTTCGAATGCACACAAGAGGACCAATCAGGATCAGCTTTCTTTGTCATGTCGCCGGACTGCACCGTAACAGGGTTATGACTAGAAGAGATACAGCTCCGGCCGGAAGTGACGCAAACACTCGTTGGATGTACAGGAAAAAATTAAATGAATAGTGAAAACGACAAGTAGTGAACTATTTTTTTTCTTACTAATAATTGATGATATTGATGATATAAAAAATATTAGTGCAGAAAATATCAAACTTGCATACAAAAAAGTGACATTACAAGCAAAGCACCATTTATACATATATGTATATAACAAAAACATAAATAATACAAAACTAAAGCTTTACAAAAAAAGGAAAGAAAAAAAAACGAATTAAAAATGTAAAATAAAAAATAACCATTTTAAGAGATTCTTGGCATAAACTAATGTCTGTCTCAATCAGCGTCCACAATCAAAACAACCCGTTTTATAATTATTTTTGTGGTGATTAATAAAATTGTTAAATTGTGTTTGTATGAGAGTACTCATGTCAAAGCCTCGTGGATTACACCCTTCCACTACCCAACATAAATGTCTTCAAATGTAAAAGTAAGCTGTGTGTGCTGTTATTGCAGACTAGACTTACAATTACCAGTATCTACACAATAGGGGGGAGAATTTCTTTTAAAAAAGAGCAAACACAATTTGTTGGCACAAATAATTTTTATTTTTACTCAAACACAAATGCACACACAGACAGACACAATGCCAACCACTATAACAACAACAACATCATTCACTCATGCACATACACAAACACAGTGCCAACCGTAATAACAACATTCACTAATTTTATTTCAATAAATTTGAAACAAGGTTAAATTTGATTTAATTAATCTCCAAATGATTGGATAATGAAGAGAACTATATGATATCTGCATTTAAATCTTGAAGCTTGCTTTCATTGCTTCAGCACGACGGCCAAACCTTCCAGAAGATGGATGTTTTCTGGGGATCATGCTGAGGGGTTTGAGGTCGCTACATTTTTTGGATGGAGGTGTGTAAGAAAGAGGAAGTGTGTCATCATGAGGGGTATGACACCTCACATCCTCCAAAAGGTCATTCAGTCGAACAATCAAGGAGTCCAGAAATGGCTCATCCTGCAGATGGTAAGATCCGAAATGTCACGCAGTAAACTCCCATACTTTTGCCTTTTCTATGTCTTGCTGTTGCTTTTTGGAGGATTGCTGCTGCTGGTGTCATCCCTGTGAGGGGTGTTGCTGTCTTGGGGAGGAGGGCTGCTGACTCTGGGAGAGGTGAGACCGCTTAAACATACAAAATCCAAAGTAAACAGGGGGTTATCCCTGTATATCCCTCCTAATTGCACATGCATACTCAATACCTTTAGAGTATGTTGTAAAAATCTCATTTTGTCCTCCAACTTCAAAATCATCCTACATTGCTGTTTTACCTTATTTTGTAAATGACGTTTGACCTTCTTTGCATGTTCACTTGGTAAACACTGGGTCGGTACTTCTGCAGTGATGTAGGACGATTTTGAAGTTGGAGGAGAAAACGAGATGGGAGTTTTATGACATAACTGTCATGAACCAGAATACACAGTGTTCATGCAGAGCCAGAAAAGCTGAGCATTTGAGATTAAAAAGTATATATATATATTAGAAAGTAACCAATCATTTCACTAGATAAGAGCCCATTGAGAGTTTAGAGCCCTTTGAAGCTGCAATTAAACTGCATTTCTGAAGTTCAAACTTGCACCATAGAAGTCCACTATATGGAGAGAAATCCAGAAACGTTTTCCTCAAAAAACAATTTCTTTACGACTGAAGAAAGAAAGAAAGACAGACATGAACATCTTGAATGACAAGGGGGTGAGTAAATTATCAGGAAATTTTTGTTCTGGAAGTAAACTTCTCCTTTAAAGGGTTAGTTCACCCAAAAATGAAAATTCTGTCATTAATTGCAAATTAAGATATTTTTGATGAAATCCGAGAGTTTTCTGACCCTCCATAGATATCAAGGTCCAGAAATGGAGTAAGGACATCGTTAAAACAGTCCATGTGACATCAGTGGTTCAACCCTAATTTTACGAAGCTATGAGAATAATTTTTGTGTGCAAAGAAAACAAAAATATTTATTAATTTATTCAACAATTTTTTCTCTCTTGGGACAGTCCTCCGCCATTACAGAGAGTACCGCAACACATGCATGTTCTTCGTCAGTTAAATCACACGTGTGTGTCATGGTACTCTCTGTAATGGTGGAGGACTGTCCCAGGAGAGAAGAAATCAATGAATATAGTTTAAATTAAAGCAGGGTCAGAAAGCTCTCCGATTTCATCAAAAATATCTTAATTTGTGTTCTGAAGATGAACGAAGGTCTTATGGGTTTGGAAAGACATCATGGCGAGTAATTAATCACAGAATTTAAATTTTTGGGTGAATTATCCCTTTAACATTTTCTACATATTTACATATACTTCTTTGACTTACTTTTGATATGTCCTTGGTAGAAAGCCTTTCACAATCACCGTCAGCATTTCGCTGAGACTACAGTTTTTGCAGCCCTCCAAATAAGTGTCTTCAGAGTCTCATTTTGTCTCTTGACACCATTGTTGGTGTAGATGACCACTCTGAGACTTTCCCCTCTGAAGACACGAACCCATCTCTGATTTAGAAAAGACAACAGTGGTAAATACTCATACCTTTTAAAACTGAAATGCTGTTTCAGAAAGGAACCCACTGATGTGACAATAATGCAATGTCAAAATGAGTCTAACCTGGGTGTGATTTGTGAAAACAGGTGGGTTGTGCTTTTGAACACTTATTTCTCTCTCCATGGGCATAGCTTGACCCAACTCCCAAAGTAATGATTTAATTTCCACGGTTGTTCAAACAATGAATAAATTATATAGAGAAAGCAAGCAAAGAACAGTATCAACTGAGCTTTTTAAACTCAGGATCAGTTAAACCAATGCATTACAAAATGATTCAAAATGAAGCGCTTCATTCGGTTTGCATATCGCAAATCATTTGATTTAGATCAGGACTTTGGAGTGGGTTCATGGGATGTTTTTTTGTCCACACGGGATAAAAAAATAATTCAGCAGAGGCAGGGATGCATAGACAAGAGAGGGGGGGTAAAACAAAAAAACAAAAGTCACACCCTGAGTCTCATCATAACAGCATGGAGACATGCTTACTTTGGTTTGGGGTAGACATTTATTTGAGAACCACTTCCTCAGTTTCTCATTCTTCTGCTACGCTTTGCTTTGTTGGAGCAGAATAGACCTGAGGAGAGGGAGCACCTCTTCATGACATCCATTGTCTCTTTTCCTGGTCCACTCCAACCAGGCCTTTTCTCTGTGAAAGTCACACAGGAGGACTTTGGACTCTGGAAAGAACACAAACATACCAATACATTACATTACATTACATTAGAGACACACAGTGCAGCTCATATTATGTGATTATGAACAAGACTTTGTTAAAACATATTACTGGCTGGGCCACGAATGGGTGTGCGAAATTGTGGCTAATTTGTTACATGGGGAATCAGTGGTAGTGTCTATAACATGAATTCCTGGATATTAAATGTTCAGCTGCAACATTTCTGTCTGTTGTGGTCCCAGTAATATAGCCTATCAAATTAAACAACAGGTATTTATTCACCAGGGCCTTATTAACAAAACATTTTATCTTACCACTAAGAGTTCTCCTAAAAAGCAGTAAATGCTTTTTACTAAGGAATAGAGAGAAGTCTTCACGGTGTGTGTGTACATGTTTGTTCACTACTCACTACTGTGTGTGTGCACTTGGATGTGTTAAATGCAGAGCACAAATTCCGAGTATGGGTCACCGTACTTGGCGTCACGTCCTTTCCTTTCCTTTATAGTTTTACTAACATTTCTCATTCTGCATAAGGCACTGTCACGGTCAGTGTTGGGAAAGTTAATTCCAAAATGTAATACATTATATATTACTAGTTACTGTCTCTTAAGAGTAATTAGTTACATTACAATATTACTGTCTCTGAATTGTAATGTGTTACACTACTTTTAAGTTACTTTTGAGTTACTTTCACCAAAATATCCACAGAAGTATGACTAGGGATTATAAAATAACAAAATGTAGCTTATTAATGCTCATTATACATCCAGTGGAGGGTAATGAGGTAGGTCTATATAGCATAAAATTATAAAATCATATTTAGATAGGCTACCGGTATGTAGGTCTACATTAACATTACTTGTAGTTTAGGTTAAACACAGATAAGCACAAAATTATTACATTTATAAATAACGCCGGTAAATAAAGTGAAACGTTATAAACAGTGTTGGGGAAAGTTACTTTTAAAAGCAATGCATTACAATTTTGCGTTACTCCCTAAAAGGTAGCTAATTACGTTACTTAATTACTTTTTATGGAAAGTAATGTGTTACGTTACTTTTGCGTTACTTTTTTAAAATCTGGGTGGGTCTTGCCTCTTTGTTTTTAATATAAAAGAATTCTAATGTAAAAGCCCTTTTACACCAAAAGTGAAATAAATTCACCTCAGGCTGAAAGAAAAGCACATTTATGCAGGAGATCACTCTTCAGCTATAAAAAAGCACAAATGTTTATCTAAAGTAATTTTTTATTATTAGTATGGTTGAATTGCATCATCAAATGTCAGCAGCAAAGACACTAGTTAATAAAATGGGATTAAATACATAAAGGATATTTGTTTTACTTAACATATTTAATTATCGCAGGGTTGCGTCATATTCTGAGTTTGCATTTCACTGTTTTTATTCATTTTAAAGTATACTGAATCTGTTTTTTTGTGAGCGAGATTAATTAATGCATGTTCACATTTAGTCTAGAATACAGTAACATCATGTTTACTCCCAATTTCCAGACTGGAGATTTGTCAATCAATAAATTTGAAAAAGTAACACAGATATTTTCTTAGAAATTCAAAGTAATGTGTTACTTTACTAGTTACTTGAAAAAAGTAATATTATTACGTAACTTGCGTTACTTGTAATGCGTTACCCCCAACACTGGTCACGGTAGCACTCTGAAAACTGAAAGAAGATACAGTAGCAGCTTTATTGTTTATCTAAAACAATCATCCAAAAACAGAGCAACAGGCAGAAAGCACTGGCAAAATGTAATCCACAAAACATAGAACCAAAAAACACAAAGTAACAGATGAAGTACTGCAGCAAACAAAGACTGCATTCGAAACCGCATACTTCCATACTATTTAGTAGGCAAAAAGCAGTAGGCGAAGGAAACGTATGCATGAAATCTCAAAATCCACAAAAGAGTAGGCGAGATTTACCTGGTTGGAGAACTATTTCTCGCGAGATTCGGGCGTATGTATACTTCAGTATCGATCGAATATGCCTACTTACCTGCTATATAGTAGGCAAAATGGGTACGTGAGAAGAGTAGTATGTCAGAAACCACAGTATTCGAGTAGGCGAGAGATCCCCGGATGGCCTACTGCGTCCCGCCTAGCCCCTTAAGTGCCGATCGAGGGATACTTTTCTATCCCAGAGGCCCACGGGAGATCAATACGTCATCATCGAACGTGATGGAGAACAGCGACGAGGGTGTTTTTAAATGTGAGTATTACAAACAAAACACCGTTCCTTGTGTTAAAAACGCGTTTGTTAAGCTACTGTAGAGCAAACTGTTAAATTGTTGAAGGTGTAAGATGCTAGAAAGTATAGTATATTTGTGATTGTTCTGTAAAAACATGTTTTATTATGTATAGCGAACAGGTGATCTCCAGTAAACGCACATATGTCTCCAAAGTGAATTTACATAAACACATCCTAATGACGATTGTTAAATGTTTATTTAATATGTGACAGGAAAATGTTCGAAAAGAATTGCAGATGAGCACATCACACATGAACAGACATCTGAGTGAGTGATGTGTGCTGTTACAGTAGAATTCACTGTTGTCAACACTCTTTACATTAGATGAATGGAATGTAAATAAACACGTACATAAAGTAACTAAACATAAGTTATCTTTTTTATTTGTCCATTAGTGGTGTTGTTAAATTAAGAAGCATTTGTGTCGGATAGCAAGTTAACACATCATGTTAATGTAGTATTGAGCACATGAATCACAGAGGTGACTTGAATGTTGTCTGGATGTTACAGGGACAGATGAGACACATGTTTACCCAGTACAGTGACTGATTTAGGAATGCTGCCATCAAAGGCTTTGAGTGAGTATTAGTGATGCTCCGATTGATCGGCCACCGATCATGATCGGCCGATATTGGCTAAAAATAGCTTGATCGACGAACCCCAAAAGCGCCGATCAAAAAAGCCGATCACTTGACGTAAATTACTCGCGACTTTTTCACACATGCATGCATGGCGCACAGGTAAACAACAGCAGAGCGGAGCTTACCAGTGGCAACATGAGTTCTCCCGTCCGGAAGTTTTTCAAAGTGTCCAATAAAGACGTAAAGTTAGCCGTTTGCAATGTATGTTGTGATGAAATCCCTCGAGGTGGAAGCAAGCAACGGCATTTTACCACCACTAACATGATTAGGCATCTTAGAACGCGCCATACAACTGAATATGCCGAGAAACTAAACCAGCCAAAGCCAACAACATCCCCATCCCTCAACCAGCCGACTGTGAGTGATGCATTTAAACGACGTGAACCATACAGCAGGGATAGTACGAGGTGGAAAGACATCACGTTCAGAATTATGGAATTCATTTGCCTCAACGAACAACCTCTATCCGTTGTGGAGGATAAAGGGTTCCGTCGCCTGCTAAGCTGCCTTGATCCACGATACGACCCCCCAGGCAGGAAATACCTAACTGATGTGTGTCTCCCCATGTTGTACCAAACAGTGAACACAAACATTGACAGGCTTCTGAAGGATAGTGTATATATTAGCTTCACAAGCCATGTATGGAGTGCAGACGCCTGTCCAATGTCCCTGCTAAGCTTAACAGCACACTTTATTGACTCAAACTTCGAAAGACACAACATTGTGCTACACTGTCAGGATTTCACAGGGTCACATTCTGCGGAGGCTTTGGTGAACGCATTTAGCGGCATGTTTCAGTCACGGGGGATCCAAAGAGAAAAAATCCACGCAATTTTAACAGACAACGCCAAAAACATGCAGAAAGCAATGAGAGACGCGGATTTCCCTGGCCTGCCGTGTGTGGCACACACTCTCCAGCTTGCTGTGCATGAGGGGGTATTATCCCAGCGAAGTATTTTGGATATCGCAGCCTCAGGGAGACGCATCGTTGGACACTTTAAGCATTCTCCGTTGGCATATACCCGGCTGGAAAATGTTCAAAAGCAACTCGGCCAGCCGATTAAAAAACTCCGCCAGGATGTGTCCACTCGATGGAACAGTACATTGTACATGTTCCAAAGTCTGTTAGAACAGAAACTGGCGCTTGCAGCCTATGCTGCAGAACACGAATTGCCATGCACGTTCACAATTCACCAGTGGAAATTAATCGAAAATATGGTCTCCATCCTCGCCCCGTTTGAAGAGCTCACACAACAGATCAGCTCATCAACTGCGTCCGCTGCGGATGTGATTCCGTGTATAAGAGCTCTCATCCGACTCTTGGAGAAGACGGTGGAGTCTGACCATGGTGTGAAAACATCAAAAACAGTACTACTGGAAGCTGTCAGAAGACGATTCGCTGACATTGATACACAGAAGCTATATGCAATTGCGACGATGCTAGATCCAAGGTAAGAGAAACTTATTATCATTACTCTTTCCCTGTCTTTCAATCTTTGGCCAACTATCTCTTTGTTTTAAATAGATAATTAGGCTTTTCTTATGCCTTATTTGAAGGAAGGCTTATGGTAATCTAAAATATTTTATATTTTTTGTCATAGTTGGAAATGGGCTACTCTGGTAGTATTTAATTTTTTTAGACTATGTAATCTGACACAAATGTATGTGTGTGGCCTGCATGGCATGTCACTATAATTGATTTCACATAGTTTTTCATTTTTATATCTATTTCAGATACAAAGACAGATACTTTCCAGAGGATCTCAAACCAAGTGTGCGTGATCTGTTTCGGGACGTCGTTACAGCCCATTGCCACACTGAACTGCCAAGTACAAGCAGCGTGGAGGTGCCCGGTTCCAGCAGGTCAACAGACAAAAGCCCACCAGCTTGCTCTTTACGGGCAATGTTTGCTGAACTGGTGGAGGAGGATACAGGACAAACTGATGAGGAAATCACGATCGTCTCACAGATCAACCAATATCTAGCAGAGGCCGTAATGCCACGCAGTGGACAGCCGTTTGCTTATTGGCAGGCGAATAAAGGCCGCTTCCCTGCACTTGCACAGGCAGCAAGAGCATATCTTTGTTCACCGTGCACAAGTGTGGACAGTGAGCGACTGTTTAGCACAGCTGCAAACGTTATTGATGACAAAAGAAACCGGCTGACATCAAAAAATGCGGAGATGCTCATAGTCATCAAGCGAAACATGCCTTTTATGATTGAGACCTGAAGGATTTTGTACTCTGTGTTAGTAGGCCGAGGCCCAGCATGTTTTGGTTTGAAACATTTTGTGGCCAATTGTTTAATTTTAATATATTAAAAAAGGCTACATTTTACAAGTAGCCTGGGCCTATGTAACCTCATCCCATCCCAAGTTCATCTGGTTGGTAACTATCTGCTTGGCCTCCTTGTTTCTCTGCCTTGTTATTTAGGAAGGATGGCATTGGCTTACAGTAGCTTACATTATTTTATTTTTTGGATCTGATGTAGTTGGTTCCTCAACTAAATCAGACGTTCATAATAATAACAGAAAAAAACACTTGCCATAGTTTTGTCCTTTGTGGCAGTAGCCAGTTTTGGTGTAACAAGTTTTACATTTTGCTGCCAATTATAAAATGTAATCAGTGTATTAAGAGGCTACATCCCATTAAGCTGATCTGATGTGTGTCTGCCTGACCCCTCTTTGTTTGGAATAATTTTAAGTTACTCTGCCTTATTTGGGAAAGATGGCCTACAGTAGCCTTAAGTTCTCATTTTCTAAAATAAACACTTGGTGGTTCTTCAAGATCTTGACTGTAGCCTATTTCTACAGTTTTTTTTTCAATATAGTTAATTTAGAGTTAGTTTCAGTTCTACAAATGGTGCAAACTCTGCTAGATTATAGATAAAAGATTCCCATTCCCCTGGCTTTCTGTGATCGGCAGCGATCGTCAATCGGCAGATCATGATCTTGGTGATCGGTAATCGGTGATCGGCCCCAAAAATGCTGATTGGAGCATCTCTAGTGAGTATATTACAGACATCAATATAACATCTTTTAAATCTTAAGTTGTAGTTTATTTTAACTGTTGTAATTTCAAACAGAGCTGTTACAGCACTTTACTGATTCTTGATTTCTGTACATTTGATGCAGAGCTTTTGGGGTGGAGCAGGTGAGGAGGAGCTGGGCTGGATGTTACTGTGGTCTCTTCATTCTCAGTGAGCCCAGAGTCAGCGAAAGCATATAGAGAATGACCAAAAGACATTGAGGATATGATTTTGGTCAAGTTTGTTCTGCTGGTTTCTCTTCATACAACATCAGTCAATGGAGCCTGACTTCCAGAAGCTTCAAAAGCATCATCAAATAATGTAATGAAGCTTTTTAATTTCATTTTTGCACAATTTCTATATATTTTTAATTTACATGTATGCATTTGGCAGACACGTTTATCCAAAGAGACTTACAGTGCTCTTATTACAGGGACCCTCAATCCCACTGCAACAACCTGGAGTAAAGACACTGGTTGTGACGGCTGCGGAGATCAAACCAGCAACCTTCTGCTTACCAGTTCACTACACCACAAAAGTAATGAAACTATTTCAAAAATTTGCATGTAATTTAAATCATATGAAATGACATTTGGCAAGAAATGGAATGCTGTGAGCATGAAATGTAAAATGTTTTACTCTGTGTAAATGTTTTACAGGTAGTCATGCTCATGGAGAGCAGACACGCAAAATGTTTGGAGCAGACACAGCAGCAGCCAGATCGTCCCACACAAGTTATTCTGCTCTTGTCTGAGGGTTGTGTGGTTCAGGGGCGTCATCATGATCTCCCTCATCCTCTCTGTGCACCCTTGATGTTCGTTTCCGATCCGTGGTCAGAATCCAGTCTGATGAGGGACGTGATGGACGGCAGAGACAGGTGAAGGTGGACATGGTGGTCAGCTGCTTCATCAGAATAAAGCTGCAGAATTGACACATCTGTGTTGAGATGGCAGTAGATGTGGGTTCACTGCCTGTAAATACATGATTGTCAGAACAGTTACTTTGAATAAAGCTTTGTTTTATGTGTCTTTGACTTGTATTTATTTAATGTCATGGTTACTTTTATTTATTCTTTTACTCATTTATTCATGTTTCCTCTTGTTGTCAGTAAATAAGATATAACTTACATATTAATTCATTACTTGACTGAAAATTAAGATGTATTCACCTTGGCTGCATTTGTCTAGTGTGTAGTCATGCATAGCTATGGCATATATATATATATATGTGTTTAACGTCATAGGTCACATGATAACGTCAACATGGCGGCTGAAGTCCCGATCACATTCATACTCAATGAGATTTGGTTGTAGAGTATGTACTCTTTTAGTGCTCGTTAAGTAAGTAGTCGAATGCGGCCAAAGACACAAACCACAGGGTATAAATACAGGTTAGCGGAGTCTCTCTTAAAGGAACACTCCACTTTTTTTTGAAAATATGCTCATTGTCCAACTCCCCTAGAGTTAAACAGTTGAGTTTTACCGTTTTCGAATCCATTCAGCCGATCTCCGGGTCTGACCGTAGCACTTTTAGCATAGCTTAGCATAGATCATTGAATCTGATTAGACCGTTAGCATCTCGCTCAAAAATGACCATATATAATGACGATATTTTTCCCATTTAAAACTGGATTCTTCTGTAGTTGCATCGTGTACTAAGATTGACGGAAAATGAAAAGTTGCGATTTTCTAGGCTGATATGACTAGGAACTATACTCTCATTCTGGCGTAATAATCAAGGAACTTTGCTGTCGTACCATGGGTGCAGCAGGCGCAATGATATTACGCAGCAACACGTTCTCACTCCCAACTCATCACATACTGACGCTTGGTCAGGACCCCTTGGCGTCACTTTTTGACGCACAGGGTACCCCTTAAGCGTCATTTTTCAACGTGCAGGGATTCCCTATAGAACTCTGTACCGGGGCCTGCGGCGTTGAAATTTGACGTGTTAGGTAAGCACAGATCGAAAACGACGATAAAGAGGAATAAAAGAGAATAGGCTACAATAAATTAGTTATGGCAGGGATAGTCAGTTCGCGGCCCCCAGGTCATGTTAATCTAGTTCTCCAACTGATTTTTGATTTTAAAAATTACTCGCTGTCTAATATGAAAGTGCCGTCTGTGAAGCAGCGTTCAGTGGTGACTTTAACAACGCTCCATGTCGCGAGCAACAGAGGTAAGCACTTAAAGTGTATTCTAGGTAATGCTGCTATTTTTTGTCGGAGGCTTGTTGATGTTGATAAACGTACTGTATTTAATGTGCTGTGTTTGGTTAATCGGTGATTTAATCAGCGCAATGCGATGCAATCAACTTCTTATTTACTTAATTGTTTATTTATTTATTTATTTATTTATTGGTTGCTTGGTTGCTTGATTATTAATTGTTTTATTTATTTATTTATTATTTATTTATTAATAAATCAACGCTGAGCTGACGTCATTGTATGGCGCGATCCCAAGATCCCCTGCGATTTTCCACTCGGTAAGTAGAACAGTTAATTAATATCGATGGAAATAATCCTTAAATTTACGGAACAAAAACTGTTTCGTCAGGTCAAGAAATTGTGTTTATAAACCTTTAGAAGTGCAAGTTAGCAGTTTCGTGATGCAGCAAATGACAGACATTATAAAACTACAACTTGCTGCTCCAAATGTGTAGTAGGCTATCTAAGTTAGCTAATTAAATTCAAGTTTGTTTATTTTTTCACGTATAATCACGCAAGGTAATATCATAGAAGACTGTCATTTTTAGTGTGTTTTCATATTACAGTAGCTCACAACACTTTAGCCAATTATAAATGCTCAGATGAAGAATAGTGTTGCCAGATTGGTGTGTTTTGCAGTAACTGTTCGAAATCCACACAAAATTATATAGTAATGTAACGTGAGGACGCTGAGGCGGTGTAGAATCCAATTGCAGAAGTTTATTATAAACAACAGCAAACATACACGATGAAACAGGCAGAGGATCAATAACCGGAAAGGCAGTCCAAAACGTACAACACATAAACGTAATCCAGGCAGCAGAGAGATAAAGCAGGCAGTGGGTCAAATACCGTAAAGTCAGTCCAGAAACAGCAAACAATCCAATAGGGGTAATCCGTAAACTCAGTAGTCCATAAACAAAGCAAGATAGCAACAGGTAATCCAACAGAGAAATATAACAAACGCTCGGTAAGGCAGGTGAACTGGCAATACTTCGCAAAGAAGTGAGCACATGGTGAGTCCTTATATACTGCCAAACAGGAAGTGACAGTAGAAGCAGCAGAGGGAGCATGCAAGCAGTACTGGGGTGAGGGCTCCCTCTGCTGGCTTGGCGTTACAGAATCCCCCCCCTAGGAGCGACTCCTGGCGCTCAAACAACAGTCCAGATGGGTGGGGGAACAGAGGCAAAGCAGGGGGTGGGATGGAGGGCCAGGTCCATGTAGAGCAGGTGGGCCTGGATCGTGGAGCAGGGACAGACAGTGAAGCACTGGAGGACCTGGACCATGGAGCAGTGGCAGACAGTGAAGCACTGGAGGACCTGGGCCGTGGAGCTGTGGCAGACAGTGGAACCCTGGAGGTCCTGGGCCGTGAAGCAATGACAGACAGTGAAACTTTGGAGGACCAGGGCCGTGGAGCAGTAGCAGACTGTGAAGTACTGGGGGGCCTGGGCCATGGAGCAGTAGCAGACCGTGTAGAACTTGAGGACTTGGGCCGTGGAGCAATGGCAGAATAGGGGACCATGGTGGGGCAGGCAGAACAGGCAGAGCAGGAAGCCATGGCGAGGCAGGCAGGGCAGGCATAGCAGGCATAGCAGGTAGCCATTGCAGGGCAGGCAGAACAGACAGAAGCAGAGATATCCACAGTGGGATTAGTGACATCCAAAGCAGAATGGTGGGTTCATGAGTGATTTCTTTGGCCGTGGCATGACAAGCAGAGAGTTCATCTTGGTACGCCGCCCCCATAGGAGGATCCACAGCATGCGCTGACACCTCCGGGGGCATGGGCGCAGATGCTTGGGCAGGTGAGGCAGGGAAGTCATGAATGGCCTTCATGGCCGTGACAGGACGGGCAGAGAGTCCGTGGGGAAACGCCGCCCCTTTGAGAGGTTCTGCAGCCGGAGCTGCAACTTCTGGGGGCATGGGCGCAGACTCCTTGACAGAAGAGACCTCTGGCGTAGACTCGTGGACAGGCGAGGCCTCTGGAACACAGTGTGCAGCCCACACACTGAAAATGGCTACGGCCATTACAGGCAGCACAGTAGATAGTGGGATGTCTGGTGACCTTGAGGGTGTGGATGTTATGGGCTTGTGGCTTGTGAATGTAGGCTCTGCGTGGCTTGGGAGCGTGGGCTCTGCGTGGCTTGGGAGCGTGGGCTCTGCGTGGCTTGGGAGCGTGGGCTCTGCGTGGCTTGGGAGCGTGGGCTCTGCGTGGCTTGGGACAACAGTTTCTTGCTTTGACTCGGGGAGGCCTGCCGTGGCCAGACTTGACTCGGAAAGAACGGCAGTGACTTGACTTGAGTCGGGAAGAACGGCGGTGACTTGACCTGGCTTGTGCAGTCCAGCTGTGACTTGACCTGGCTTCTGAAGGTTAACTGTGACGTGACTTGGCTCAGGGACAATAGCAGCAACTTGACTTGGCTTGTGAAGATTTGCTGTAACGTGGATTGACTCAGGAACAACATGGCTTGGCTCAGGAACGACATGGCTTGGCTCAGGAACGACATGGCTTGGCTCAGGAACGACATGGCTTGGCTCAGGAACGACATGGCTTGGCTCGGGGGGCACAGCTGTGACTTGGCTTGACTCGTGGGGCACAGCTGTGACTTGGCTTGACTCGTGGGGCACAGCTGTGACTTGGCTTGGTTCGTGGAGAGTAACAGCTGTGTCTTGACTTGACTCATGGAGAACAGCTGTGACGTGGCTTGACTCGTGGGACACAGCTGTGACGTGGCTTGACTCGTGGGACACAGCTGTGACGTGGCTTGACTCGTGGGACACAGCTGTGACGTGGCTTGACTCGTGGGACACAGCTGTGACGTGGCTCGACTCGTGGGACACAGCTGTGACGTGGCTCGACTCGTGGGACACAGCTGTGACGTGGCTCGACTCGTGGGGAACCACAGCTGTGACTTGGCTCGACTCGTGGGGAACCACAGCTGTGACTTGGCATGACTCGTGGAGAACAGCTGTAACTTGGCTTGACTCATGGGGAATAACAGCTGTATCTTGGCTTGGTTCGTGGAATACAGCTGTGACTTGGCTTGGTTCATGGGGAACAGCAGCGTTGGCTTGACTTGACTCTGTTGCTTGACTTGACTCTGTTGCTTGACTTGACTCTGTTGCTTGACCTGACTCTGTTGCTTGACCGGGCTCTGAAGCTTGACCGGGCTCTGAAGCTAGACCGGGCTCTGAAGCTTGACCGGGCTCTGAAGCTTGACCGGGCTCTGAAGCTTGACCGGGCTCTGTAGCTTGGCCGGGCTCTGTAGCTTGGCCGGGCTCTGTAGCTTGGCCGGGCTCTGTAGCTTGGCCGGACGCTGTAGCTTGGCCGGACGCTGTAGCTTGGCCGGACGCTGTAGCTGGACTTGACCCTGGAACTGGACTTGACTTGGAAGCCTGACTGGACTTGGAAACTTGACTTGACCCTGGAACTCGACTTGACTTGGAAACCTGACTTGACCCTGGAACTCGACTGGACTCGGAAGCTTTTGACCCTGGAGCAGCAACTGTGGCTTGACTTGGTTCTGCAGCTTGACTTGGTTCTGCAGCTTGACTTGGTACAGGAACAGTAGCTGTCATTTTAGCTGCCCATACAGCCATTAGGGGTGAGTCCAGTACGTGTGCCATCATGAGGCGTGGCTTGGAGACAGCGGTTATCTTGTGGAGTGGCTCTGGGATGGCAGCCATCTTGTGAACTGGCTTGGGGAAGGCAACCATCTTGTAGATTGGCTCTGGGACGGTGGTCATCTTGTGAACAGGTTTGGGAATGGCGGCCATCTTGTGAGCAAACTCTGGCGTGGCGGCAGCCATCTTGCGTGCAGACTCTGGCGTGGCGGCAGCCATCTTGCGTGCAGACTCTGGCGTGGCGGCAGCCATCTTGCGTGCAGACTCTGGCGTGGCGGCAGGCATGGCGTGAGCAGGCCCTGGAGCGGCAGGCATGGCGTGAGCAGGCCCTGGAGCGGCAGGCATGGCGTGAGCAGGCTTTGGCTTTGCGGATGTGGCTTGAACAGGCTGTGGTGTGGTGGTTACTGCGGGATTGCGGGGTCCCTCGTCCGCAATCCCAACAGTGTATGGTGATCCGCTTAGGAGTAGGGCATGATCGATATATTCCTCCAGTGACCAACAAATTTTCCCCCCTGGCAGACTTGAACTAAGGGGCTCGTTCAACCCAAAATGAAAAAAGTCTTTTAGAGCCACATCATTAAAGCCAACTAGGTGACATAGTCCACAAAACTCCTCAACATATTCCTCTATGGCCCGGTCGCCTTGACGAAGGCAGATGAGACGAGATACGGCTGGGTTCATGATTTTGGTTGTGTATGTCGTAACTTCCGCTGGATTCGGGGGTAGGCGAAGTATTCTGTAACGTGAGGACGCTGAGGCGGTGTAGAATCCAATTGCAGAAGTTTATTATAAACAACAGCAAACATACACGATGAAACAGGCAGAGGATCAATAACCGGAAAGGCAGTCCAAAACGTACAACACATAAACGTAATCCAGGCAGCAGAGAGATAAAGCAGGCAGTGGGTCAAATACCGTAAAGTCAGTCCAGAAACAGCAAACAATCCAATAGGGGTAATCCATAAACTCAGTAGTCCATAAACAAAGCAAGATAGCAACAGGTAATCCAACAGAGAAATATAACAAACGCTCGGTAAGGCAGGTGAACTGGCAATACTTCGCAAAGAAGTGAGCACATGGTGAGTCCTTATATACTGCCAAACAGGAAGTGACAGTAGAAGCAGCAGAGGGAGCATGCAAGCAGTACTGGGGTGAGGGCTCCCTCTGCTGGCTTGGCGTTACAAGTAAACACGCAAATCTTACCAATAATAAACAATACAAATTAATTAATAGTTACAACAATATTCTGGCTCTTCACAATTTTACAATATATCACAACAAAGCAAATTAAGTGTTCTTCTCTAAAGAAGGCTACATTGTAGCTATGTTGTAAACTATTTTCCATGTCTGTCATTTGGCACAACAGAAATATCAAAATTCCACCTGTCCAAGCCCATTTTATCCAGCTCAAAACCAATCAAAAACTGTCCAATCTGACAACACAAGAAAATACTAGTAAAAATGTAAGGAGTTAAGTTCTGATTTTTTTTTCTTTTGTCAGGTCCTTCAAATTTGCCAGCGTCCAGCATTCTCCTTTATTTTAACCCTACTCTACACACAGACACACACATACACACACACACAAAAACCAAAGGCACTTTTAAGAGCCACATCCGTCTTTTTAACCTCTTGTTAACCTTGTCTTTCTGTAGCTTGCTCACTCTCTCTCTCTCTATCTATCTCTCTTTCTACTGTATATTTCTTGTCAAGTTATGACAAGGCCCAAATTCAGGCCCTGCCCATCTTGCCAGACTCCCAATCAGGCAAGCAGGAAAACTTGTTGTGTCTGCTTTGGAAGTCTGTCCACTAAACAAAAAATAAAAAACAAAATGGTGTCACTGGATAGCCAGTGGGGGCAATCTGTCATGAAAAGCAGAAATGCTGGGCGTATAATTGATTCTGCCCGTATTGCAGTAAGTAAAAATGCTAATTTTTCATACGTGTTATTTGAAGTGTAGCTGTAAGCCCATGTTTGTCACATAGTGAATATCATAGACTAGTTCCAGTATGATGTGGCCTTTATAAGCTTAGTCTTATTTCATACAAGGAAGACTCTATCTTTATCTTTAAATTGTGTTAAAGAGAAACAATAAGTTGTGTTCTGTTTCAAATAATGAGTCAGTCATTTTGGCAATGTTAGAAACTGAAATGGTACATCTGACCTTATCTGCAACTGAACTTTGATCGTATAAAATACAAGATGTGGTAATGTTTTTCTCAAATAATCTTTATGAAACAGATTAAGGCTCATTTTCTTGCATTGCACTCCAATAAATGACTTTAAAATAAAATTGCTTTATAAAGTACTAATGTATCTAATAATTGTGGGTTTAATTTATGTGTAGTAACTGCTTTTGTTCATTTCAGGTGCGGAAACTTGAGGCAGTGGGTTACAAGCCTATTTTATTTATTGGAAAAAAAGATAAAAAGACTTCAAATAAGTGGGTTGCAGACATAATTACTCATCTGCACCCCACTCCTGTCACAAAAACTTTTTTGGAGAAGATGCGAAGGGCTTATGAATTTATCTTAGTTAAGGGTAAGAGCAAGATTTTTGTTCAGAAATAATAGTTATTGTTTAAAATACATGTATTTTTCTTTGTTAATGTACAGATTTGAAATTAATGTAAACTTGTATTAAAGCAGCCTCCACAGCACAGCAGCTGGACAATGACATCCCCATAGCAGAGCAGCACAACAGCCCCAGTCAGGAGCAGTGCAGCAGTTCCATGGAGCCGGAGAGCCTTACCGTGGAGCAGCTGGAGGGCGAAACCACAGAGCAGCGGGAGAGTATCACCATGGAGCTGTCGGAGAGCCTCACCGTGGACCAGCCGGAGAGTGTCACTGTGAAACCGTCGGAGAGCCTCACCATGGAGCAGCAGGAGAGTGGCACCATGGACCAGCCAGAGAGCCTCACTGTGAAACAGGAGAGCCTCACCGTGGAGCAGCAGGACAGTGTCACCATGGAGCTGTCGGAGGGCCTCACCGTGACCCAGCCAGAGAGTGTCACCATGGAACAGCCAAAGAGTCTCACAAAGGAGTCCGAGACTGTATTTGTACTCAACCTTGTTCCTCTGTCTTCCCCACACTCTCCAACCTCTCTCTCCCCTTCCTCCTCTACTGCTGTTCTTCCTCCTCACTCTTCTCCTCTTCCACCTCCACTGCCATGCTCTAAGTCTTTGCGACAGAGGAAGAAAAAGACAAAGACAAAATCCTCAATCTGTTCACCAGCCCATTCTGCCACCTCTGTCTCTCCTCCATGTCTTATCACCACAGATCTCTCCCTTCCACAGTCTTGTCCTCCACCTGCTGCCTCTTCCGTCTCACAGTCCTTGAGTCAGGAGGGGCCATATGTGAAGAAGCGAAGAAAGGGTAAGTTTTGCTTTGCCCACTATTAATGAATTTGCTCTCAGACAAAGTTGACTTAAGGCAAATTAGATTTATTCGGGTCATCAGGTCATTGTTAGCCAATAAACTGTATTTTGTGTTTAAGTGGCCAGTCACTGTAAAAAACAATTTGTTGAGTTAACTTAAAATAATTTGTAACCTGGCTGCCTTAAAATTTTAAGTTCAGTCAACTCAAATGTTAAATTATACTAAGTGACAACTTAGATATTTGAGTTGAATCAACTTAAAATTTTAAGGCAGCTGGGTTACCTACCCATCTGTTAAGTTTAGCAAACACAAATGTCTAAGTTGTTACTTAGTACAACTTAACTTTTCAAGTTGACTAAACTTATTTTAGTTGACTGAACTTAAACTTTTAAGGCAACAGGGTAACAAATTATTTTAAGCTGACTCAACAAACGTTGAAGGGCTGTGGTTAATGTCAGTCACTACCTTAAGCTAGAAGGGCTTTGGCAAACCCAGCCCAGTACATTTTGTTTGATCAGAAAAAGTATGGACAAAGTCACTTGTCAGAATATCTAAAAATTCTTAAATCTAGATGCATTTACTAGATAAGCAAAATAACATTAGCTATTTAGTCTTGTTTTAAGCAAAATTATTTCCTCTGGAAATAAGTAAAATTATCTGCCAGTGGGGTAAATAAAATATTCTTAAAACAAGCGTATTTTACTTAGCCCACTGGCAGATAATTTTACTTATTTTAAGCAATATTAACTTAATTTAGTTTTTTTACTCCTGGAAACAAGGCTACATATCTAATGTCATTTTGCTTATCTTGTAAATGCATCTTACTTTAAGAATTTTTAGATATTTTGACTAGAAACAAAACACAAAAATGCTAAGTAAGACAAGCTTGATAACTACTAACTTGTAATTCGACTACAAAGCATGACATTCATTGCTTAAACTTTTCTTTTCCTTTGATCATTAAGGTTGCCGAAAATGTAGTAGGCAGAAGATCTTCCTGTTTGATAAAATAACTGGGGAAAGAATGAATGAGGTACTTTTATCAGGCTGCTTGCTTGTCTCAGTGACTGATTCTGGCCTTTAAAAATAATTATCCAGTGATTGCTTGAACAGCTAAAATAATTATTACTGTGTGTGTGTGTGTGTGTGTGTGTGTGTGTGTGTGTGTGTGTAGGGAAGAGCAGAATTGAAAGTCCACTGGCTGCCTTGCACTGTGTGGTAAGTCATGATAAGTTAAGTCATATTAACTATTTAATACCATTGCAATGCTAAGTAGTCTATTCCATGACCAATTTGGTGTAGGTAAAGTTAAAATGGTCTCTTGCAAGCAGCATGGAAGTTAACTTGATTTCTTGATTTCTGTGGCAAGAGAAAGCTCCCTGGTCATGTAGTTGATCCTGGCAGGAAATCATCCTCTGAAGTAGCCTGTACAAAACTGATGCAAGGTTTTGCTAGGACATGAGCGATGGTCAGTAGTCTGGACTAAAACTAGAGTGTGACTGAATTTCAAATTATAGAAAATATATTCCATTATTTTGGATACAAATAGGAGAATTATCTACCTCCTTGTGTGGATTTAGATATCTAGCTATTAGTAAGAGCCCATACTTTTTTGATTGAAATGGACACAATGGATTGTGGGAGCCGGACTATTCAGTGCTCTCTAAGTAATTAATACAATTTTAAAAATAGTTGACAGGCAGCCAGTGTATTGAAAATAAAATGGGGCTGATGTGATCATATGTTTGGTTTCTATTTAAGTACTCAAGTTGCTACTGTACATACACAACTAGCTGAAGCTTATTTATTGTGTTACAGTAGTAGTAGTGAGCCTAGTGAAAAATAAATATACTGAAATGTATTTAAAATACATTTATTTCATGCTAAATATACTACAAATACATTTACATATTATGTAAAAACACTCTGCAATTGTACTTTAAATACACTAAACTGGTATATTTAAAGTCTGCTAAATTGGAACAACTAATTTTGTACTTAATGCACTTTAATTGTGCAGAAGTAGTGCTGAAGTCCAGCTACAGATATACTTGAGTAAATCTGATTGTGCTAAACTGGAACTATTGCAAGTAAACTTTAGGTACACTTTAAATATTATTTATTAAAGATCATACAATTCAATATGTCAGTAAATATGTTAACAGACTTGAACTATACTTAGTATATAATAAATGCATTTTAAATCTATTACTTTTTTACTAAGGGAATCATGCATGCACAAAAAATTATTTTTCAGCATCTGAAACACTAAACTTGTCATAATTTGGCAATATTTCTGGAGAATGCTGTTCTACATGTCATTTCAAAGGACCAATTTCAGTCAAATGAGATCTGTGTTCTAAACTGTACTAGATGATGTAATAATACTGAAATTAATAAACTTGCATCTTATTTTGAGCAATGAAGATGAGAACAGTGACTGTAGAGGTGATTAAAATGCATGAGCAAGATCAGGGTAGTGAGAAAAGAAGAGCTGAATATGAAGAAGAGTAAAACAATGATGAATGGCAGTGGGAGCAAGATGCAGTCACTATCCTTATTCCTAAGTCTGTAGAACTGCCAGATTTGCTTGAACAACATGAACACATAGTGAAATTTTAAAACTTTTTCAGTATTCTGCAAGTCATAGTCCCTTTCCAGCTAATCCAACAGTGTTTTTTAAACAGTTAAGTAGCCAGGGTTAATGCCATTTTAACGAATATCAATAAATGTCAGTGAATTCTCTGAATGAAATCCAACAATGATCATGATTTTTGTTTTGTGTTCTGATGACATATGTACTTATGATACTTTACAGTGGCAAAACTTGGGATGACACATGGGAGCCTGCCGGAGAATTCCAACATTTTTTGACTCCACTTCACAACCAGCTTTCAGAGCTAAACGTCTGAGTGTTTTGTTGTTGTTGTTTTGTTTTGCTTGATATTCATCATTAAAGTTTTTGTACAGTGCACAGTCTTTTAGTATTTTTTTTTTGAATTTGCCATTTTAAACACCTTTTGCATTTGTCATGAACTGCATTACAGCCAGGTAGTGTAACATGAAGAGGACATGCTACAAATATGCTGTTTATGTTTATTATTTTAAAGTCATTATTTTTAAAGATTTTTGTGCAGTGCAGTTTTAGTATAGGTAAGTTTACATGAACTGTCTGTTATGCCAAGCATGAATAAATACCACAACATAAATCTAATAATATATTTGGTTACATATTTCCCATTTACATATTATTTTCCATGTAGCCTAAAATAGAATAAGTTTAATAGTAAGAATGATTATTTAAATTGATATATTTCACTAAAACTGTTTGTCTTTATTTCCATGCAGTTTTATAATGAACTGCTATTTTCATGTCTTTAATATTAAGAATCTAGGTGAGAGAAGATACTGTGCTGAGCACTACATTTGTCTTTGATGAAGCATTTTAATTTAATTTTAAGATTTAAATTTAAGTTTGACATATTGATTGATACATTTTGGGATATATATAGAAATTAAACGTTTCAAAATAATTTATTATTTATTACAGTATCAAGCTGTCACAATTAGTTACCCTCTGGTTCATACCATGGAAATCAATAGGCCCTTGCTTTGGAAAAAAACATTCACTATTACTAACTAATCAATAATCTAATCTACATCAGGTTAGCCCCAAAATTTTATTTTTAATGAGAATAAATAAATATTCAACTGATCTTCTGTTATAAACCACATTCAGTTGGAAGATTTGGACAAGTGTGGCATTGATTTTGACAAGCTGTGACTGGACTAACATTTATGCAAAAATACAAGGTGCTTCATGTTGCAGATTGTTTCACTGTCATTATGACTTCAGTAATACTGACACCAAATAATGAGATATTGCTGGGTTGCAAGAAATTACCCATTTACCAAGATCCTAACCCTAACCCAACAGCGTAAGTACACACTTCAATGAACTACAATTTACAGCACCATATTTTCCTGTTCCATGGATGTAGTGACAAAGACTTATGGGTAATGTAGTTTAAAATATTTTAGTAAGTAAATTAAGTAAATACTATATTCAATGAACAAAGGGATATCTAATTATGTTTATTGTGCAAACTTTTATGATATATTTGAGAGCCAGGTTGACATTTGGTACTTTACTAAGAACACTTTTTTAAAACACTTATTAAAAAAAAAAAAAAACTTTTTGCTTTTTGTATAAAACTTTCCAGCATTATTCATTAAACATAGCATAAGTAGATGTCCTGTTGATTTCTCTTTGATATGCTAACTGGACTTAGTTACAGCCATTTGAAATGTGCATTTTCCCCCTCTACCAAGAGGCTCTACTGGTCCCCTGGAGATGGAAGGGCACAGATACTCTCTTTACCATGGACAATAAAATGTGTTGTCACATTTATGCCTGAACATTTATTTGTATTTCTGCCCCTTTCTGTATTTACAACATGCCTGTGTTAGGTTTTGATGGTACCGTGAGACTCTGAGAACAGAATACAGAAATACAGCAAAATTTAACACAAATATTTTAAAGTAACATGTATAGGCAACATATTTATTACTTCTGTATATCTTTCATTTATTCTTTCTTTTTTTCTTTAGCAAAATGACAATGGATGAACTTGCATTTAGTGTTGGAAAATAATGATTCCTCCTTATCATAATGGTTTTCTTGCTTGTCTACAGAATGCCCCTATAATCTGCTTATTCCATGTCTCTAAACAAGTTTCAGTTGTTATACAGCACCCTACACTAGGACACAAGCACATGGCCACAGTTGTTTTTGCTCAGCCCAGGGCTGAAGACCTAAAATTTAATTTCCCCTGGAAACCATGTTTCACTCATAATTATTTAGTCTTGTAGTTGGTTGAGGTGGACCTCAATATGAGTTAATCTGCTAATTATTTTATCCATTACTCAACTGATTGTTTGGTTTGTAAGAATTATGAAACTAGTGAGAAATTACACATTACTCAAAAATATATCATTACAAATGTTGTGAACAGTTCAAACCTCAAAATGATTAAAAATACATAGTAATCAAGCAACTAAAATTTAAAAATGCAAATCTTACAATTCTCTAAGCTGGAACCATGAAATGTTTTTGCATTAAAATTATCAACAAATTAGTTGCCAAATATATATATATATATATATATATATATATATATATATTTTTTTTTTTTTTTTTTTTTTTTGATTACTTGTATTGGCTGTGTACTTATATTGTAAGTATAAACTACAGAGTAGTTTTATTTATACCAAAATGCCATATTTTATAAGGTCTTCATGTGCTGTCAAGTTCAGCAAAAAGTTTTTTTTTTTTCTTTGAACTGCAGCCTAGAACAACTAAAAAGTGTCATGAAAAGACACAAATCATCGAAAGAGCAAGTAGCTCAAATCTATACTTCCGTACAGTATTTAGCCTTACAATAATGCACTTAATTTCCACCACTGACTAGTTGTAGAGGCATGCATGCATGCATTTCTATGTGAAAAAAGAGACTACACTTTGGTTGTATTTATAAGGTGATGAAAAGCAGATTTTATTACACTCTTTAGATTCAGAGTTAAGGTCAAGGTCACTGTCAAGTTAAATAAAAAAAAAAAAGGGTCAGTTTTTTTTTTGTTCATTACAGTTCGTCATCAGAAATTTCAAAGTCACTGTCATAGTCATCAGCTGATGATTTGTTTAAGAAGTTGGTGTTCTCTGCTCCAGACAAAACTTGCAGATAACAGTCTCTTGCTTGCACCCTCATATCTCTGATTTTACGTTGCTTTTTGTGGATGATGCTCTGCAGGCCTTTCAGACCCTCTTCACTTAGGCCACACAGCGAACCTTAAAAGAACAACAAAATAACATTAAGCCTCCATTAGAAACTTTATAAACAGTCATCCTTGTTGTGTATGTGTCTTAGGGCCTATGCCTTTGCTTATGTTTGTACCACACATTACAAATACATACTTTGCAGTGTCTCACTGGCAAACAAGCAGGACAGTTCTCTGAGGGTCTCAGCACGAGTTGAAAGATATTTCCAATGGTGGTCCATCTCTGCAACAAGAATCTTCTGCTCCTCCTGAAGTCGCCTTACTGACATGATGATGTCGAATGCCTTTCTTTTTGTCCTTAGATCGACAGAGTCTAGAATGCATGAGAAAAACTTACATCATATGGGGTTGCAAATTGACATTTGAGGCATTGTGGGTAATGTGTATAAGTGTATAAATGTGTGTAAATGTGTATAAATGTGTAAAGGCTAGTGTACATACCACTGTGTGGCAGCTGCCATGGCCAAGCTGTCTCACCAGACAAAATGGTTTCCAAGCACAGAGTTTCTGTGTTTGGAACCATTCCGTTGTATGTCTCTACAAGTGATGTCAGAATGCCCTTCTCCTCCCTGATCTTGCGGCGGATCCTTGCACGACCTTTGTTGCCATCTGTATCTTTATAGAGACGCTGGGAACGCCTCTTGACACTTGCCACCAGCACCTCAATTCGGTTGGCCAAGGCATCAACATCATTTGTGGTTGTTGTTGTTGCTGAAAAGATATAGGTGGGACAAAATTACAATAACGGTAACAATTACAATTATTCAAGACTAAAAGTATTACTAGAAATATATAAATACTAGTCATTTTCTCACCGTCTGCCCAATCCTTTACATCATTGACCCAGTCTTCCAATTGGCTCTCTGTCACTGCCAGTTCAACTTTCATGGACTCTAGGTTTTGCAACTGGCTTTGCAGAGCTTTTGTGGTCTGCAATGGCAAGCAATCACAGATATTACAAAAACAAGAGAATGTTTTATTTTTAATGCACAGCTTCAAACACTAATAATATACATTACTAAACATCTAAACAAATTCTACTGATGTCATTACCTTCTGATATCGACGGGTCAGTGCAGTGGCCAAATTGTTGAACTTCTGCTGATTCCAGCGCATGACCATGAGAGTCAGCATGTCTGTGCGTCCTGCAAAAACAGAAAATATCATGATACCATATTCCCCCTACTTATTATCTAATGATGTAACTAGTGCAGTACTGTATGTGGTCATTTTTACCTGCTTTGGACATGTGTTTTGTGGTCACTGCAATCCTAGAGAGGAAAGCATTACACTGTTCCACCTCCTCCCCTAGTGTTAAACCTGCCCCATCCTGATATGCCCCGCTCCATTTTACCTGATTAGTAATAATAATAATAATAATAATAATAATGCTGAGAAAGTTTTTACATTTATTTGCAGATGTTCAGTTTTAATAATCACATAGCAAAGTTCACCTACCTCACATTTAAAATCATGGGCTTTGGCATGGAATACTGAAAGGAAGGGCTTCATGTTAAGAAGGTGCTGGAGCTCTGGGCAGCTTTTTGCAACTCTTTGGAGGTATGGCCAATATTTGCAGGTCACATCCATACAAAAAAAAGTGATTTGCCTACTGGCCAGCTTTTCTTGCAGGTACAGGGGATATGCAAAAATTTCCCCCCTGTACATATTTAAAGCACAGAGCAGCACTCCGTGCCGACACACCGCAAGCTCCAGTCCCTCCTCATCTACCTTGCTGGCAGATCTTTGGGAGGTCTCTCTGGCTGCTGACCACTCTCCTCCACAAACACCTCTTCCACTGACCTATAATATGGAAAATGGTTGATGAAAACTCTTGAGTAGGAGATAAATGTAGTCCTGTACGTAGTCTAATCATCTGCGATTATACATGTTTAGATGTCTTGTGAATATAGTCCACAAATCTTGTCACATCTTCATCCTTAGCGATGAAGATGTCTTCAAAGATGGCCTGTTCCTCAGATCTAAAAAAAATAATAATCTGTTGTAACTGTAGTCTAATTATACTTGATGCACATTAAAGAGCTATTATTTCTTAATAATATTGATTCAACAGTGTGACATTATACACAGTTTGGAGTACCTAGCTGCATTCTTGAAACGGTAATGCTTGCGGTTTCCATCTACTGAAACTGCCAGCATATCTGGGGTGCACGCAGGACAGATAAAGTGCTCTTCCTTGCAGATTTTGTCCACCTCATATCGCACAGCCTCCCACTCAAAAAAACTTTTCTGAAAACTGTCTGTGGAGATCTTGCCAGTCTATTAAAAGTAAGGAAACCAATAGCTAATAATGTACAACAAATACATTAGCATCAAACTGTTTTTTTAACCCACAATACAAAGAGATTAACAATAATGTAGGAGAAATAAATTCAAAACTCACACGACCAAAGCGGACAGTTCGCTGATCCAGCATTCTTAAAAATGCTTGGCAGGACAGTCCTGGTGCTGCCATCTTCATTTCTTCAAATGAAAAAAAGACATCTGTGGCATACATTGTGGAAAACTGAAGGGTCGCAGGCCAGTAATCACTTCGATTTAGGTCGACCACTCCAGCAGCCCAAGTGGCTTGGCATGCCTCACAGCTCAACTCAGGCATGCTTAGATCATATCGTCCTGGAAAAATCAAAAACACGTCCATTTTAATGTAAACTTTATGTTATTAATCAGGGTTTGGATTCTTTAAACAATTTTTACATTACTTTGTATACTTTTTAAACATTACTCAAAAGCCATTTGTAGATTTTACATACAGACCTGTGCTCCCCTATGGGAGTAGAGCACGTATAGATTTTTATCTTCCCTTATCTACCCTTACCATTTATTGTGATTACAGCAACAGTCTTCCCTGGGCTGACCCTCAATGACTCTGGTGAACAACCGCATATTTTGTCAGGAATCTCCACAGGTACAAGCCGCACTGTGAAACATCATGTAAATTAAGATAATTTGTATTGACTGAGTAATATAATAACATTGTAATGGTTCAATGGTAATGAAGAACACTGCTGAAAAATTATACAAGAGTTGCTCAATAAGCTGACTGACACGAAGTGTCCTCATAAATTCAATATCAAACAATACGAGACAAAAAGACATTATTTAAATAGTAAAGCTTATGAGGCCTAGCAATTCTCAGAATTATATTTATGTTGTATTGTCATAAACCAGAACTTACCACAATGGGAAAGAGCCTTATCTACAACAAAAGTCGTTGGAGGCAATGGCTGGTAGAATCCAGCCGTCATGGCATCTCGGTTATGGAGAACATGTCTGGTGTGCATGCTGACATCACATTCAGCACAGAAGAAGGGGCATGGTCGACAGTCACAACACCGGACAGCAGCTGGATTGCTCCCACACTGCTGGCAGATGTGTGTTGCCACATTTTCTTGTGCCGCAGCGGTGTTCACCAGCCGGGGTCTCTCTGCCCTCCACCTCTCTGAAAAGAGACTTTGTCGTGTGCTCCAGTTTGAGGAAGCTAGGAGAGGATCTTTTGAGGTTCCACGAGGTGATGCCTCATCATCTGAGGTATCACTCAGTGAGTGCTGGAGATCTTGCAGAAAACACTCTGTTAAAATAGTAAGGAATATTTAAAAACAGCACTTATATATTAAAGTGTACTGCATGGAGTGCCTTTGGCTATAAAAAGGCTAGTAATCTGGCAAATTTTGAAAATGTAATTTACACAAAGAAGTACCCACCAACCGTCTCTGGAGCAAAGGTCACCTCACAGTTAGTGTCAGGAGCATTGATGGGAGGATCAGTTTTCTGAATGTGATCAGCTGTACCAGATAAAAAAACAAAAAAACAAAAAAACAAAAACAACATTTACAACAGTTTCAACTTGTCCCAAGGCTAGTGGCACAAATTTACCTCCCTTATTACCAGCTTGAAATGGCATAAGCTCACTGTTTAACATTTAGCTAGAAAGAAGGACAAGCATTTTTATTTTTTATTTCCCATGTGGACAGTCCAATCACTTGTCTCTGTCTATAAGGTGTCATATAGATGATGAAAGCAAATAAGAATGCTTGCTGTAGAAGCAGATCGTTTAAAAAGAAACAAGCTGGTTGGCTACTAACAAGACACATAGAACAAACTGCTTCAAACAAAGCCATACCAAGACCAATAATTTAGTGTAGTTTTACACAAATACTGAATGTAATCAATTTATTTTCATGTCAAAAATCAAATTACCAGTTCGGGTTTGCTTGTTTCCCTGACATATTCCTTTTTTGATACATTCATAAGTGCCTAAACAATGTAGATATTAAATACATCTTAAATGAAAAATTATACTGACCCTTATTTGACTGATTCCTGCTTGACCTTGGTCTTGCATAGACAATGTTTCCATCAATGTCTCTTTTTCTCCAATGCACCCTTGGTTCAGGTGTCTTTACTGGGGCTGCTTCCTCCTCTTCCTGCAGCTCACCAAGAAAGTCATCAAGACTTTGGAGCTCATCGCTGAGTTCATGATGATCAACCAGATTATCCAGCTTCATAAACTGTTTTTGGAGTTCTGAATCACTCATGGTGATGGGGAGAAACACAAACAGAAAGAAAGACTCACAACAAAGATGGACGGATACGACAACTACAAGTACATGTAAACAGAGAGAGAGAGAGAGAGAGAGAGATACAGAAAGACAAGACGGATGTGGCTCTTAAAAGTGCCTTTGGTTTTTGTGTGTGTGTGTATGTGTGTGTCTGTGTGTAGAGTAGGGTTAAAATAAAGGAGAATGCTGGACGCTGGCAAATTTGAAGGACCTGACAAAAGAAAAAAAAAAAAATCAGAACTTAACTCCTTACATTTTTACTAGTATTTTCTTGTGTTGTCAGATTGGACAGTTTTTGATTGGTTTTGAGCTGGATAAAATGGGCTTGGACAGGTGGAATTTTGATATTTCTGTTGTGCCAAATGACAGACATGGAAAATAGTTTACAACATAGCTACAATGTAGCCTTCTTTAGAGAAGAACACTTAATTTGCTTTGTTGTGATATATTGTAAAATTGTGAAGAGCCAGAATATTGTTGTAACTATTAATTAATTTGTATTGTTTATTATTGGTAAGATTTGCGTGTTTACTATATAATTTTGTGTGGATTTCGAACAGTTACTGCAAAACACACCAATCTGGCAACACTATTCTTCATCTGAGCATTTATAATTGGCTAAAGTGTTGTGAGCTACTGTAATATGAAAACACACTAAAAATGACAGTCTTCTATGATATTACCTTGCGTGATTATACGTGAAAAAATAAACAAACTTGAATTTAATTAGCTAACTTAGATAGCCTACTACACATTTGGAGCAGCAAGTTGTAGTTTTATAATGTCTGTCATTTGCTGCATCACGAAACTGCTAACTTGCACTTCTAAAGGTTTATAAACACAATTTCTTGACCTGACAAAACAGTTTTTGTTCCGTAAATTTAAGGATTATTTCCATCGATATTAATTAACTGTTCTACTTACCGAGTGGAAAATCGCAGGGGATCTTGGGATCGCGCCATACAATGACGTCAGCTCAGCGTTGATTTATTAATAAATAAATAATAAATAAATAAATAAAACAATTAATAATCAAGCAACCAAGCAACCAATAAATAAATAAATAAATAAATAAATAAATAAACAATTAAGTAAATAAGAAGTTGATTGCATCGCATTGCGCTGATTAAATCACCGATTAACCAAACACAGCACATTAAATACAGTACGTTTATCAACATCAACAAGCCTCCGACAAAAAATAGCAGCATTACCTAGAATACACTTTAAGTGCTTACCTCTGTTGCTCGCGCCATGGAGCGTTGTTAAAGTCACCACTGAACGCTGCTTCACAGACGGCACTTTCATATTAGACAGCGAGTAATTTTTAAAATCAAAAATCAGTTGGAGAACTAGATTAACATGACCTGGGGGCCGCGAACTGACTATCCCTGCCATAACTAATTTATTGTAGCCTATTCTCTTTTATTCCTCTTTATCGTCGTTTTCGATCTGTGCTTACCTAACACGTCAAATTTCAACGCCGCAGGCCCCGGTACAGAGTTCTATAGGGAATCCCTGCACGTCGAAAAATGACGCTTAAGGGGTACCCTGTGCGTCAAAAAGTGACGCCAAGGGGTCCTGACCAAGCGTCAGTATGTGATGAGTTGGGAGTGAGAACGTGTTGTACGCAGCCGTCAACTCTGCCGGCTGCAACTCTGCATCTACACAAACTTAGTGCCGGTCACTTTCAGGCACTGCGTAATATCATTGCCTGCTGCACCCATCGTACTGCGAAGTTCCTTGATTATTACGCCAAAATGAGAGTATAGTTCCTAGCCATATCAGCCTAGAAAATCACAACTTTTCATTTTTCGTCCGTCTTTGTACACGATGTAACTACAGAAGAGTGAAGTTTTAAATATAATTTCAATAATTTCGAAACTCTTTGGTCATTTTTGAGCGAGATGCTAACGGTCTAATCAGATTCAATGATCTATGCTAAGCTATGCTAAAAGTGCTACCGCCAGATCCGGAGATCGTCTGAATAAACTCAAAAACGGTAAAACTCAACTGTTTAACTCTAGGGGAGTTGAAAAATGAGCCTATTTTCAATAAAAGTGGAGTGTTCCTTTAACTACACCCACCTGACGGTAATGGACCAATAATCAGAGCAAAGGGTGATGGGAACACACATGCAATGGGCAATGATCTGGGAGGAGTTTCCTCTGGTGGCTGTCATGGGCGCTTCAGGAGATGGCTGTGACAAGCACTAACAAAACAAGACATGAAAACCACTGAGATGAGCGTCTCTTCACTCGCTTGTGGTTTATTTGGAATCAAGGCACCATTAACTCGAACTTCTTATGCCCTGTCCAAAACCCACAATTGCGTTCTTGGCCACTTGAGAGCATGTGTATGCGACAGGAAGTGCATGCGCAAGACTGTCCCAGTTCTTAAAAACGCAAAAGCGCAGTGCCCTTAATGCACACTGGCCTTGCGTTCCATTCCGAAAGGGCTCATCCCTGTGCCCTAATCCCTTCAAAGGGTTTACCCCTGGGAGTGAGAGCAGTGTAGGGGACCAAACAACTGTTTCTTGAAGTGCCCTTCTGTGTCATCATCCCGTGCCCCTACAAAATTTCTAACCTGCATGCACTGCTTCAAGTCAGATCTTGATCGATCTGTGCAGTGCCGCAATTAAATCGAACACACCTCAAGTGTTACATGTTTTATTGGTGCAAAGATAAGTATATATATATATATATATCTATTTTTTTTTTTTTTTTTTTTTTCTTTTTTTTGTACAAAATTTGCAACCTTTTTTTTTCAGACATTTAGAAGTTGATTTTAAAATAAAATTAAAACTCTGTGAACACTTGAATTTTTACAACACTTTAAGTGTGTCCCATCAGGTAATGACAAGTTCTACACACACTTGTGGTCTTCAAGCTCACATGAACACTTGGACCAAGTACAGGAAATATGTCATATAAGTAGTCAAGTGGTTGAAGTGCAAAGACTGCAAGTGTGGGTATTTGGACAGGGCATTAGTAATGCATCTAATTGAATGCAAGCTATTTATTCTTTCTCTTATATTTCCTCTTTCACATCATTCTCTCAGTTACATACTGATGCATGTCTGATGTCAGATGTATCTTTCCAAAACACATATTTATAAGAAAAAATATATATATGGTTACTTTCTTCAGATTTGCTACAGTTTTTACTGAATGTCAGTCAACAGTGCAAAACATACAGTGACCAGTGTAGTCTGCATTGTTGTCATGTTATATTATACTTTTGTATTTGGCATTGCTGTGCTTTCATTGCTGCTGTTCAGAGTCTACAGCACCTCACACATTTCACTGCTTAGTTTTACACTATGTGTAAACTGTTCAAATTACAATAAAAAACTCATGACCTATTAACACAATTAAACAGACTTCTGGGAGCTGAAAATAAGAATTTGTTCCTTAAAACAACTGAAAAATATATTTTTCAAATTAAGAATGAGGGTACATTAAGATAAACTGGAATCATAATCATTAAGTTTGTTTCAATGCTGTCCCTTGCCTTGGTGCATGAATAATAAACTGTGTTCACAGGAACAAACATATCAGTGTCAGACTCCAACAGGCCTGACAGAATAAAAATAGATAATCTTGAGCTCATAGTTGTGGTTTGGTTTCTTCTATTTCTATTTCAGCTCCACTGCACTAACCATTATTATAAATACAGTTAATACCACCATTACAATTAAGAGAAATCAAAATATTGTTCCATTTCTCCTGTTCATTGAACACACTGGATTATAACTCTTCATAATGGCAAATAATACTGTACAAATTAATACTGATTGGGTCATGACAACATTTCTGTAGAAAGCTTGCATGTAAGTCAGTGTGACATTTTGTGAAAACATGCTACAAGATTATCAACATTATCAAAAGATTTGCTGTAACACATGAGGTACATTTATATGTGTTTAATCTGTCATGATGTTTCTAAAGATCTGACTGCAGGTTTCAGGAAGTCTTGAGTCTTTAACACAGTCTGTGTCTTTGACCGTCTGTCATCAGTCAGTCAGTATGGAGCTCAGTCAACTTCCTCTTGTGCTCTGTGAGTATTATTTTCTCTAAATGTATTTCAGTGGAATTGCTATATATTATGTAAATGATCAAGTGTTTTAGTGTTTCTAGATTTATGTTTTTTTTTTTTTTTCTTTTTTTTTTGGCTGCTCTCAGAGTTGAGTTTGAGAGATGAAGTGTGCAGTTAGTGCTGTTTGTAAAAGAAATGCACTCTGTTGTGTTGTAGATCAGTGTGTTTGTTCAATCATTCAGTTTTGTGATGTGTAATGCTGTTGAATCAGTTCTGTTGGTTTGTTTTGCTGTTATTGTTGCTGTTGTTGTAATATTCACTAGTACACAGTTAGTAAGAGTTTGTCTTTATTCTTCTGCTTGTGATCAGAAAGTTCCCTAAACAGTTTTCTGCTATGACCAAATCTAAAAAATACCAGTCAGATATTTTCATGTTTGTCTGGACACATACAGTCCCCCACACAATATCTTAATATTTGGTCATATTTATAATTATCAGCTCAGTATTCACACTGTCATGAGTTTTTCTCTTTGTATTTTTAGTGCTGATTTCAAACATCTACTCTCAACATACTGAAGGTGAGTCAGTTTAATTCATATATTTTTATCACATATGAGTGATTCTATGGTAACTCTAACAAACCAACTGAGAGTTGAGAAATTACTTAAATTTTTTATGATTATAAATGCACCCTTTTTACATGTTTAATTATTCATGTGACAATTCTGAGCTGTGAAAAAACAAACAAACAAAAAACATCAATCTATCAAAAACAGCAGATACAAAGTTCTGGCATGAAACTCTATGATTGTGCAGTCTGATAGGTCTAACTTAATCTGACATAATGACATCATTATCACATGGCACAGCCGATTGGTTCTTTCCTGTATCAGTAGCCAATGAGCTCATGCTCAACATTCAAATATATGACTAGTGTTTGCTGTAGCAGTTGTATAGATCTGCCACGAGGTGACTCGTGTAAGCTATATGGGGGTTATTTCATGTATGTTATATGTGCAGCAGCAGTATTTCTTACATGCTCACAGCAGCATGTTGTGGATGTATTTGCAGTAGCAAGTCTCTGTACTTGCTCTGTCACAGCAGCGTAGCAGATTTATTCCACCAAGACCAAATACATTAACATTGTCATGTACATTACCATGTTATTTTCTGTGTAACTGAAATCTGAACAGTGAGAGACAAGATCCTTCTGTTGGAAAACTTGTTGAAAAACAATTCATGTTTCCAAATTCCCAATGATTATATACTGACATATCTTTTATAAATGACAACAGCAGCTATAGAGAACAACACTTCAGTCTCGTCTGATTTAGCATGTGTGTTTTACAGTCAAATAATTGTCTTCGTACAGTAATATCAGCACATTATTTTCATTATGAATTGTTGTCATTGTACAGAAAAACTAAAAGCCAAAGTGACCATCAAACCTGCTCAACATGTATTCAGTGGAGACACAGTCACTCTCAGATGTGACATATATGATGAAGGAGTCACTAGATGGCGCTACAGCTGGTATAAAAAAGGTTCAGTCAGTGTTTTCAGTGATCAACAGGAACACACATTCAGTCCTGTTAAAGAGGTTGACGCAGGTAAATACTCCTGTTATGGAGTAGAGACAGAAGGATCACGAACATCAAACAGTGATGAAATTACACTGACAGTATCAGGTGAGTTTGATCAACTTTTCACATTCACACACAACTTTAACATGTTATTAATGAGTGATTTCTCAACTTCAGTTCACAGAGCAGTTTTAAGTGTTTCTCCACAGACGTGGTTGACTGAAGGAGATTCAGTGACTCTGATCTGTGAGGTTAACGGCTCCTCTACAGGCTGGACATTCAGCTGGTTCACTGTAACTTCATCAAGTAAGATATAATGTGCTTCATGTAGTACCATCTGAATAAACTGGTTTCATAAAAAATTTTACAGATTCAAAATATTTAATCATTGGGACTGTACCAACCCAAGTAATTTATAAGACATGTAAAAATATCTGCTCATTTCTTGAGGTAACTGCACATTTTCACTTTATACAGACAACAGCAATCATTATAATCTGCTCTCAGACAGCAGCAGAGGAGCTGGAGGAAACTACACTGTCAGTTCTGCTGCTCTAAAACACACAGGAGTTTATGTGTGCAGAGCAGAGAGAGGAAAACCAGCCTATAACACAACCATCAGCAACACACAGTTAATATGGGTCACTGGTGAGTTCAAACTGAACCAAAGAATGAGTGAAACACTCTGGAAATTTCCCTTGATGATTTTAGAGCTTGATGTGTCTTGAAATATTATCATGTCATAATATGCATCTACTTTTTAATGGTGTCAATGGAGAAATATGCTTTTGCTATCAGGTGTAGATACTGCATCTACTAGCAGGGCCTAAATAGACCAAACTAACCAGCAAAACCTTGATTCCTGGGTTAGAAGCAACAATGTAAAATGTTTAATTCTAATGGTGGAAAACAGTCATGAAAAACTAAAGTATAACTATTGTCACAAAAGCGTTAATTACATAAGTGGACTTGAGGAAAAATAGTCAAATAGGTGTAATAAAAAATGTAATCTGATGTATTTAATATATAGTGTTTTGATTGTTATATTTATTTTTAATTGTTATGTCATTGACCACACCTCGATTCTAGGAGACACTTTAACAAAAACACAGGACACTCCATCAGTGTGCACATCAGCAAATTTTATAGGCTGGACCATATAAACACTTAATCAGTCATTTTACAGTTTGATTAATATCTGCCTACTAATTATATCTTAGTAAATTAATATACAACACATTCAGCTAACTATAAATACTACTAGATTCACACTGTATAGGCAAAGAACAACTGAGTTGAGTTTTGTTCCTCCTTAGGTGTATTTATTTTTCTCTCCAATAGTAATGTCAGGGTCGTGTGTGGGAAGGAGTCGCAGGAACGAGGAAATAATGAAAACGTGCTTTAATAGAATAATCCAAAACGGGAGCAGGAACAAACTGGAACAGCAGGGAAAACACATGCCAACACGACGCAAACTAACATTAAGAACGGACGAAAAACACTGAACTGAAACAACCTTATATAGGGGAGTGAACAAATGCAAAGACAGGTGTGGGAAATTAACCAATGAACACTTAACAAGAAACGTAACAGGAAAGACCAAATAAGGACACAAGAGGGCAAAACCAACAAAACAGTCCACAGGGGTGTGACAAGTAACACCTTAAGCAGGTTTTTGTTGTTTGTCACCACAGTTTGTCACAAACAGGCTTGTTTGCTGATGGCATAATGACAAATTTATTAATCAATATACCAATAAAACTGCCTTGACTTGATTTCCAAATTGTATCTGTAATTGTCTTCTCAGGTGTTTCTCCTCCAGTCTCTCTGATCATCAGTCCCAACAGAACTCAACACTTCACATCTGTCTCTCTCTCTCTGAGCTGTGAGGACCAGAGTGACTCTACTGGATGGAGAATGAGAAGATACACAGACAGATATGGGCTGAAATATTGTTCATCATCAGTGTGGGGATCACAAACAGGATCTACATGTACAATCAGATCCACCATGATATGGGACACTGGAGTGTACTGGTGTGAGTCTGAATCTGGAGAGAAACATCATCCTGTTAACATCACTGTACACTGTGAGTCATTGTTCATTTGCCCACGTCATGTAAACAAATAAATGTTTATTTATAAATAGTGTATTATTATTATTACTATTGTAACTTATTCTGTGCATAATCACTAGAGCGTCTTCCACTGAACACTTCTCGTTCAGTTGTGCTGCTGTTATTGTCTCCACATTTTTGTTCCATTTTTTCTATATTCTTACTATTTGTCGGTTGATGTTTGCTCTGTTTCTGTAGTTGGTGTGATTCTGGAGAGTCCTGTTCATCCTGTGACTGAAGGAGATATTCTGACTCTACACTGTTTATATCAGCATACAACCCCACCAAACCCCAGAGCTGATTTCTATAAAGAAGAATCACTCATCCAGAGTCAAACTACAGAGATGATCATCTCTAATGTGTCAAAGTCACATGAGGGTTTCTACTACTGCAAACACACAGAGAGAGGAGAGTCACCCAAGAGCTGGATCTCAGTCACAGGTGAGACTAGGAACTATAAACACTATTGAAATTATTCTGTATAATATACAGCACTAATATGACTGTAAAATGTGTTCATCTCAGCTTCCTCCAGAAGATCAGGATCTGATGGTCTCAATCCTGTGATAGTTGGAGTGACTGCTGGACTGACTGTCACATTTTTGATCGTTGTCTTCTTGGTCCTGCTGTGGCGCTACAGAAACAACAAAGGTTCATCTTCTACCATATTAAAATTCAATGATGCTGACTATTTTCCTAAACCTATGACCTGTCGTCCTACAACAGCCTAAGCTAAGCATCTCAAGCTTTATTGTTGACTGATTTTAAATTTTGGGTAGTTTTCTACTGGGCAGGTACTGCTCCAAAAAATAGACTACTACAGATTAGCCATTTATGTATTTAATATTTATTTTTCTGTGAGCTTAAATTCATAAGATGCAATAATTTATTACAGGAACTGCTCATATTTATGACTCCATTGATGCAACAATTAATAAAGACACACAAATAAGCACAGGTAACTAATGATGTTACAGAAGGTAATTATGTCATGTTGGTCATTTACCAAGGCAGTACTTATTTTCAAAATAATCAAATCCATCTTTGTTTTACATTTCACTGTGATAGCTATTTGCAGAAAAACTCAGTTCACTTTTTTTCTGTTATTCATTGTAGACATTGTAAGTGGAGCTACTGAACTCACCAATGCTGAGACTGAACTTAAATCTACAGAAAAACAGAAGAAGAAAAAAGAAAATAAAGGTAAACTGAAACAAAAGTTGATTCTCTTATGTTTTTTTGATCATGACAATAGTGTTCAGCAGAGCTAAAGACCTCTGAGGTAAAAAGCCCCTTTGATTTTAATTTCTTCCAAAACACTAAGCTGCAACAAAATACACCACAGTATTTTCTTAAACACTCATTTGTGAAATCAGCCTGATCCGTAAAGGTCATTGCATGCAAATTACAATAAGTTGATTTTGAGGTAATTTGGCCAAACATATAATTGTTTTAACATAAATAATTGTATTATTTCTGTAGAAGCTGTAGAGATTTTATGCATACAAATTAAATAGTGGACACACAGTGAGCACTGGTGATATTAACTGTTGGCATCTTTTAGGGAAAACCAGTGAAAGTTCAGACACTGTTTACTATAAACTGACCCTGGTGACCCATCAAGGTGAGTGTCAAAATAAAAACATCAATCACAGTTCACAAGGAGCCACTGAAAACTGCATCTACAAGCACTGAGCATCTAAAAATAAAATGAAAAATGCAAAAATTCAAATGTGCACCTTTTAATTCATTTACACATTTTTCAGCCGCCGGATCTAGTTATGTGACGTATGCTCAGATTGAATCTTCAATGGCTGAAGTAGATACTTTCAATCACAGGACAGTGATGAGTTTAGGTTGAGAAGGACTGAAGAATGACCAGGATTGTCAATTATTTATCATCTTTGTGATGCTGAACACTTGGCAAAAGATTTTTCAATATTTAATGTCCATGATTATCTTTTTAGCTCTGTTCTGTATTATTAAAGTTTACTTCATTACATGGAAAAGTAAATTCTTTTTTGTAATTTTTTTTTTTTTTTTTAACTGTTGTGAAAGTTTCAGTTTCTCTTTTGTTCTTCTTGATCTTAAATGTATTTGTAGCAGGCAGTGGTGGGCAGTAACGAAGTAGTTGTACTTCGTTACTGTACTTAAGTACATTTTTCAAGTATCTGTACTTTACTGGAGTAGTTTTATTTTGAGTAACTTCACTTTTACTTCACTACATTCCAAAGCGCAAGATCGTACTTTTTACTTCACTACATTTCATAAAACATATAGTTACTCCTTATAATATATCACGTGCTCTGAGACGCAGAAGCGGTGTCTGATTCATGAACAAACTGATTCTTTTCAATGAACCTGTTAAATCGATTCGCGAATCGCACCAAACGATTCATTCACGAATTGGAATGATCCGATTGCAGCTGTTGAGCTGAAAACTCATGGATTCAAATGATCCATTTAGAGCGAGTCTCCAGTCAACTGAATTCTAGAACCGTGAGACCTTGTGAACGCGCTCACGACTGCGAAAAGTAAGTTACTAATGTCGAATTTTAGGATTAACTGTTGTAACTGAAAGTCATATTTAAGTCAAAGCTGTCCGTTGTTACATCAGCTGTAAAGGGTGATCTGTTTAAGCCCACTGAAATCAACATCAGTGTCTCTTAGCTAAAAAAACCCGAAAAATTAAAACAACACAGATTAAATAAAATAACTCATGCACATTCAAATTCCCCGCTGCTGTAACGTTAGCAATTTTATTAAAATGCTACGCATTTTGCCCTATGTGACGTCTGTTTATTTGTGACGTCTATATTGTTAATCAACAGTATACATTTTTGTATTGTTTGGATCAACTAGAGTAGACAGATATGAATGTTTATTCATAACCATACTGAAAATAAGTAAATTTTGTTAGCTGATGCTAACTGTCTAGCTAACAAGCTTGCTGGTGCTAAATTGAGGTATTTTTTTTTTATATATAAAGTCCAAATATTTTTATTCAACCACCTAGATGGACACGCGAGGGGAAAAGAAAGTATGTGATGTTCCGAACATGGTACCTACAGTAATTATCAAAGTGGGAAGCGATGCCCTCTGGGGGCATTTGGCCAGGGGTGTTTTTACACAGACAGTGTTTGAAAGGAAAAAATCATTCTGAAAATATAATTATATTTTCCTTAAAATGTTCTTGCTAACTTCAGGCCTTATTCTCATGTCATATATAACTGTGACGTTATGCAAAACAACAAGCTTTAAAACACTTTTTTTTCTTACTGGTGAAAATTAGATGGTCAAATCTGTTTTCCCTCAGGTACATCACAGTGTGAGCTTCACAGTCAATATTACTACATCACTCTCATCAACATAGTCCATATCAACAACAAAAATGTATTTTTACTCCATATAGTGGTTATTTTGGGAAATTTCCAGGTATTTTGAGCAGTAGGATTATAAAAAATATGTGCTAATATAAAATTGCAAAATAAATCTATCAGTACTTTTTTACTTAAGTACATAAAAAAATCGAGTACTTTCGTACTTCAACTCGAGTAAAATTGAAAAAGGAGCACTTCTGCTTTCACTGGAGTAATATATTATTATACGTATCTGTACTTTCACTCAAGTACTTGATTTGTGTACTTCGTCCACCACTGGTAGCAGGGTTTTTATGGTCATCGAAACATCAGTGAATTTTAAAATTGTGATTTCCAAGCCTGAAAAATCATGTAACTGTTCTAGGTTGGAAAAAGTTGTGTTATAAATGTATGTAGTGAATGTTGAATTTTCTAGCTATTTGTAGCTCTAAAATATTTCATTTCTATAAATACCTCTATGTGAGTATAATCTTTAGATTTGAAAACTGCTTAAAACTGGTCAAAACTGGTTTTTGACTTAGGTTGCAGCTTGCTTGTTGTTCTTAGTAAGAAATTAGAATAATTGTTCACAATTATAATTATAAACTGTAGTTTTGCTCTGTGATTTATACGTTTTGCTGTTTACAGTAAAATCTTTATTACAACAAAAAAAGATTTAATTGCTGCAATTCTAGTATGTGGCATGAGCGTGAGCGACTTGGTCATCATAAATGTGATGCTACGTGACATTCATGTTTATGGTTGAGCAAATATGCATAAATCTCTGAACAGATTGAACAGAATTGAATTTTACGTACATCTAAACACATAAATGTCATTAATGCCTTCAATCCTTTTTTTAAATTGTTTCTAAGCGAATTAACTTGTCAATATTCATATGCATTTTTTATTATTTGTTTTGTAAACTAGGAGAAGGTCTAGGTTGAAACTGGTGATGGAGGGACTGGTTGGCTTGAAAAGTCACAAGTCTTTTCAAACTCCAGTCCTTACGAGCAGCTTTTCCATGTACTGAGGAAAAAAAAAAGATAAAGTGTAAATTGCCGACTTTGCTATGAAGGGAGGTAGTCACTAAAAGGTTCTTCCCCATGACTCCTTTCTACAGCATTTCCAAGTCTCATGTAAAATTTATGAGCTAATTAACAGTGTATAATAATTTTGACCATCTAATTTAATAATCAAATAATTCTATACTTATAGACCTTTTTCCTGAGAAAATCTGCCATTACAAATTCGAACTTCCGATTGGATGCTCTTCTGTTCCGGTCTTCATAGGAACCCATTCAAATAGCGCTCATCTGTTTTTAATGTAGCTAATGTCGGCAGCTCCGTGTCATCTACACACTCGTTAAACTTTGAGGAGTGAGGCACTGACAAATGACGGTCATTGTGACTTTGCGAAGTGATGGGGCTATGGAGCCATGTGCTTTTTAAAAACATTTTAATAGGTTTAACAGGGATTATCAGCTGGGAATATGCACTAATTTGATCAGGCGTGACTTCCACGTTCAGGAAAAACGTCTATACTACGGGGCCGCTGAATGCTTGAGAAGGGTCTGGCTGCAGACACGATGCACTCTCAGCCGCGCATGAGCACTAAAACAGATGCACTCTCAGCCGCGCATGCGCAATTATACGCTCAGGTTCACGCATGCTCTCTTTGCAGTAGGTCGAAGGCGGAAGCACGTCAAAATGCTGTTTATAAACTAAAAGCACGAAATAAATTACCTTCCTGTTAAGGTGGACTGGAAAATCCTGTTTTTTAAAGAGCAAAAACTGTTGTTTCTGGTCATGGCCCAGATTTGTATAAAATGCTAGTACAAACACTAATAATAAACATTCATTCTACTCTAATAATGTCAGATTACTTATATGCCTATGCCTACATATGTGCCTACGTAAAAGATGCGCATATTGGCAAAAAAAAATAAAACTTTTTCTTATACACATATTTGACTTAAGACAATTATATAAAACTTAAACATTATGCAGTATTCAACATTTGAAGTGGATCAAACAAGTTAATTAAAGTTGTCATGCAAGACAAGAATGAGTATTGTTTTGGATTTAGGACAACTTTGATTAAAGGTTTTGGTTCACTTCAAGTGTTGACTACTGTATATAAAAATTGCATTATAAATTATTAAATCTTTGATTAACAGTTTATATTCCTTCATTACAGAATGAGAAATTTATGTGTATGTGTATATATAAAGTAAACATTAGAAGTGGATCAAAATCTTTCATCAAATTTATCCTAAAACCAAAACAATACCTGTTCTTGTCTTAGGACAACTTTGATTAACTTTTTTAATCCACTTCAAATGTTGACTACTGTATATTTAAAATGTTGTAATGAGTTATTAGATCTTAGATTAAAAGTCCAAGTCTGCTGCTGTCACATTCAAGTGTTAATATGCTTCCAAAACACACCAGGAAAACAATTCAACACACAGTCGTTGGTGATTGTTAACTTTAGTAAATAACATGGCATTGTGAAAAATGTAAAGTTGCTGTTGTCAACAATTTTAATACATAGATAAAATAAAGATTATTAATTATACTATTATAATATAAAATCATTACATAAAAAAAAAAATGCCCAACTGTTCAATTTCTTCAATTTTGTGTTCGACTAAAGATTCTCAGATTCAGGTTGTCCACCACATGCTCTAAAAATTTATGCATGTCTTGCATAAATTCAAAAACAAATATTAGTGGCTCTACAAGATCATCCTTGATGAACTCTGCACTGAAGAACCGGTCCAAGGCCTCAGCAGCTTCTTCATCTTCCATGCACAATATACGAGGAAGCTGAATTGAGCCAAGAAGATCTCCCGAGTTCTCCATGCACCACTGACTAGCAGTCTTAAGATCTGACATGCACGCACCTAAGAAACAACAATGCAAAAGGGAATATATACAAATATGCTGAACAATGGCTGCAATCCCTCTAACAACACCTACTTTTCGTGGAGACTGAACCACCAGCTTTTCCGGTGCAAACTCGAAGGTGAGACTGGTTTCATCTACCTAGAAAACATGAATTTTGAGTTTGAGCCCATTACCTTCAGTACTACCTTTTTAAGATAACTGGTACTTTTCCTAAGGAGCTACAAAGTAATATGTACAAGTTACCTGTACGTGAAAAGGCTCTTCCTGTTAGTGGGAAAAATACAGCACAAGTTTACTTAGTTTGTTATGAAAACATGCCATTTTTAACCTTATAATTCCCCAGTATGTGCTTTTACCTGAGAGATTTCTTCAAACCTCCTTTTTCGCAACCTAAATACAGGCTGCTGATCACCTCTCATGAAGGCTTTGGACTCCTCAGTATAATGGGCAAACAATTTCCCATGTCTAGAAAATAGTGATTGAACATGTTACATAATTCCTCTCTCTCATGAAAGCTTTATACATTTAAAAGCCAAAAAAAAAAAATTCTTTACCGTTCCAGTCCGAAATTCTCCATTAACACCACCATTTCCTCAGCTCTGCCATGTCCAGCTGCTCAAAACATAAATGTTAATGCCCTTTGGAAGTTACACAGTCTCAATTTTATTGAAAACTATAATAATACTTACAATTGTGTAGTCAAATGGGGCATCCAGAACTATGTACAATGCAGACTATAATTGAAAGACAAGTATGTGTTAGGGGAAAAACACAAATTAACCACAAACATATTGTACATCTTACCATCAACATAAATACACCACAGTCATTTCCATATGGTTGTCCTGGAAAACCCTAAAAGGAGAGAATAAGCACAATTTCATACATAGATTAGATTTAGATAGATGATAGATGACAGATGAGATTTAGATAGATGATAGATTAGATTTAGATAGCCAACCTGTAAATCAAGGCCTGTTTTTTCAGTCCATGTTTTGGGAATTATTCTATATGCAATGTCCCTGTCAAGAATGCAAAGGACAAATACATTCTAATAATTGCTGTCAAAATGTAAGGCTGTACATGCTTATGTATGCGCAAGATTATTACTTGCATACATATTTGCAGAAAAACAAATATATCTACAACAGTGTCTCTCAAATTGGGGTCTGTTTCAGGTAGACCAGACATCTATAATCTTTGAAAACTGTTTAATTTTTGCTTTACAACAAAATAACACTGAGAACCCCAGTATGAGAAATCTGCTCTAGAAATGCTCACAAAAGAAAGAAACTTTCAAGCTCAAGCAAACAACTGAACTCTCAATTTATAATCAACTTGCAGAAGAGAGACTGGTCAAAAAAAGACCAGCTCTCAACAGCAGAATCAATAACAACAGCAGGGGTGAAAAACTCAGTTCCTGGAGGGCAAAAGTTCTACAGTGTTTAGCTTCAAACCTAATTAAACACGTCTGATCCAGCTAATCACATCCTTCTGGTTTATTTGAAAACTACATGGTTTGTGTATTGGAGCAGGGTCGGAACTGAGTTTTGACACCCTCGATCTACAGAGTTCTCAGACCACTAGCAGAAGCTTACAAATGACACACCAGAGATGACAAAAATAGTTCTGTAACACCTACGAAAATCAATTATATGAATTTGAATGTGATGATGCTGAGTGAATTACAATTTTTTTCTGTCATCTGTACCTTTAAAATGAAAAAAAGAGGGGTCCTGATGCAAAAGTTCTGAGAAACCTGCTTTATAATAGAAAATAAGAACAGCTTCTATGCAACATACAAAAAAAAAAAACAAAAAAACAACAACAATTGAACAGATTAACTTAATGAGTAAACTTGAACAGAGAAGGGTCATAAGAATGTGGCCATCTCTACACAACAGAACCTGCATTTAATGATTTTATCTAAAGACCTCAACAGTGACTTGTATGTCTGGGCACCAAATCCATGTGGTGTCTCAGCACATTTAGAATCTAGATAGAGAATCACTCTCTGTGCTGGTTTCAAAACCTGAAAAAATTCATTTAAAATCAAACTTATACTGAAACTCTATTACCATGCATATTACTGCATTTAAAGTAAATATGACAATGTTTTCATACAATTATCAAAATGCTATACAGTAGTCAACATTTGAAGTGGGTCAAAACCTTTCATCAAATACCCGTTCTTGTCTTAGGACAGCTTTGATTTAACTTTTTTTGATCCACTTCAAATGTTGACTACTGTAATCTGTAACTTTCTAAATCATAAGGTTTTCATTACGTACACACAGCTGGTAGTGTCCTGGTGTCCATATGGGAATCACCACTGCATCTTTTAAGTGAGCATCATCCTAGAGCAGTGATGAAAGATTCTAAGTCAAAATATATGATATATGAGCACAACTGGGAATGGGAAAGTGCATACTTACAGGTATAGATAACATTGGATCGCAGTTGTTTGGGGGTAGCCATGTTGGTACAGTATACAGGTCAATAATATGAATGTCCTTTTCCTGCAGAATATTGTGTGTAGAATAAAAAAAAATCTGGCTAATCTTAATTTGACAGTTAGACAACTTCAATAGATTATAAAGTACCTTTGACTGTGCAATTCTGTCAATCAGTTGAAAGCAACCATTTCCAATCTAGAGAAACAGATATTACATGTAGGAGATAATACATGGCTAGCTGTGCATTAAGTGATTTTAAATGCACAATGTGGATTCAAAGAACCACCTGACACAAAGTATTAAAACCATTTGATGCACAGCTAACCGTGCAACACCTGCCAGCCAATCAGAATCAAGCATTCAGATAGACCATGTAATTAAATTGAGGAAACACTTGTAACAATACATTTAAAAAAATATTATCATAAATGTAAAACCAATCAATATCTTACAGTAGACTCCATGTCTCTGTTTAAGCCCAAGGTCCAAAAATCAGCACGGGTCAGGCACGCTTTTGCTGTTCTAACAATCAGCTCATTCCCAGTATGTAGTTGAGCTAATAAATTTGCAATATTTGGAAACCCAAGGTTAAACAAAAACTTAACTGCAGAATTGTTGTATTGTTCATCTTGTGAAACTAACCAGTTCTTTCTGAGCTGAATGGTATGATAAAGACCATGATGTTCTGCAGGCAGTAATGTTTTTGCAGTTTGTGACTTCTTCGCATTGAGGTCCACACACTTCTGCATATTTTAAGATAAACAAATTTAGCAAGAATTAGCAAGAAACAAAAGAAGTAAAAGAAAGAAAGAAAGAAAGAAAGAAAAAGACTCCTTACCAATGTCCTCAGCTGCATGTTGTGAATCTTTCAATGCTGACTCATGTTCAGGATCCAACTCCAAGCCAGAAATTTGCTCGTCAGTGGAATGTGGGGCTGAGAAAGACAGAAGACAGAAGACAGAAGATGACAAAAAAACAAGATTAGATCTGCAAATTTATTATCAATAGCAGTGATTAGAACTAACAGAAATACAGAATGGATACAGACTCAAAATAGCTTGTCCAAAGTCAGATAGGACCACATTTTCAACGCTGTGAGGTATGTGACCACGCTGTAGCTGTCCCTCCAACAGCTTCTTGTTTGCCGATGTGTTTTTGTGGTGGATAATGTTTCGCATAATGAAAATGTGGGTCGAAGGAGCCATATTATTGAGAAAGTAGTTGTTTTTTCTCAGGTCTGCAAAAAATTGCTCTGCAATTTGGCTGTTCAGCCCACCTTGTAGTTCTGGCACCAGACTGATTTTTCTGAGAACATCCTTTGGGTCTTTTGTGTTGGATTCATGCAATTTGTCGTACAAAACAGTGTTCGGACGATCCAGTGATTGGATAGCATTCAGAGCTCGGATTATCGATCTTCTCAATCAACCAAGGAAGAGATACTTTGAGCTTTCCCTGCTTTGCTTTGTTGATATTCTCAAGTGTTGAGTCTGCCAGTCTTCCTTCATAGGGTTGAAATAGAAGAGACGAGGGTACGCGGAAATTGGCATGTGTGGCCAAGCCTCGAGCAAAGTCATATATGGTCACATTAGGTAAGTGTTGCCATGACAAAAGCAGGTCCACAAAATCTCTTGGACTCTCCGCCCTCAAATTAAACTTCCGACTGTAGACCACACCATGCGGGCACAGGACAACTGACCACCCACCTGAAAAAAAAAATAAAAATGAAGAGAACAAGTGAAAATAATTTTTAACATTAAACTAGTCTATCTCACCTGATGCCCCCCAGATTTTCTGGAAAATTTTGTCGTACGAATGCCTGTTCTGCATCTCTGATCTTAATCTCAATATCAGGTCCATGCGGGATCCTTTGGAGTCCAAACTGCAGGCCTTGCACAGCTTTCTGACAACACCAACCTATTATGTAAATGGTTCATGATCAGAATCAAATTGGCTTAAATGAAAAAGTGTTTTAATTATTTCCAAGGTTTTAACCATCTGTTTCATTAACTCGTCCACAAGACGATCCTCTGACACACTGAGAACTTGAGCGTCAGGCGATGTAACTTTTGCAGAGGCAGCTTTTTCATACTCAGTATTGAGTACCGTGCTACCAATCCTTGTTTTTTCCCCAATCCATGGTGCCCACTTTTCATAACTTGGGTCCACCAAAAATGGATTTTTTGTTCGGCCTGTGGGGAAAAAATTAAAGAGGAAAAAAAACATTTACAAGTAATCTGATCATATCAATATCAAATAAACAAAAGACTACAGAATACCCAAGAACGTGTGTCTGTGTGTGTGTTGGGGGGGCATCGCTCTGAGACATGCGCTTAGGACGGTGCATCCACACTGGTCTAAGAATAAGCTTTTTTGAATGCTATTTGAGCAAAAGAAACATCGTTTGAGAAAGTTGCTTTCACTGATGATTTCAAATATAACATTTAATTGTAAGATTAGTGAACAGTTTTGGAGAACTTGACGTTTCCCCATTTAAAGAGACAGGAGCTTCCAGTGCATTCCTAAAAGAGGTTTTTCAAAGATGGCCACAGAGTGAAATTACTTTCCTTAAAGGAACATTGAGCAAGCATGTATTAAAAAAAATAAAAAGGCAATGTACCTGCATTTAATTACTTACTGGGAACAAAACCACGTGCAATCATCTCCAGATCCACTGACTGCCAAAACTCCTCAATGTTTACTTCCCCTTTGAACTCTGATGGTGGCTCTTTCAGGTCACTCACTGTATTGAAAAAAAATATATAATAAACTTCCTTTTCGGTTTTAAAAACATAAGTTTGTGTAAAGTAATATGAAATATGTGTTCTGAGTTTGACACAGCAGAAATGTGTTATTAACAACCCAGCCAAATTTGAATGATAAAAAAACCTGTCAACTAAATAAAATAAGAATATCAGAATTATCAGAACTAAAAAAAAAAAAAAAAAAGCAGCATTCTCTGCTCTGAAATGCTGTTGGGCATATCCACCATAGGCACTGAAACTATGCTCACTCACGGGAAAGCTGCTGTCTCTCCTAACTGTCAAATACTGCTACAACCTGAATGGATGCTTCCTCTAACAGCTTAATTTAAATGAGGTAACGGAGCGGTTTTATAAGTTATCGTGTTCAGAAACAATTCTCTAAATTGTGTTACACAGACTTAAAAGAAAAAAAAAAAAAAATCACTCTTACCTGCCATGCTGAAAACGCCTTTCTTATGCAAATCCATAATTACCACAGGGGGGTGGTAACCACAGTTTACACAAGAATATGTGTAATCAATGTCTGTTAAGGCCTCAAAATGACAGTAAGCATGGAGTACAGTGTCTCGGTTTGGGTATTTCACTCCGCGAAGGCTCTTCAAAGTATCAATAGCCCTGGAGACGGAAACATGACTCTGGAACAGATAAAGGTTGAGAGTGGAATGGAGAGTGTTTATGAATTGCTTACTGAAACCATATTGATTTTTGAATATCATTTAACACAATGATACAAACAAACCTGTAAACTTTGTCTAAGATATAGACAAAGTTCAAGACTCAGAAAAATGAAGTCGTTAAAATTGTGGAGCCCATCACGCCATTCCTGATATCTGTAGATCATGCGACACCCTGAGCATCTTCGAGTGTAAGTTGAGACTGCTACAAATGGGCAAATATTAAATAACAGTTGTACACGTCAAGCACATGTCTGTAATTCTCAAATAATTATATTCTCATTTATGTAAAATTACCATTAATGACTCCAGTCATGGTGACAATTTTGGCATTTCTTGTTATTAATACCGGCGTTTCAAGTGCTGTATTTCCATCACACATCACACAGCTGCTCTCCACAGGAAGGAAACTTGATGGAAACACAGGTGATGTTTTTGGTTGGGCTACTTCTTGTAAAGGAGTAGATGGAATTTTCTTCTTGGAGTAAAAATATTTTACAGTGCGGTGCAGGTCAAACTGGGGAGCACAGGTGAGGTCTTCTGATAGCTGTGGAACTGTGGAGTCAATTGCTTTCAATGGTTTCTCTGCTGCAAACAACTGTTTATTAGTTTGAAACAAGTGCCATTTAGCAATGTTTTTGTGAGGGCAGGACATCCGGGGCTTTGCACAGGGGCAATGCCAAGTTCCAGCAGCTGAATTGTATGTGACCATAACTCTTTCAGGACGGCTGTAGTGATGGATCATAGGCTCATGTATAGAAAGAGTGATCTGCGTGTGAGAGTCACCTAAAGCAACTAACACTGAAAACGGTACATGTGCTGTCTGTGCTTCTTTCTGTCTCTTCAGACAGACTGCCTTCTTGGCTTCTCCAAAAAATTTGAGCTTGATCATCTCATCAAGAAGACTAGGATCCAGGTGCTCCTCAAAAACCGTGTCATAACAATAGTCCAGTGAACGGAGGTGTTCACATAGACTAAAAGTGTGTCCGCTCCTGTAAGCAAGCTGCTGGTATTGCCAGCACTCCTGTAACTTGCATCTAACTTGATGATGTTTGCCCCAAGTCTTTTTTTGAACATGAACTGGCACAGAAAAACCATGGCCACTCCTCTGAACAGCTGACACTCCATTTGATATGTCAATGCACACACTAGACAGATGTGACTGCATTGTTATATCTTTTGAGTGGTCAGTGTGTTTCCGTTGAATGTGCATGTTCAGGTTTTTCTTTAGTATAACCACTGAACAGTGTGGGCATTTACTCCTTTTATGATTTTTAGAGGCAGTAAATGAAGACTGTGAAGGTGCAGGTTTACACAGATCTAGTGCAGGTGTGGATTTACAAGGAGTTGATACAGATGCTGGCACAGGTGTGGACGTGCATGGAGCCGATGCAGATTTACAGGGAGCCGATGCAGGTGCTGGCACAGGCAAGGATGTGCATGGAGCTGATGCAGGGGCTGGAACAGGCAAGGACGTGCATGGAGCAGATACAGATGCTGGCACAGGCGTGGACTTGCATGGAGCAGATGCTGGCACGGGTGTGGACTTGCATGGAGCAGATGCTGCCACAGGTGTGGACATGCATGGAGTCGATGCAGATGCTGGCACGGGCGTGGACTTGCATGGAGCAGATGCTGGCACAGGCGTGGACTTGCATGGAGTCGATGCAGATGCTGGCACAGGTAAGGATGTGCATGGAGCCGATGCAGGTGCTGGCACAGGTATGGACATGCATGGAGTCGATGCAGATGCTGGCACAGGCAAGGATGTGCATGGAGCCGATGCAGGGGCTGGAACAGGCAAGGACGTGCATGGAGCAGATACAGATGCTGGCACAGGCGTGGACTTGCATGGAGCAGATGCTGGCACGGGTGTGGACTTGCATGGAGCAGATGCTGGGACAGGTGTGGACTTGCATGGAGCAGATGCTGCCACAGGTGTGGACATGCATGGAGTCGATGCAGATGCTGGCACAGGCGTGGACTTGCATGGAGCAGATGCTGGCACAGGCGTGGACTTGCATGGAGCAGATGCTGCCACAGGTGTGGACATGCATGGAGTCGATGCAGATGCTGGCACGGGCGTGGACTTGCATGGAGCAGATGCTGGCACAGGCGTGGACTTGCATGGAGCAGATGCTGGCACAGGTGTGGAAGTGCATGGAGCTGATGCAGATGCTGGCACAGGTATGGACATGCATGGAGTCGATGCAGATGCTGGCACAGGTAAGGATGTGCATGGAGCCGATGCAGGTGCTGGCACAGGTAAGGACGTGCATGGAGCCGGTGCCAGTGCAGATGCAGATAAGAAGGATTGTGGAGCAGTTGTAATAACAGACGACATTGGAGCAACTGGGCATGAAGGAAATTGAGGTTGTACATATGATGGTAAGCACTTGTGCAGGTGAGCCTCCATTGCATTTCTCCTAAGAACAGTTTTACTGCAAGTAGGGCAATGGTAATGCGCCTTTGTTCTGCAGGCCAAATGGCATCTGCATAATCTTTTATCTAGAAATTAAAAAGAATTTAAAAAATAACATTTAAACAAAACAGATTTGACAAAGATTAAATACCCCTAACATCCAACTTTAAAGTACCATTAGTATATGAGAGGCCATTCATGACATTTCAAACTTTAGAGAGTTTTGAATGAGTTTGATAGTGTGTGCGAGAGTTTGATAGTGCATGTGTAGTTTAGTTTGAAGTGCATGTGAGTGAAAGTCTGAGAGTGTGTGTGTGTGTGTGTGTGTGTGTGAGAATGACAACGTGATAGTGCGTGTGTGTGAATGAGAGTGTGATAGTGCAAGTGTGAGAATGAGAGTTTGATAGTGCAAGTGTGAATGACAGTGAGATAGTGTGTGTGTGTGAATGAGAGTGTGATAGTGTGTGTGTGTGAATGAGAGTTTGATAGTGCAAGTGTGAGAATGAGAGTTTGATAGTGCAAGTGTGAATGACAGTGAGATAGTGTGTGTGTGTGAATGAGAGTTTGATATAGTGCGTGTGTGTGAATGACAGTCTGATAGTGCAAGTGTGAATGATTTTGGTAGTGTGTGCGAGAGTAAGATTGAAATATGTCATGAGTGGCATCTCATACATATTAGTTCTTCAAAAAGACAAATTGTTATTTTAAAATACACTAATCATACCTTGGAAAATGATTGCATTTTTTACATGGACTTCCCAGTGAGCCTGGACTTTATTTTCAGTCATTGGCTTCAAAGAAGGGCACAGGGGGCAATGATACAAAGTGCAGCAAGTTGTGCACTTTGGTATTAGGTGCTTTACACCTTCTGAGACTACTGATTGATGCATCTGTAAGCATAAATTGAGGAGACAGAAATGAAAATCATTGTTTAATATTCTTTTAATTTTTGTTAATTTATTTGAGCTGTATTTCATGTATGTCTCATTTTAAAGAACCATTGTTGACTTTTGTTTTTTTTAAGAATCCATCTTCATATTAAATAACTAAGTAACACCTCGTCTAAACAATTATATAGAGCAGGTCACCTGTAAACTTCCCCCGTCACAGCCCAGTACAACACTCAATTTTTTCACCGCCTATACAAAATTAAATTTAGACAGTTCTTCACTAATTTACCGTATGAAGAATAGGTACCCAATTAGCACAGACGCGATATATCTGTAGATATCAGGATAGTTTTTCATAACATTCACCTTATAATAAAAACAACACTTTCACATCTCTTTAATCTTGTTCGAATGAAATAAATAAAATTACAATAATGCCAATAATGTGGTCGTTGAATCCTCTACTCCATTTTAAAACACGTGCATAACGTTGAGGGGCCTGTGCATGCGTGACATATCAGATAAATATAAGGATAGTTTTACTAACATTTACCGAATAATTAAAAACAACAAATTTACATCAACTTAAAGTTGTACAAATTAAATAAATATACTTACAATAATTCCTGTCGCCGCTGCGTGTCTGAGTGCATGTATCCTAATTAAGCATGAACGTCGAGTGCATGTGTTCTAATTGAGCATGCGTGTCTGAGTGCATGTGTCTTGAGTGCGCATGCGCGGCTGAGAGTGCATGTGTCTGAGTGCGCATGCGCCGCTGAGAGTGCATGTCTGCAGCCAGACTCTATTGGAATGCTTGAATCTGATTGGCTGACGAACATTCTGTGGGTATGCATTATTTTCAGGGAAACGCACAGCGAATGTAGTTCCAGGCAGGTCTTGACTGCATACATGTCTATATCACTTCACCACATGATTTCAGTTATTTCAAATGTCCTTATAGCCTTAAACAGCAAAATAACCAAAACCCACACACTGGCCAAACAAATAAATACAGTAAACAATAGGATAAAAACTACCAATTATTTCCATGTTTTTGCCACAAAATTACGTTTTATTATGTACGGAAAGCACATACTCTATTTCTCCCACTCTCTCTCCCTTACAGACGTGCACACACATTACCATACCCGCTAATGTTGTTAGCGCTGCTTAAAAACTACATTTCTCACAAGCGAGTTGACAACTGCGCTGTTCTTGAAGAAAATGAACTTAGTTTCACTATTAGTAGAGACACTGCTGCTGATGACTTTTAAGAGACTCAAAGAGGTAATTCACAAGCTTAAAGAAGTCCACTTCCAAAACAAAGATTCACATATAATGTACTCACCCCATTGTCATCCAAGATGTTCATGTCTTTCTTTCTTCAGTTGTAATTAAATTATGTTTTTTGAGAAAAACATTTCAGCATTTTTCTCCATATAATGGACTGATATGGTGCCCCGATTTTGAACTTCAAAATGCAGTTTAAATGAGGATTCAAATGATCCCAAATGAGGTTGTAAACGATCCCAGCCGAGGAAGAAGAGTCTTATCTAGCAAAACGATCAGTTATTTTCATTAAAATTTATATACTTTGTAATGTCAAACGCTCGTCTTGTCTTACTCTGTCTGGACTGTTTTTTTCCGGTTCATGACAGTTAGGGTATGTCGAAAAACTCCCATCTCATGTTCCCCCTCAACTTCAAAATCCTCCTATATCGCTGTTTTACCTTTTTTGTTAAGGGTGTTTGATCTTCTTTGCAAGTTCACTTTGCAAAGACTGTGTCAGTACTTCTGCAGCGATGTTGGATGATTTTGAAATGATCTTTGAAGTTGAGGAAGAAAATACGATTGGAGTTTTTCGACATATCCTAACTGTCTTGAGTCAGAATATACATAGTTCAGGGAGAGAAAGGCAAGACAAGCATTTGAGATTAAAAAATATTTAAATTGTATTTTTTTAATGAAAATAATCGATCATTACGCTAGATAAGACCCTTCTTCCTTGGCTGGGATAGTTTACAAGCACATTTGGGATCGTTTGAAGCCGCATTTAAACTGCCTTTTGGAAGTTCAAAATCGGCGCACCATATCAGGCCATTATATGGAGAAAAATGAAATGATGCAGAAATGTTTTCCTCAAAAAACAATTTCTTTATGACTGAAGAAAGAAAGACATGAACATCTTGGATGACAAGGGGGTGAGTTTTATGTGAATCTTTGTTTTGGAAGTGGACTTCTCCTTTAATCTCTCTCTCTCTTTCCATCTGTCTGCTTGTCTGTCTGTCTAAACTTCATTATTAACTGCATTATTCTGCTATCAACGGCTCAAGTGTCGTTACTATGTCTAAAATGACGTTTTGGAATTAGCAACGGAGGGGTTAGATGAGCTGCGTAAGAAATTAATCATACTCACAAAGCGTTTTAAGGACAAAAACCAGATGAATGCATTGAAATGTACCATCTGATCGATGTCTTGAGGTGTGGTAACCGTTTGGCGTCATGGCCGCATCACCACCTCGGGTGTGCAATATTTTTGAAGAATTCAACGCCCCGTCGTCAATTATTCCTTACATATTCTATCTGAAGGGGTAGCTTATGATAAACTGCTTATTTGGGCACAATTTATGCCCCCCCACCCCCAGGCTACAACCATTTACTATATCATAAGAAATTCTGACATTAAGTGCACACCTGCCTCAACAAGATCTCTAATAGACACATTTGACCTTCAGCCCAGTTTTTATTAGCTGACAAACTGATATTATGCACAGAAATAATAGAAGCACAGCTACAATGTTATTCCTGTCATTCCATATTTTCAAATAAGATTTCAAATTACGTTTGTATTGTTGGAAGTCTACAGACTTCCTGACATACTGACCATTAAAGCGTGTTCGAAAGTGAAAAATCCTTCCAAAATGCCCAACAGTTCCCCTACTTTGTCCCTTCCCTACTTTGACCATGATAAACCAAAAAATTAGAACTCAGAGGTCACACCTTCAACTCATTAACCAACAAACTTTGTCTTTCTTTGCCCTTTACAGCACTTACTTTAGCCTTCTGTTTAAACTGACAGATATCTTTCCTGTGTGTTCGGTCTTATCAGTGTGCAAAATTATTTAATGTAACGCCCTTGGGTCGGCTAAGCCGCTGGTGGGAGCACTTGCGTATTCTCCAGATGACAGCAAAAATAACTTAAATTGCTCCCTCAATTTTGATTGGACACATGAAAGTAATACATCACCTGAATCTGTAAAGGGTTTACCTTTTATTTGTGTACGCTCACCATATCAACAAACTTTTGTGTTTTTTTTTATAAATAAAGAAAATATACAGGGTGTCCTTTCAGTCTTCTCAGTCTCCGTGAATATCCAGTTGAAAAGCGTCACTAAAATGAACTGAAACTCAGCCAATACATGACAAACATGAGAGATATATCTATAGAAAGCTTGAAAGGTCTACTTTTAAATTAAGTAAGTCTTATCGAAAACGAATTGTCTGTGTTAAAGTAATCCGTATGAAACCAACGCAATGTCCTGTTTTTCCCCTCGGAGCTCATTAACACCAATTAGATCACGGCCACGCACTGTTCCTGCTATTGATATTACAAACATCCACGTGAGAGACACGCGACATGAACGCCCGCATCAACTCGAGTGCAACAATCTGAAATATAATAGGCAACCTTTCATGGCATTTCCCTTTTTGAGTTTTAGCCAGTGTGTGGTGTGTATGTTTGGGCATAAAAAGATCTACAAAGTTACAATTCTCAAAGTCCACTCCAAAGGGCAATTTTCAAGAACTACAAAAAACAGATACTTTGAATTTATAAGTTGAATTTACTTTAAAAAAAACATGAGGAAACTGGTTGCCCTAAAAAATGTAAGTAATGTGAACTTTAAAAAAAATCAGTTTATTTAATTTAAAATGTTTTGTAATATCAATTACAAAGTTCAGTTCATTTAACTTAAAATATTTTGTAATTTCATTTCATTTGCAATTATTACACCTACTATATTTAAGTTAAATATACTCATTTCCAAGTTCACAATTGTTTTATTTTTCCAATTTGTTTACCTAGAAAATTAAGGAAAAAAGCAAACAAATAAAGGAACATTCATGCAGTTTTCCCTTTTATTTTAATTCAATTCAATTCTAAATGAAGAGTTTGGTTCCAAAACGCTAAAATCCATTAGGATTAATTTAACCCTTTAACTGTCACTCCCATTTTTGAACACAGACATACAAATGCACTATCCAGATTTAAATTTTTATAATTCATGAATGAAAACATTTTGTAATATGATTTTGATGTACATTTTCCGTGGTAATGCAATGTCTGATTTTAAAATGCCTTTCAAAGGATGAATTTGGAGATTTTAAGTTTTGAACTGATATATAATTTCTTATGATATCTAAAGCGTGAAAGGGAAAAAGGAAACGAAGAATGTCTTTTGTGACAAAGGTCAAAACTCATGTTATGATGTAGACTTTTTAAGTTGCACTCTTGACATATATTAATCTATTAATCTATACTAATCTACATAATTTGTAACACAAAAATATGGTAAAATATATGTTTAGGAGCCTTAGACCTAGGAGCCTTAGAGCCTTAGACCTTTGATTAGATTAGGATTTATTTGTAATATGGTGAAGTAACGGTGACAGTTAAAGGGTTAAGTAAAATGTGTTTTCTTGTGGCAAGATGAAAACCACTATTTTCTGTTTCAAACTTTCACATAGCATCTTTAGGTTATAATAACATAAAAAAAATTAAATCCAGATTTGAATTTTCAGAGATTTATTATTAAAAACTGACCCCCCCCCCCCCAAAAAAAATGGGGGAGCACAGTCAAAATTTTAGGAGCACCTTCTAATCAATAATCAAAAAATCTAAAAATGATATTTGACTCCTTAAAGTAAATTAGAGGGGAATTTTGTTTTTACCTTTGTAATGGAATTTTTTAACTTTATTTAAAGTATGTCTTCTTTTATGTCAATTTTTTTTTGTTTACATATATTTTATAAGCTTTTTTTTTAAATTTCTAATTAAAACAACTGAATAAGAATAAGTTACCAATCAAATGAAATCAGTATTAACAAAATTAATTTGTACTACAGAGGTGGCACAGAACACAAAAGTGGCTTGTAGGTGTATTTTCATGTGTTTAATGAGGCTCAGAGGGGGCATGAGTGCAATCAAATTCATAAATTCATGTTGAGATGAATGTTTCAAGTGTAAAATTTTGAATATAGAAATATTAAATGATTTAAATAACTGAAAAGAAGATACTTTAAAAATTAAACTAAAACTGCCAGTAGGTGGCGGTTTTGATTACTGAATCATATCATTCATTTGATTCCTTCGAACGGCTGATTCATTCAGGAATAAAGCAAGTGACTGTCTTTATGAATGGGTAATTAATTAATTGACTCACTAGATCCGTTTAAAAACGCACGTTCATTCATAAAGGAAACACAGCTGTTTGAATAGAGATGGGCAGCGGCTCAGTTGTGACTCTGTTTCGATGAAATAGAGCAAAATCAGGCAATAGTGTTATAGTCAGACAATGTTAGTCACTTAATATTAACTTCTTGTTTATTTAACTGTTGTATTAAATCAGTATCTCATTTACAAACTCCCTTAAAAATCATTAAAAGCTGTCACTCATCTTAGTTCATCGCGATCTCACAAAGTTCCATTATAATCAACGAATCTCTCAACACTGCACAGTAAATCTCTTATTTCCACTCTCTCTACACTTTGTTTATGAAAGGATTCATCAGATATGTCTGTGATACATTACTCAACGTTGAAAACTAGGATGCGGGGTGTATTCAAAGCGCAGCCTTTACTGTTTACAATGCGTGAAATGGTGCGCTGTGATTGGCTGAGCGGATGTATCGCATTCTCCAGAGAAGGGAGACTGGTGTTTGTCGCGGTTTGGAAAAACAGGGAGAAAACATGACAGAATAACACGGCGGATATCGCATTTTGCGTAAAATTAAAAACTGCCTTTTCAATACCGACCAGATACAATACTGATTTTGGCAGGAACTCAATTTAGTAAAAAATGGCGTTTATCGCGTTTTGGAACCAAACTCTTCAGATGTTAATTCAAAAACACAACAAAACATACATTTTTCATATCCTGAAAACATTTCCCCATAAAACATGAAAAAAAAAACCCTAAAAATCTAATTCATCAAATTAACTTATTGTTAAGCACACAAACAAGTCTTTCTCAGAATCGCAACAAACAGCATCAAAACACCTATATGTTTTTTCCCACTCTGAGTTCACAATATTGGCAATACTGAATTTTAGGTGTCAGCTCACCATTTCCGAGGTTGAGCATTACCTGCTGAATAAAATATAAAATGCTTTTCATACACTTAGGATAGTTCAGGTGCAGGCAGGGAAATCAGTCTGAAAACAATGGACATAGAAGGCCTGAGATTGGTCAGTTCATCCATTACCAAGCTTTCCTCCAAGATGATTCCCACTCTAGATGAGGCGAGCTGTGGACTTTCTTGGCTGAGGATTCTTACTGGAGTCTGTCTTGTCAGCTGCCTCCTAACAGAGGAAGAAACAGAACGACAAATACATTATCAAGTCAGTTAGACAATGCTGTTGTTAAATACTCAAAGTCATATGCTGCATTCACACTATGAAATAATTACCTTAATTCTGAGAGGACAACATTGTGATGTTCTACTCTGAGCTGTTCATGTCCTTGGACTGGGAATTGTGCTTTTCTATGGCAACACTACCAATGCCCAAATTAATCTGCAGCAATCAGATACAGTGAAAATTTCCAGTTCATTTTTTTTTTTTTTTTTGTAAACCTTTATTTATATAGTGCTTTTAACAATACAGATAGTGACAAAGCAGCATTACAGTATTAAATAGGAAATACTGTGTCAATAATGCAAAAGGACAAGAGTAAACACTCAATTTTCAGTTAAAGGCAGTTCATCATTGAATTCAGTGATGTCATCATCCAGCTCAGTTCAAACAGTATACGACATCGCTGGAAGTTAAGTTAATTATGAGCTCTACAAGGACATGAATGCTTTTTCCAAGTTGGATTCTTATAATTGTGGTAACTACAACATGGGATGAATACACTTACCTGATATACTGTAAAAAGAGCTGGCCTTTGAATTATCATCTGGGTAATGCCAGGCTTGTCGTTGACAACTTTTCTGTAAAGAACAAACATTAAAGTTACAGTCTTTATAAGGCCATCTGACTTTAGGGTTTACGTTTAATTGTACAGTGTGCTAGTCAATAAAGTGATCATCCTCAGAACAGGTCTCAGTTAACCCACGACATACAGCTGATCTTGAACTTTGGTGTGAAGGTGGAGTAAGTGTACATTTTTTTGTGCATAAAGTGATTTAAATGTATGTACATGCCTGATGTGAACAAGGAAATTGTTTTGTTCTCGTATAACTTTCATTTTTGATACTTTCATCATTGATCATACTTACACTTTCAAAGCATCTCTTTCATTTCTTCTTCCTTCCAAAACAAGATAGTCATTAAGAGGACTCTGAACCTAGATAGAACAGAAGTATATTCATCCGCCTTTGTATTTAAACCGCTAATTAACTAAAACTTATGCTTTCAAACAATAGCCACGTCTAAATTAAACGTGGTAAATTAACGTACTGCACTCACCATATTAGCTCCACCATTGTCTCTCCTCCACTGGAATCGTGGCTACTGTATGAGTAAAACTAAATTTACACTCCTCACAAACAACAGCTCCTCGAGTGAAAATCGAAAGAAAAAGGCAAAAAATGTCGTTGGTCAGGGGTTCAAGCGCAGTTCAGTCCAGAGCAGGCGAGTAGGAACACTAGCAACGGATGAGAAACATCCCGTCATTTAGACAATTTTTGATAAATACCGGAAAACGCCGTCAATAGAACTATCTAAATCTAAATTTCCACCTTCATCCACAGCTTGAATTCATACACAATCACAGTGACAAAATGGCGTTGTTACTCGCAGCACTGGTGCAGAGGAGGCGTGGGTTAAGAGAGAAATTTCACAATATGAGTTCATTTAACTTAAGTTTATTCACAGGTTCAAATATGTCTACAGATTTGTAGAACCTACTATTTTATAAGCAATGCAGTCAAACTTAAATATTGTATTAAATTGTAATTAAATTGTTTAATAGATACAAAATCTGGGTTACAGTGGTGTGTGAATGAGGAAAAGATATGTATTCCCTTATTTTAACAAATGTGAATGGAATATTGGATTATTTGATGCTTTGGAAATATCGATATTTACCTTGCAAAGTTCCATGTGCTGGAAATTAACAGGATATTTCTAGGATAATTCCTGCATTTGATGTTTTTGTGGTTATTTATTGAATTGAAGATATTTATTGAACTGCCAGAGGACGACTGCTAAGTAATGAATGATTTGTGATTGAACATGGTAATATGGTTCATTTTAAATTTAAATTGTGATATATTTAAATCTAAAAAAAAACAACAACATTGACAGGCATTTATTCAAGCATATTAGTCTAATTGCAGTATATAAGGACAGATTTCTGTTTATTAAAATTGCATAATAAAAATACACACTCCACATGGTTTCAGATGCAAATGTAAAATGGTTTCACAGCTAATTAGTTAACTCATAACATTCACTGAAATGTCGCATACCGAGCTGAAATCTCCTATCTTAGTAGCAGGGCCTAAATAGACCAAACTAACCAGCAAAACCTGAGTTAGCAGCAAAAATGTAAAATGTTTTAATTCTAACCCTGTAAGGCCCACTGATGTAATATTACAACATCATTTTTAGCTTGACTAGCTAAATTAGCTTTGACCATATTTACCCAATTAATAGCCCTTATTCTTCAGCCTTCCAATGCAACTGGATGCTAGATTTTAAAAAGTCTTTTTAATAATGTCTATTTACTTGGACATGAAGTTACACAACCTGTAAACTTCCCTTGGAGCACACCATCTTGTTTTTCTGGACTGGATAAATCAACATTCAAGTAAGTAAAATGCCCAAAATATTTTTTTCTGTGATTAGAAATATGTTCAGATCATGTAGATATTAAAGTTTTGTCGAATGCTTTGATCATTTCAGATTTTGAGCTTGTTATGTCAGTGTTGTCATTTTGCAACATTGGGTTAAAGGGGGAGCAAAATTTGCCTGTGCACCTTACACATTACATGGATGAATTGTGTTTCTGACCTATTCCATGTGGAAAAAAAAAAAAAAAAAAAAAAGACTAGTTGAAATATACTGTTTTTAATCATTTACAAGTTTTAAATGTCTTAATAAATTGTTTCATCAAGAATGTTAAAGAATTTGTGTAGCAATATTTCAAACTATCTGGATCTTATATTTTATAAAATATACTTAACTGGTCTTGTTGTTTTTTTTCTGGGCTTTGCTTGTTTGCTCAAATATCTGTCTGCTGCATGAGGGACAGCTGATAATGTTCTGCAATTTGAGGGTATCAGTGCTATTAGCATGATAAGTAAGGGCATAATAAGCTATCAGACAGTAATGTGTGAATTCTGTGGAATGGGTGAATCTTTACAATGATTTATTTGCACTGAAATGATTTAGCATAGAATAAAATAATCAGTGTTTTATTTATTTTTTCTATTTCAGAATGACACCAGCCAGGAAAGACAGTCTCATTATATGTGTATGATATCACTGGTGCTGTCCAAAAATGGGAACAGTGACTTTGAGATGGACTCTGAAACAAGTGATGAGTTTTCATGCAAGTGATAAAAGTTTAAAGTCAAGTGATCAAAGTTTTCATTTAGGTTTTGTAAATATAATCTGAATCTGATAATAAACATACTAAAATTTCAAAAAAAATTTTTTTTCTAAATTTGTGTCTTTCAGGGCTAAATAGTAATGAAAAACTAAAATATAATCATTGGGCATAAAAGTGTTATTTACATAAGTGGACATGAGGGAAAATAATCAAATAGGTGTAATAAAAATGTATAATCTGACCTATAGTGTTTTCATTATGAAATGTATTTTTATGTCATTAATCACACCTTGATTCTCGGAGGCACTTTACCAACAACACAGGACACTCCATCAATGTGAAAATCAGCAAAATGTTATAAGATGAACCATATAAACATCTGCCTACTAATAATATCTTAGTGAATTACTATACAACAAACTCAGCTTACTATAAATACTACTGTGTTCACATTATATTGGCAAAAAAGAACTGACCCCCAATTATCTTCCATTTGTTTCTCTCCAATTGTAACACCTTATGGAGGTTTTTGTTGGTTGCCACAGTCAAAATATATTAAGGTGTAATTTTGTTTATTAAGTTTTAAATAGAAATACTCAGTGATGACTTGTGGATTTTCAGATATTAGATATTTTTTAAACAATTTAAGTTTTAAAGTGTTAAATGAATAAAACTGTCTTGACTTGATTTCTAAATTGTATCTGTAATTGTCTTCTCAGGTGTTTCTCCTCCAGTCTCTCTGATCATCAGTCCCAACAGAACTCAACACTTCACATCTGTCTCTCTCTATCTGAGCTGTGAGGACCAGAGTGACTTTACTGGATGGAGAGTAAGCAAATATAGGGACAGATGGGGACTGGAAGATTGTTCATCAGTGTGGGAATCACAAACAGGATCTACATGTACAATCAACTCCACCATCATATGGGACACTGGAGTGTACTGGTGTGAGTCTGAATCTGGAGAGAAAAATCATCCTGTTAATATCACTGTACACTGTGAGTCTGTGTTTCTGTATTTATTCATTTCACAAAGCCCTCATTTTATGTTTCAGATTTAAATAGCTGGATTGTGATCTCAATTCAATCACCCACAAAATCTTATGAAAATGAAATACTAAATGAAAATGAATCTGCTACAGTAGATTATTAAACCTTTGACTATTAAAGCATTGCTCAAACTTTGATTTTGTCATGTAAAAATTACTGTGATTCTCAATTAATTATTAATTATTATTATTTAAATGTCTTTATTGTTGTTGTTGTCATATTGTTGATACATTCTTACTATATTCTTACTATTTGTCAGTTGATGTTTGCTGTCAGTTGATTTGTTGTTTAATCAGTTTATTGCCAAAGCATGCCATTTCTGGATACAAGCAACTTCCAGCAATATCCTATGACTCGTGCATGTTTGAATGGACTTGTCTTCCTTGTTTTATTCTTCACCTGTCATGTAATAAACACAAACATGTTTGATACTGAGAAACATCACAGATCAGAATCTTTGTGAAAATAATGACTTACAACTGTGATTCAGTCCTGTTAATACAAAGACACCATTAGCAACTCTGGGAATGTGGTGATGAGATTTCATGTCAATTTTCAGAAAATAACATTTCAAATGTAATCGAATGGGACAAACTAGTTGGTTAAAATCACTCGCCTTAGACTGGGTTTGATGAATTGTTACGTCAACTGTTGAGGTGTTGTGGCACATGAATTGAGAGATTTTCAGGATTGTGGATATCCCTCACCTAGAAAGAGTGCAAAAGAAAAAGCACCAGTACACAAATTGCAACAAATAAATCTACAAAATGTCACTAAGACTTGGGTGATTGACCACTTATGTGAGTTACTGATGCTGGTAAATGTCAGATACTCAGATATAAGTCCACTGACCTCCAGATCTCTTGGAAATAATTATTTAGGAGAAGCTGTTCAGCCTTTACTGCCTCCTCAGAAGTCCTGGCACCATTACAACTCCTGGTTTAAGGCTCATCTGAGCTGAATGAAAACCAGCTTCATCTTGTACAAGGAAATTCAATGGTTAAACACAAAGAAAAGAAATCAGCAAACTGTGGTGCTGTGAGCTGCAAAAGCGAGGAAAACACTCAGGTTTATCAAGTAATATCTCCTGGGAGATTGTATTTCACCCCCTCTACCTCCTCTCTGACTCAGCCAGGAGGCAAACCAGGGAAATTCTTGCTGTGAGGCGACAGCGCTACCTACTGAGGCACTGTGCCGCCCTACTTAAATTCCTTACAACATACAGCTGTTTGTCCAGTTTTGCACAAACCCTAGAGTTCACCAAGTTTCTAGCCCAAATTTGACCATCAAGCAATTTTTTTTTTAATGCCATATGTGACAAGGCTGTATCTCAGCTCACTGTATCACCTGGAGGAAGTAGTGAAATGTTCTTTTTTATTTTGTGTGTGGTCAGCATTTTACAAAAATAGAGCAACAGGAAGAAATCAATAAGATCACTTACATTCTGACATACAGCTCTTATCACTGCACAGAATAGAGAAACAGACTCAGGAAAATGTAAATTTTGCAAAATCTTTTTTCTTACAATATCTGACAGCAACAGATGAAGATAAGATGATATAGTTTAGTACATAATTCAGCTTATCAGTTACTCATTACCAGTTGCATAAAACTCCTTAAAAGAAAGAAGGGATTTGTGGTCTAGATACAACCAATGGGATTTTTGAAATAGTTAAGTTTAAAAAAAAAACAAAAAAAAAACAAAAAAACAAAACAAAACAAAAAACTCATAGCCAGATTATAAATGCTTTGTTTGCTTCTCACGTTACTAAAGAAAATAACTGCATTCTCGACACTGTTAAAATATTCCACTCGTATCCTGAAGGGGGAGCAAGTGATGAGGAAGTTGACAGAGAGACATAAGTTTTGTTTGTTACAGAGAGCTGCCTTTATATATTCAGTTAAACAACAAAGTACACCTGTGAGGAAAATACATTAATGGGTTATAACTCTGAAGAATGAAATTCAATATTAAGGGAAGATTTTAAACATTTTATGGTTTGTTTTGGACACAAACTCCTCCTTGTCAGGTGACACATGAAAGTGAAACTATTACAGCGATATCTGTTTGAGGAAGTAAACTACATTAAGAGAGAAAAACACAGTGAGTACCAAGATTTCACATTCATCTTTGATAGCCAAAATCAATCCTGACTGGTTTAAAGTTAAATATAACAATAAGTAGTATCAGATATTTTGAAAGTAGTTTAAACGACATTAGGAGATAAAATACAGGGTCTGTAAATCATCAGATTCCACCTTTACTTTCATTTTAACACAGCGCTTGTCTGAATTTGTTATGCTGTTTGTTAATAATTTGATTCTGTGTAAATAATGTCAGGATGAAACTGTTTTTCATGTGTGCAGGTCATTACTGTGGACTGACTGATTAGACAGAGGTGGATTTGAGAAAATTAAATGCTGAGATGATTCATAACTCACTCTGTGGATCAACATCTGTATCTGTTTTTAGATGAAACCATGACCTCCAGAATGAATCTCTCTGAAGATCATGAAACAAAGATAAAGACAGTCAAGAGGTGAGAGAACTTGAAATGTTTCACATTTTTAATGCTCAGAAACAATAAATGCATACTACAATAGCATTTTCATTTATAGTCTGATTCAGGGGGGTGAATCAGATTCACCTGAACACATCAATGTGTCTGTGAGGAAAAAACAACTGATGGATCTTTCAGATCTCTGTAGAGATGAAGACTCTTCTGTTGAGCCCATATGAAATATTATGAGTGTCATGTAGGTGTGGTGTATTATAGACATTGTCATCAGGCATCTCTGTTACTGCTGGATGTTTCTGTGTCTGTCTTTATATGTGTGTATTGGTCTATTTTATTCTATAATGCTTGAATGAAAAGGGCACATTCCTTTTATTTATAGAAATTTAATCTTTTAACTCTCAAGTCACAACAGACTCCTCAAGTGAAAGAGATGAGCATTTAAGGGAGTTTGAAACAGTAAAGCCATTTCTGTCAGAGCAGTGTGAGATTTTCTGAAACAGTTTGTATTGCTGTTATATTTTAGTCTGCGGCAGAATGAATCTCCTGAACCCAGCTGTGTGTCCATGAAGAGTGATGAGTCAATGAATCAGCCACTTGAATTCAGATCAGGAGAATCATCTGTTGATCTGAGGTGATGTTTAGTTTACAGTATGAGAAATATATACAGTATATGATATTCATTCATTTACTGATGTGTATTAAATTAATTAACACATATTTACAAAAATATTCAATATTTAACTACAGTCAAAAACCAGAAGGACCAGAATCACATACAGCAAAGAAGAACTTAGACTCCATTTTCAAGGTTGGTTTTGTGTGTGTGTGTGTGTGTGTGTGTGTGTGTGTGTGTGTCCCAACACAATAACCCTCTGGTTAAAAGTATTAGGAAATGGATAAATCTGTGAAATACTCTCTATAATAGTCATATTTACTTTCCTACCCACGTAAGATAATTTGTAGGCCACAATAAAGCAGATCAATGACCACTAAAGTAGAGAAGATGAATCCATATGTAACCTGACTGCTGCACAAAGATGAACATCAATCTAGCAAACAGACAATCCAGTCAAACTCCCTCTTTTAACCTCAGTATCTGTAGACGCTGATGTTTGAGCATACAGTCGAAGTTATTAGTGTGATATAATTCAGTGATGTTTATTAGTGTTCATGCTTTAACTCTTGTGTATTGATCCTTTGTTTCACCCTCTCTGTGATGGAATGGAGGTTTATTGTTTGAATATTCACTATGATTTCAGGAGCTTGAGCAGAAAATCATGTCTGTGATGAAGAGTGAGTTAAAAAGCTTTAAGAGACTACTGAGTCCAGATTACCCAGAATGCTCTGAAAGAGACCATCATGTTGATGAGGGTCATAACAGAGTCAGAGAGGGACTTCTGAAGATCACACTGATCATCCTGAGGAAGATGAACCAGACAGACCTCGCTAACACACTACAGACCAGTAAGAGCTCTGGATCAGCAGATTATAGCCTGTATTTTTATTATGAACCTTCTGTCTTCAGTTAGTAATGTTGCTGAATGTCATGACACATTCTAATATCTATCAAACCTATAAATAAATTTCTCAAATATTGATTATTAAAATGATTTCCTTTACTCAGAACTGATGCCTGTGTATCAACAAAAACTCAAATCCAGACTACAGGACAAATATCAGAGAATCAGTGAAGGAATGTCCAATCATGGAGACTCAACACGTCTGAATGAGATCTACACAGAGCTCTACATCACAGAGGGAGGGAGTGGAGAGATCAATAATGAACATGAGGTGAGACAGATTGAGACAGTGTCCAGGAGACCAGAGACACAGGAAACACCAATCAACTGCAATGACATATTTAAACCCTCACCTGGACAAGACAAACCCATCAGGACTGTGCTGACTAAAGGAGTCGCTGGAATTGGAAAAACAGTCTCTGTGCAGAAGTTCATCCTGGACTGGGCTGAAGGAAAAGCCAATCAGGATGTTCATTTCATATTTCCTCTTCCTTTCAGGGAGCTGAATTTGATACAGAAAAATCTCAGTCTTGTGGATCTTCTAAATCACCTTCACAAAGAAACCAAAGAATTTAAGTCAGCAGATTATGATGACTACAAAGTCATGTTCATATTTGATGGTCTGGATGAGTGTCGACTACGTCTAGATTTCCAAAACAATCGGAGCTTGTCTGATGTAACAGAATCAGCCTCAGTGGATGTGCTGCTGACCAACCTCATCAAGGGGAATCTACTTCCTTCTGCTCTCCTCTGGATCACCTCTCGACCAGCAGCAGCCAATCAGATCCCTCCTGAGTGTGTCGACCAGGTCACAGAGGTACGAGGATTCAACGACCCTCAGAAGGACGAATATTTCAGGAAGAGAATAAACGATCAGAGTCTGGCTGATAGGATCGTCACACACATCCGATCATCAAGAAGTCTGTTCATCATGTGTCACATACCAGTCTTCTGCTGGATTTCAGCCACTGTTCTAGAGAGGATGATGGGTAAAGCAGAGAGTGCAGAGATTCCCAAGACTCTCACACAAATGTTCACACACTTCCTGATCTTTCAGACCAAACTGAAGACACAGAAGTATGATGGAAAAGATGAAATCAATCTTGATCAGGCTAGAAAGACTATTCTGTCTCTAGGAAAACTGGCTTTTGAACAGCTGGAAAAAGGGAACCTGATCTTCTATGAGGAGGACCTGAAAGAGAGCGGCATTGATGTCAGAGAAGTGTCAGTGTACTCAGGAGTTTGTACGCAGATCTTCAGACAGGAGTTTGGACTGCAGCTGGGGAAGGTGTACAGCTTTGTTCATCTGAGTATTCAGGAGTTTCTTGCTGCTTTATTCAAGCTGCTGTCCTTTTCTCAACAAAACACAGGACTGATGAATGTGTTCAGGTCACCAATGACCAGTTTACTGAAGAGAGAAGTGGACAAGGCCTTACAGAGTGAGAACGGACACTGGGATCTTTTCCTCCGGTTCCTTCTCGGTCTCTCACTAGAGTCTAATCAGACTCTCTTACAAGGCCTCCTGAGAAAGACAGTAAGCAGCTCTGATATCAATCAGGAAACAGCTAAATACATTAAACAGAAGATCAGGGAGAATCACTCTCCAGAGAAATCCATCAACCTGTTCCACTGTCTGAATGAACTGAATGATCGTTCACTAGAGCAGGAAGTCCAAACATACCTGAGCAGTACAGATGACTATCGTCTCCTTGGAGTCGAACTGTCTGCTGCTCAGTGGTCGGCTCTGGTGTTTGTGCTGTTGAACTCAGAAGAAGAGCTGGATGAGTTTATACTGAGTAAATATGATCCATCAGAAGAATGTCTCCTGAGGCTGCTGCCAGTGATCAAAGCATCTAGAAAGGCTGAGTGAGTATTTTACAGTGTCTTTGTTTTATTGACTTTATTGTACACAGTAGGCCTTTGTTTCTCTACCATGTTTCTGTATATTTTGAGGTCTTTCTTATGTGACACACTGAGCTAACATCATAGAGTGCTCTACTAATGACCTGATGAGTTGAATCAAGTGTGTTTGATAAGAGAGATTCATCCAAAATGTGTAAAGTTGAGGTGCCTTCAGGAACAGGGTTGTGACTCTCTGATACTACAAATATTGGATTGGGATCAATCTAATAATACATATGTATAATTTAATTTCAGTAAATTAAAATAGTAGACAAAATGCATCTTAAACTGCAAAAAAGTAAAAGAGTTTTAGTTAATGCCACTCTATTAAAAGATACATGTTGTGATGAAGCGAGTGCCACGAGGGGAAAAGGGAACTTGAGTCCATGAAAATACATAAAACTAAACAAAACAACAAAAAAAACAAACAAAAGAAAACAATGGCTCACTCGGACAGCACTTTCATGTAGTGATGTTACGTTCAACACGGAAGCTCAGAGACTTGCATAAAAAAACGACACATTTCACACTGAAGCACTGTATCAGAGCTTGATTTATTTTGAGAAAAGCACGTGATGTATGACGTCCGAAGCTTCGTTTACCTGAAAACCATGTGACTGCTTCAGTATCTGGTTCAAACGAAGCGAACCTCAGTGTCGTTTCCTTTACATTATATTATATTTTAATGTGTTAGTATTGTTTATTTATTTATTTTTAATCGTAATTTAAAAATGGAGCTCAAAAATTTACTTTGCCCATGAAGTAACAGTCTAAGGACTAAATAAATAAACAGATCATAGATTTAATTTATTAATTTATGTTTCATTTATTTTAGTGCTATACACCTACACAAATGAATGACTGACAATGACCTTATTTATATACAATAAAATAAAACAAAGAAACATTCATAAACCCAGATGTGAAACCAGCGGCTGTAATGGTAACACCGCATTTTGGAAGGTGTTATTCATTTTTATAACCACTAGATGGCCACAACATCCCGTTTTGAAAAGCTTCGAGTAATGAACCTTTTTCCGATACGATTGTGAAGCTTTTCTGGTTCACAACGCTTCACTTCGCCATCACTACTTTCGTGTATGGTGTAAATTTATTTACAGTGCCAATAATCCAGACAGTCCACAGGGAAGAATACAGGTGTGCACAAAATTATACTAAAGTACCAAAGCAAAAACAAATAGGAAAATAAATAAATATATAAAAAAACACACTGTATTTACAATCACACATTGTATCCACAATATACAATAAATAAGTTTAAAGTTTGTTCAAGGTACTACTAAAACACTTTTGCCAACTTAGCTAACAAGCAACCATGTGTGAGTCTGGCCTCCCCTTTTATAGGCCAGACTCCACCATTCTGTGTCAACAATCACAAACAGGTAAGTATTCAGGTACCTCACACATTTTACATTCCCACACTTCAATTCATTAAATGTCCCACCCACATTTATTATGCTTTCGACGCCCATGACCGGTAATACTTCAAATACACATATTTATCATTATTAAAACACGTAAATAATTTACACATAATTCACACATAATCCCCGTTACAAACAGATGATGGTTTCGCCGGCGCGACCCACTCTGTGCCTTTAAAAGCAGGCGCCCTCTGTTTGCTCGGTTTGGCCGACGACGCAGCGTTCACCCACCGAAAGACTGACTACTTCCTGACAAACAAACACGTGAACGAAGACAAAACAAGATGCAGCTAATGTTTGTGTGTGCGATGATCGGGTATGAGACGGTGGAATCTGTGATTTGGGAAAATGGGCGATCGTTTTGGCGCGTGCACTCGCTTCGCCGATGGCGGAATCAACAGGTAAAGAGGGGGAACAGAGAGTGGATGAGGTGCGTGTGTGTGCAGGCCAGTGTTAATAAAATGTAATGCAATGTAAAGGAAACGGCACTGAGGTTCGCATTAGTTTGAAGCAGATACTGAAGCAGTCACCCGGTTTTCAAATTATTGAAGCTTCGGACGTCATAGATCACGTGCTTTTCTCAAAACGAACCAAGCTCCAATACAGACACTGTGACAAACTGATGCTTTGTCACACATGTGATCATTATTTATTTATTTTTATTTTTTTTATTCGAAGAACAATAGAGAATGGGAACGTGACGTCAGCAACGCACGGCATTCTGGGACATTCGGACACGGACGCTACAGTCTAGACTGAGAAATAGTGGAGGTAGATGTTAAAATTTATATTGTACATTTAAAAACACACTAGAATGAAGAGCGCTTGCTGTGACATGAATTGCCATATCTGCTGTCATGACCGGAGTGGAGAACGGGTCTAAAATGAAGCGCAATTTTATGCTTTTCAGCTCAAAACAACACAATGGCGAAATAGGGCTGGGCGATAATTCGATAACGATACTTTTCTCGATATAATTTTCCTCGATAAAACGATATGAGGAGTTCGATAAATGTTCGATATAACTTTTATGTGCCAAAAGCGGAACGAAACAGCGCGACTCATTTGAATTGCGCCACACGGACCGTTTATCCGCTGGGACCAAAGTTCAAACTGCCACCCTGTGCGAGCTCACTACAGAAGACGCATTTATTATCTCGATGCGGCGTGGACGCGTCTGGAAAAACCGAGCGCGTTGCACCGCATGCGCGTCCCTTCTGTTATGAGCGCAGCTGCCGCGCGCCGACGTTTGAAATAAGGAACTTGAACGCGCAAAAGACTCGATATGGGAACGGCTCCGTCACGCGAGCACTAAACAGCGCTGTGAGATCCAGTGTGAAACACTTGAATTCAGCGATGAACACAAATGACTCTGTGATTCAAACTAGTTTAAAGCTGTGTGCAACGAGACAGTCAGAAGGCTTTTCAATCTACACATCGTCATCATTTACCATGATTTTACTGTAGTAACACTCACTGCACCATGGTATTGTGGCAGCAATGTGGGATTGAATTTTATTACAGGAGTAATATAATTATAGTATGTATGTATTTGTGATTAAGCTATAGCATGTGTGCATTTATACTGAATGTTTTTAGACTACCGTTTTTCATACAAATAGGCTAGCTATAAAACCATGTAGTTATATTTTTACCATGGTATTGAGGTACCATTATGTGTGGTTTTAACTGTTTATCATGATTTAAAATGTATGCTTGCTACTATAGGAGACCAATGCTTAAAAAAAACAACAACAAAAAAAACTGTCAGAATAAATTTAACCATATAAAACTGAGGTTGCTACAATTTTTACAGATGTTACTGATTGATAATGAACAAAAATTTACCTCTGCATCCTCAAGCTACTATCAAATGTGCATTTCTAAGAGACAAAAAAGTGATATTACTATTATTATTATTATTATTATTATTATTATTATTATTATTATTATTATTATTATCAGACAACCCAAACCTGTTTCTTGATTTGAAACAATATATCTCATTAGAACATGGAGAAATTAATTTTTCTATTTAGATATTTATTTTGTTTAGGAAAATGAATGGTCTGGCTTTTACAACTTCCACTTTGAAACAAAAATCTGACTTTAAACTGGAAAGAAATAAAGATTTGACATTTATTGTGATAATTATCGATATCGACTGATATGAAAAAAATTATTGTGATCATTTTTTTTGCCCATATCGCCCAGCCCTATGGCGAAAGCAGCTCAATGAAAATAAACAACTTAAAAATCTGGCTTTTCGTTTGTATTTATTATTTATTACAGTTTTACAATTTCCGATCCACTTGAATTTGTAAGTGCTCACGCTATGAATAACACGTTTGGAAATGTAATTTAATCTGTGATGTGGCTCGTTGCGATCACTGTCCTTGTTCATAAATCAACTCATGTGATTAAATGTTACTGTTCAGCAGCTCTTTGTAAGAAATCGTGTACTTGTTCTATTTAAGTCCGGTAAAACTTATTGAACTTTATCCCTCAATGAAATTAGGGCGATATGACATATGATTAAATACATCAGCGTTTCTCAATTCCATTCCTCACATACCGTCGCTCTGCATATATTGCATGGCTCTCTTATTTAACCTGATTCAGACAACCAGCTAGTCCAAAGAGAGCTCCATGACTGAACTGTGTTGTGATTAACATGGGCCCTAAACAATGTTCATTGCTCCTCATTCCCTGAGCAGTGGAAATCAGTTGAAGTTTACTTAGGAATATTCATTCTTGGATTTGAAAATGTGCAGAGCGGTGGTTCACTTACAAGATCAGCTGGCTGAGATCAACCTATAGTGTGTTTATTTTATTGGGCAGATATATCAGTGCCACCTAGTTATTAAAAACTGCAAAAGAGAAATGAATTCGGTCCTGTATGTGGTACAATAGAAGGCGGCCGTATGATTTCTGTGAGTGTGTATGTGTCGTGTTCTGGCCACACGACTGAGTGCTCGAATGAACGCAATGGATTCAAATATTAGTACATTTATTCTACGCAAGTGCAAGCAGCTCTTAAAAATATTAAAGCAAATACAGTCGTTTTTTTCTCTAGTGATTTGTATTTATTGTCATTGTACGCTATTTAGCGTGTCCTAAAACATGGCGGCGACTACCCAGAATGCAATGCGCAGTGACGTAAACCCCCGAGCTCCTAACATAAAACATGTTATCAAGAAACAATATAAAAAAAGAAAAGAAAAAAAGATAGAAAAGCAAATTACAACAAACGAAAAACAGTTGCCAGGGGGAAGAAAGTATAAAATTTAAAAACAAAAGTACAAGATATACATATATGTATATATAAAATCAAATAAATATATTGTAATATTCACAAAATTTCAAAGTTCTTACAGCTTTCTTCACAGAGTCTCGAATACTGTCAATATAAATACATGTTTCAGTCAACAAAACCATAACATTTTTTTTTTTTTTTTTTTTAGTAAATTTACAATTATAAATGTGAAATTTGGTCAATAGAATAAGTAAATTAATTAAGTAAAAGTGCTGTTCCTCTTGGTCAGGATAGTCAGTAAAGCCAAAGATTACATTTTCCCATAAGAGTAAACAAGGTCTTAAAAACTGAATATTTTCACGAATACATTTTTGAACCTTACACCATAGTGAAACTGAGTATGTACAGTGACAAAATAAGTGCAAGGCAGTTTCCTCATACTCATTACAAAAAATACAATTTACATTTATTCCTTTTTTAAATTTTTGTAAATAATGATTTGCTGGATAAAATCTGTGAATGAGCTTATAAGAAACTTCTTCAATCTTATTTCTCAGATGATATTTCTGTGGTAACAGCCATACATTTCTCCAGCAAATCAATTTTCCATTCATTAAAGAGACCCAATGAGACAAAACATACGGCACAGTAACAATTTCTCTTTGGAAAAGAGTACGAATAGCTCTATTATTATTCTTAAGGTTTGATTTTTAAAAAAAAATAAAACAAAAAAAAAAAAAAAACAGATTTTACCAACATAAGATTTAGTAACATCAAAGGACACTGAATCGGGAGAATGGTCTTTATCAATACCTCTAAATAGCATATGAGTACCTGAAGGGACTGAACCAAAAACAATTGCAAATTCTTTTTGAGTAACTGCTGTTTTATAATAAGAAAGATGTTCCTCCTTTATTATATAGCTGACTAACCAATTTAATATCATTGTCAAACCAGTTCTTAAAAAAAAAAAAAAAAAAAGAGATTTGTGTTTGTAAAGAATGTTTCTTTTATTCCAGATGAAATAGTGATGCGGAAGAAAAATTATGCTTATATATTAATGACCAAGATAGGAGCACTTGTTTGTGGAAGACAGATAACTTAGCTGGAATTTTATCTATATTATAATTACACATCAAAACAAAACTAAGACCACCAATATTTGAAAACACATATTGAGGAATAAAATTCCAGACAGAATTGGGGCTTTTTAAGTGATGCTTAATCCAATAAATCTTAAATGTATGGTTCATAGTGGTGAAATATAAGAAATTAAGGCCACCATTCTCATATGTATTTCATAATTACAGTCTTTTTAACATAGTGTGTTCGATTTTTCCATAGGAAATCAAAAAGCATTTTATCAATATTTTTACTAGTAGAGTTATCAAGATACAAAGATAAGGAGGCATATGTCAGTCGGGCTATAGCTTCAGCCTTCGTAAGGAGAACTCTCCCCTTTAGGGACAGATCTCTTTGAAGCCAAAAGTTTTGATTTTTTTTTTAGCTTTATAAATTATGGGGTTAAAATTCAGAGAACATCTTTTCAGCTGGTCTTTAACAATAATGATACCTAAGTATGTAACACCATCTTTAATGGGAATGTTACTAATACTTGTTAAATCTTTAACAGCCATTAGTTCACACTTACTAATATTAAGATAGAGACCAGAAGCACTAGAAAACTCATTAATAACATCAACCACAACTGGAATTTGGTCACTATTTAAAAAGAAAAAAAAAGAAAAGGGTCGTATCATCGGCTAACTGACTTATTATAAATTCTCTATTTGCAGTTGAGATACCCTTAAGAATACTTTTTTTTTTTTTTTTTTTTTTTTTAAACATGCACAGATAATAATTGGGTTACAAGCAGGAAAAGACACGGGGAGATTGGACAACCCTGTCTAATACCTCTTTTTAAATCAAATCTAGAGGTAGATCCATGTTTGAGTTTGATTGAGCAATTAACATTATTATACAGGGTTTCAACTGCTGCACAAAAGAACTCACCAAACCCAAAAACCTTTAAAAGAAAATAACAGATTATGTTCCACGGTGTCAAAAGCTTTACGAAAATCTAAGAATAAAATAAAACAATTTTCATCAATTAAATATGAATAATCTAGTATATCTAAAACCAACCTTATATTATTCAAAATGTACCTGTTTTTCATAAAAAAAAGTTTCATCTACAATATATAGATATAATACGTTCTTAATTCTTTTAGCAAATATAGAAGCAATTAATTTATAATCATTATTAAAAGACTAATTGGCCGCCAATTGTCAATAATGGTCAAATCTTTTTTAGGTTTAGGAATAAGAGTAATTAAACCCTGAGTCATGGTAGATGGGAGGTTGGACTTAGACAAACTTTAAGAAAAAACTAAAAGAAAAGGGTCTAGTTGCTCAGCAAATAACTTATAAAATTCTGAGGTTAGACCGTCCGTTCCGGGAGACTTATTATTTTTTAAGTTATGAATTGAATTGGTTATTTCTTCTAAACTAATAGGTTGGTCACACATAGCTTTTTCTAAACTATCTATTTTTTTAATCTCTCCCACTGAATTTAAGAAATCATCTGAGGCTTTAGCATCATATTGTGACACATATAGTTTACGGTAAAAGGTTGAGCAATATTCTGAAATCTCTTTAGGGTCCTTTGATATTTTATCATTAGAGATATTCTGTTCACCTTCCTCCAACCATCTTTTCCTAGACCTTATAAATGCTCCTTCAGCCTTTTTTTTTTTTTTTTTTTTTAAATAGATGTTGTCTAATTTACTTTGTAATTCTGCCATATTTGTTTTATCTGTATCTGAAAAGTCATTAGACCCTTTATTTAGGAGTGAGGTAATTCCAAATATAATTTTATCTTCCTGTTCTATATGAAGTTTAGCAAGATGACTGCCAACATGTCTTAAATATTTAGAAGCCTCAAATTTAAAAAGTTCCCAATTAGTGCAATATGATTTTTCTGTATTAGCCTTTTTTAAAAAATGCTTAATGAGGCATCTATTATAAAAATCTATTCTTGATTGCCTGGAAAAATCAGTATTACACCAAGTATATGATTTTTTTATTTGGATATTTTTGCCTCCAGATGTCTATTAAGTCATATTTCTCCATAAAGGTTTTTAGTAGCAAGTTACATGGAACTTTCTTTGGTGGCATACGATCTAGCATATTATCTGGAGCAATGTTAAAGTCTCCTCCCATACAAATGATACCAGATGGATATTTGTTTAGACAAAAGACAATTTTGTTTTCAATCACCTCAAACGGAGCCCTGTTTTCATTTGAAGAATTGTAACCATACATGTTAATCAACTGGTTGCCCAAAAAAATACATTAACAAAAACACAAGCCATAACAATGCCGGAGCATCATCCATAGATGTGATCGTAGCTGGTAATCGAAAACGTCAATGAAGCTTGTAAAGTTCGTCGACGATAACCTGGTCCACAAAAGGGAGCTATGATCAAAAAAAGAAAGTCTGAGTCTTTGGTTTTTTTTTATTTATTTTTCAGCATACGCAGGCAAACGGATCTCAGTACCATTAATAAAGGCGTGTGCACCCACGTAGTATGCAGCTTTTCCAGCTGCGCGTGTTTGTTCTACCATAGGCCACAGCTTCTTTTGTCTTTCTCTGTCCAGTGCAGTAAGGTCTTCCATTGTCTTTCAAATAAGCCGAAGACTTCACTGCCTTCCACACAGCATCCCTGACAATGCGTGATGTAAACTGTACTATGACAGCGTGAGGGAAAGACTTGCTGCCAATATGATTCTGCTTTTTCCCCAATCTGTGAACTGAGTCTATAGCAAAGGAGAATTTGCCCTTGCCGTCAGGATATGTTTGCTCACATATGCGGATGATTCATCCCTGATGTTTTCCTCCTCCTTTTCTAAAACTCTTCTCAGCCGAAGGTTCCAGCGTCTCGAGTATCTCTCCAGGTCAGCTAAACAAGATTCACACGTCTCAATTTGCTGCTCCCCGAGTTGCAACCGAGAAGTTAGGTGGTCAACTTTCACTTTCACATCTTTGACTTCAGCAGAGACAAAGTCCACAGTCTTTTTCAAGCCCTCAATTTTCATAGCGTTGGAACTTACCAACTTTTCAAGAGAATCAGAGAATCACTCGTTGATCAGTGATGAAATAGATGACAACATCACGACCACATCTTCCAAGGTTTCCATTTTCCCTTTCTTAGAGGCAGGCTTAGTTGGAGTGTCGGGAAGATGAGTTGAGCAAAGAGCATCCAGGGTATTACCAAAACCAGGATCAGTAACAGCAGAAAGTGTGTAGTTGTGCATATCTACAGATACATCCATCAGACTTTTTGCCTGTTCTTTTCGTTTTTCAACACTTTTTGACATATTTATGCCACAATTACATCCTTAATAAAGCACACAATAGATGTGCAAGGTAGCCAGTTGAAAGCAGACAGTTTACGCAAGTTATATTATTTTTTGTCAGCAGAGCTACTAAAAGTTATCTTAACATGCTGCCATCTTGGAGCCGTCTCCAGAAAGTGTCCGACTTGACGGCTCCGTTTTCAACTCCGCCCCCGACTGCTCTCGGCTAATCTCGTTGATCGCCGTCTGTAGCTTCAAGTTGAACACACATATTGAAGCACTGTATCGGAGCTTGATTAGTTTTGAGAAAAGCACGTGATCTATGACGTCTGAAGCTTCAATAATTTGAAGACCACGTGACTGCTTCAGTATCTGGTTCAAACTAAACGAACCTCAGTGCCGTTTCCTTTACATTGTATTACATTTTAATGTGTTAGCATTGTTTATTTATCTATTTTTTTAAAAAGTAATTTATATATTGAGCTCAAAAATGAACTTTGCCCATGAAGTAACAGTCTAAGGAAATCTGAGGCAGAGTTAAAATAAACACATCATAGATTTAATTTATTTATTTTACTTATTTCAGTGCTAGTACACAGACACAAATGAATGACTTTGACAATGACCATTATTTATATACAATAAAATAAAACAAAAAATCATTTGTAGAACCAGATGTGAAACCAGCGGCTTCATTTTCATGATCACTAGATGATACAACATGAACCGTTTTGAAAAGCTTTGAGTAATGAACCTTTTTCAGATACAGTTGTGTTGAAAGCTTCACTTCACCATCACTAGTAATCATGTGACAGCCATAATTTCATGACACTTTGTACATCAGATATACATGTGCAGAAATCTTCAATGACATTAACCATGTTTAATTTGACAGCATTCAGCAATTTCTTAAATTAGCAAAGTATTGTCTTGTCAATTAGTCTCAGCCTCAAATAACACACAAACCATCTGATGAATGTTACAAAAAAAAAAAAAACTACAAAACTACACAGCACTAACACCTTACACAACTTTCCAGGAGTGAGGACTATGGTTGGCCCGATGCCACTTTTTCAGATCCTATCCTGATCTCATACCAACAATTCTGAGTATCGACTGATACCAATATTGATCTGATACCAGCACAGTTTTTTTCAGTGTAGAATTTCTATTCCTCAGTGTGTGTTGACCTGATCATCACTCTTTTGTGTTACACACAATCTGCTAAATATAGACAACTTCATTATAAAGAAAAATATCATAATCTATGACAAAAATACTGTTGTAAACTAGGTTAGTGGATAATTCAGTAGCAAAAGTTACTCTAGAAAAATCATGTGTACAATTTTTATAAAAAGTTTTAATAAAAAAAAAAAAAACATTCAACATTGTGAATAAGTGTGGGACTAAATCTTGTAAAATGTTACACATTACTTTTTGTGTTGTTGTAAAATACATTCCTGAAAAACAAGTAATATATTTATATATAAATATGTACTAACGATTAAAAGGCATTTCTTTTAAATGTATAGCACAGTAATGAAGCAACAACATATGATAGATAAGATGAACAAGAAAGATTATTAATAATCATTCATTGGCAAAGTGAAACGAAAGGATCCAAATACAGAGCGACACAAAACGCTTGTGGTCAGAATGATGCGCTTGAAGCAACACAGAGTCACAGCGCACAGACACAGCGCTCCACTTAGAGAAGTTCAAAGCACAAAGGGAACACATCCGAAAACATCCGGGGCTGGTGCCAAAACATCAGGGGCTAGTGGTGGTGGATGGGAGCTAACATCATACTTACGTAAAATTTTGTTAGACACAGGTGGGTGAACCTGGCTCCTTCTAAGAAGGTCCAGGGGCATGCCCCCTGGGAGAAAATTTTATATATTTTAAAGGTAAATTCATTAATCTGGTGCACTTTAAGAGTTCAAAAATAAGAGTTCCAAGTTAACCCATGTTCAGTGTGTAAACTGAACAAAGAAAAAAGGTCTATGAACTGACTCATCCCTCTTCTGATACTCTGAAAACATCGGATCATGAACTGATCGTGTGAGTAAAGTCATATTGTGCTTTCGATTTTAGTTCATTTGACAGATACTTTGCCAAAGCAGTGGCACAAAACAGTGTTGTTACACTATGAAAAATAGTAAACAGTAAATCACTGCAAATAGCAAACAAAAGTATTATAACAAAATTATAACTTTACAAAAACACATCACACAAATACAATAATAAATTTGAAAATGTATTTACAACTGTAACAAATTTATATTTGCATGCAAAAATAGGGCCCTTATTTTATTTCTTCCAAATTCATTTTTTTTCTGTTTTCATTTTTCTGGACTCCTTTTTAATGGTTAAATTTAATTTTATTAATAAAAAACAAAAACAAAAACATGTTAAAAGTTATGTTTAGGGCCCTTTGGAATTGTTACCAAATTTGTTTTCGTATGTCTATTTATTTGAACGCATAAAACAACTTTTATTAATTTCTACAACAGCCTTATGAAATTCTGTGTTGTGTAATCATTTTTTTCTGGTTATCAAACAAAGGCATAAAATATTAATTTATCTTTTAATTGATGAAAATTAAATTTTATTTTTGGCAAATAAAGGGGATGTACTATTAAAATTTAAAAGATAGAAGAAATATTGTGTAACAAAGTTTTATTAATTTTTCAACAGTAATAGTAGTAGTAGTAGTAGTAGTATGGTACGTACATTCTACTTAATGATAGTAATATATTTCTGGCACAATGTCTACAAGCTAAACCGAACTTTTAATTTGATGGGTTGCCGTGAATACCTTTACATTTCTGTGAGTATATGACCCTGGTTTTACTCAAATGAAAGAGTGAAATGCTCACGAAGTACTCTCAGAGCAGTTCTGGAGATGTTGTTTATGCACTTTTTTTTTTTTTTTTTTAAGCAGACGCTGAAATCACCGCGAGCGTCTGCACCATTCATTCATAAAGAGACACCCAGAACATGCAAGATTCATATTTAAATGGTATTTTGCGGCTGAATATTTACAGATACTAGTCCATATCGCGATTTGTTTGAAGTGTAATGACCGGCTTTTGATTCATTCATTCAAACTTTGACAAATTCCGTGAATTCCTCGGAAATCATAGGGCGATACCAATCCGTAAAAATATTCGGGGCTAGAGAAAAATCTTTCGGGGCTCGAGCCCCGAATGATTAGCCCTAGCGACGGCCCTGGTCTTGACTGTCGTAACTGAATGTGACACACAGTTTGAATACTGAATGGAGGATGACAGACAGCCGCAGCGGAGAGTAGAGTTTACGTGAACTTAAATATTCATCTGTACCTCACATTAAACTATGAAACGACTTCAGAACACTTGAAATATAGTGCACAAAAACTGTATTGAGCTTCATAATGTTTTTGTGGCTTTCGTGAGGCTTAACAATAACACAACAGTATACGCAGAATATCAGATTTGGATGGGTCTCGTCTGACTGATACCTCGATTCAGAAGAAAATGACAGTTTTGGAGTGATACTGATACTGAATATCGGATCGGCGCACCCCTAGTAACCTTTATTAACAAGTTTTTGTACAGAACAAGTTGATCTTTGCTTGACCAATCAGTGGAAAGGTGTGTTTCATGTCCACCTACATGTGGAGATCAAATATTGTCCATTTTCTATCAAGCCAAATTCAGATTTTTTTTATTCAGATTTTTTACAAAAATGAAAAAGGTGCTGCTTTCTCATATTTCTGCTTTGAGTATTAAATCAGGAAAACAAATTATCGCATGTTGAATACAAATGAAATAACAAAATCCTCTTCAATAGTTAAGGTTGAAAATTTTATAGTAATATTTATAATAATAAATTATCAAAAGTATTTTTGGGAATATTTATAGGAATATTTGGGTCCTATTTGTTGAGTCAAATCTGAAGTCATTTCAGTTTGAGTCTGAAGTCTATTAAAATGGGTCTCGACTCCGAGTCACTCTCTGTGCCTGGTTTAATAATTGATATCTATGATATGTAAGCTTGGGCGGTATCCAAATTTTGATACCGTCAAACCTCCTCCCAATTTTACCTCGGTATACGGTATTACCATGAATAATAAAAAAATTGACGTAAGGCTCAGACAGCGTCGCCAAACTGTTGGCTTGTGCCTAAACCGTTCAGAAACTGAATACCAAACACTAATACTGAAACAATAACAAAATAACATGCAGAACAATATTAACAACTTTTATTAGCAACAAAAAGCAGTTTACAAAAAAGTACAAATACAACAGTCAAACAGAATTAAATTAACAAACATCCAGAACAGTTTTCGCGCAGAGACGCGCACACAAATCAATTAAATTAAATCACACGGCCTGAACAACTTTTAATAACAAAGAAGAGCAGCTTATAAAAAAAAGTGCAAATAGACCCACAACAGTCAACCAGAGTTGAATTAACATAAACATCATCCATATTATAAAAATTATTGCAAAGCAATAGTCCTAAACAAAAACTTCTTCTTTCCAGTCTTCTTTCCAATGTTGTTTTTAACGTAAACCAAATAAAAATACCTGAATCAATTAAATAAATAAAAATAAACACAGTGTGAATAGGAACGAATGGCAAGTGGCATCAATCTAGTCAAGATTTTTCGCTAGAAAAACCAGCATGTTTACTTTGTCCGGCTTTAACAGGGCACGTTGTGGACCGACAACTTTACCTGCGGTGCTGAAAACCCACTCCGATGGTGTGCTTGTGGCACAGACGCACAGGTACTTTCGTGCCACTCGCGACATCTGGGGAAAACGCCCGGCAGCATGTTTCCACCAGAGAAGTGGGTCCTCGTCTCCTTGAGTAACTGGCTCCAAACAGTAGGCTGTTATTTCAGCTCCGACTCGGTCCTCTACGGTCCCGATGCCGACGGGACCTGCCATTGCATCAGCTTTTTTTGCAGCATACTTCCCAGAGTCATCTTTTTTCGTGAGGGTTCGGGTTGCGCCTCTCCCTCTTCCACTCTGATGGCCACTGGACCTGCTGCCTCTAAGCTCACGATCTCAGCCTGTAATTCAGCCTTGGTCTCAGCCAATGCGTTGTCATCCGTCTCTTATCCTCCACGGTAACGAGGGTCGAGGAAAGTGCATTTTCGCAATATTTTGCGCACCGAATTGGATTCATACTTGGCCTCCAGCTTTGTTAGAATTCCAGTTTTGATTGACTTTGTTAGCTGGAGGTCATTTTCTGACGCAGCCAACACATTGTCCCTGCAGAGCTGTAGTATGGGGAGGATACAGGAACTGGTCACATCATTTTCTCCTGACAAAATATCAGTGAAGTCACCGACTGGTTTCAGTGCTTCGTGAACAGCTTTCAAGACGTCCATGTCCTGCCAGGTCAGGGACAGGCTGCTCCTTCTGTCATCAGACAGGACGTGTCTGATCGCTTGGGCCTGCTCGAGGATGCGCTCCACCATTGCCAGTTTGGAGCCCCAGTGAGTTGCGCAGTCCTGCTGACGGATGGATGGATGAATTAATTAATGAATGATGAATAAACGATTAAATGAATGAATAGGCCTAAATAAACAAATGAATAAATTAATAGGCATAAATAAACGAATGAATGAATAAATAGGCGTAAATAAACGAATGAATGAATAAATAGGCATAAATAAATGAATGAATGAATGAATAGGCCTAAATAAACGAATGAATGCATAAATAAGTCCATTAATGTATATTATTCCATTTGGTCAAATTTGCATGCACATTTATTTTAGGCTAAATAAGTCCCTTATGCGCATCAAGCCTGCATTTATTTGATAAGAAATACAGAAAAAAAATTACAATTTAAAAAATGGTTTTCTATTTTAATATAGCCTACTTTTCAATATCATTTATTTATGTGATGCAAAACATATATATATATATATATATATATATATATATATATATATATATATATATATATATATATATATATATATATATATATATATATATATATATATGCCCCTTTTTTTACATTTGAGCTCCTGCCCCTGAGGAACTCTGCATGTTTTATGCTTACCGTTATGAGACTATGTTTTGGGAGTCCCAAGTCCACTTACTTCTTGTGGAGTTCATGCTTACGTTGCCAGCTGTGTGAAAAGGCCCCGACAATATTACGGCATAGTCCGAGGGCGCGCTCGGTTTTTTGCCTCTGGTCATGCAATCCATTTGTGACAGCCAAGTTTAGATTGTGACCGAAGCCGTTAAGCCACGGCCAATGCAGGGACCTGATTCCGGCATGAATGTTGGCAGCGTTGTCAGTGGTTATGGCTGAAAGTTTTTTTTCTCGTCAGGTTGCCATTCCTGAAGTGCAGCTCTGAGCGCAGCAGCAAGATTGTCCGCCGTATGACTCTCAGGAAAATACTTGGTTTGAGGCATTTGGATTCAAGTTTCCAGTCAGGTGTAATAGTATGGACAGTCAGAGACATGTATGGTGTCATGTTAACTGACGACCACATGTCAGTTGTTAAGGAATAACTGTCTGCCGCTGACAGCAGCACTTGAACATTGTCTCTTACTTTACTATATAAATGTGGGACGGCTGTTTGTGAGAAATATTTCCGTCCAGGCAGCTCGTACTGGGCATCTAGGACCTTTACCATGTCCTTAAAGGACTTTTTTTCCCACTGTGTGGAAAGAGACCATTTCCTTCGCCAAGTATTTTGTCACTGCATCAGTACAAGTTTTCCAATGGACACTGCCCCTTTTGTACTTTGTTGTTTTCCCGAAGGCCCCGATTATCGTCGGCTGCGTACTGGCGGTGGACCTAGATGATGTTGGTCCTGCATCGGGAGGCGTTGAAACTGTTGCACTGAGTGAACTCGGGTCCATCCTCGCAGCGAGTGGATGGTGGTTTCGTATATGCGACCTTAGGTTCGAGGTATTTCCATCTCTCGCGGTCTCCTTTTTGTTGCACGATTTGCAAATTGCCTCGTCCGTATTTACCGCCTCTCCCTTCTCGTTCGGTCGAAACCCGAAATACTGCCAAACTGCAGAAGTTGTGTTCTTTTTCGAGACCAGGTCACTTGGTGCGCGACTCGCCATCTTTCCCCACCTCTCTCTTTCTCCTCCACGCTGTCACGTGATGACAACCACGCATACGCATTTTTAGGCATTAAATAAATTATATTTAATATTCAATCCTTGTCTCCTATATAAGTGCATTGTTTTTTATGATGGTATAACGGTATTGAAACTGATACCGTTGCTATTTTTAGATCCTGCGGTATACCATATTACCGTATTACCGCCCAAGCCTAATGATATGTATTACATCTGTGTTTTTCAGCAATTACATTGGACACATGAGTCAAGCACTAATAACTCATCTTTAATTTTCTATATATTCTCTGCAGTGTTTCCAGCTGTTATATTACACAGAAAGGCTGTGCTGCTCTGATTTCAGCTCTGGAGGATCCACACTGTAAACTGGAGAAACTACGGTGAGTCTCATCACATCTCAGAAACTATAAGGTTTCAAGTAAAAAGCAAAATTACTCCGATATGTTTTCTATAGCAGTGGTTTTGATTGTTGTCCTCTTACCCTCAGTCCAAACCTTTTTTTTTTTAAATAAATGTTAATTAATTAATTAATTGCAGTCTTATTAATTATGATATTTTTATGGAGCCTTTTTTTCAAAACCAGCACTGTAGTGTTTTTTAACAGCTACAGTGACTGCTAGAATCTAGAAATGTTTCTGTCATTACGGCACACCAGTATTAGAGTACAATCGGGCTAAAGACACGAGTCGCCTCCAAGTTTTCAGGCAAATGAATATTGAATGCAACTTCCAAAGGGAAAATATAGAAATATTTGAGGTGACAACAATGGCCTCACTAGTATGGGGCAAAATGTCCACAATATTTATATATAAAGTAATATGTTTTGCATAATATCAAAGTTAATTCTAAAAACAAAAAAAACCTTCAGCAATGCTTGTACCATATAATAACCAAAATAATTAATGTTTTGATTCTGATTCTGACTATTTACTTTTATTAACTGAGTACACTGCAAATATGGATTCATTTAAATAAAAATACAGGTATGTTTTATTATAAAGAAAACGATTGTGAAGGATTCTTACACTGCTTGAAGATCCCATAATAACTTAATATGACTTTACAGTATCTCAATTAAAAGACTGTTTATATCTTGTCAGTGGTATCATATTTTGAAATATAATTTTTAATTAAAATAATTATGGTGATTATCTCTTTTTTTTATTTTTTTTTTTATCCCAAATACCACCTTTTTATATTCTTCAGTTATTGAAAATCTGTTGATTTAATTACATTGAATAAAAAATAAAAATATTAACAAAATTTTTGTTTCAAAACAGAAGCCTGTAATTTTAATGATTCTCATTTGCTACATAAGTCTGTAATATTTTTAAATGTGTCTTTTACATAGGTCCATCTTTAGCCCCATTGTAAACTACCACACACAAGTCACAAAATATAAATGATCAAATTGACAAATATTTCTCCAATTAATGAGTAACAGATTTACAAGTACTCAGTGGCACCAAGACTTGAATATTTTAATCTGTTTGAAGAGTATTTATATAAGAGGGGACAGCATTCATAAATGCTATTTTACCTCATTCTGTGTGAGGAAAAAAAAAAGATTGATGTATATTTTACAAATTTCCCCGCCCTCTCAACCACCCCACAATCTTTAAAAAAAACCAACAAGAGTAATATGTTACTCTTAATATGTGATGTGATCTGGGAAAACCAGTTGGATGTTGCACTGGGACATTTTCAGGAAATACAAAAAATAGATCAGTGTCTTTTATTATTCTATATTATCTTGTCTGTCATCTTTGCATTATTATTCTATAACATCTTGTTTGTCATCTTTGAAAATATCTTGACAAACTTCACTTGTTTAGAGCAGAAAAAAATATTGATTTATTGCAGCAAGCAGAAATGACTGTCTTTCTCTTATGTTAAGAACGAGCTGCGGAGGTGCTTTCTTTTAACACCACAAAAACAGTCAAAATAAACCACGTAACATATTAAATAAAGGTGTATCAATGCACATTCTCCACCAGTCCTGTGTAAACTACGGCATGCAAAGTTTTATTTATTTATTTTTTAATCTCATGAGATGGCGGAGCACAAGAGTACAACACAGTCTGAAGGAGCTGCTCACTTAACGATCACTAAACGTTGGTCTGTTTGTGTAATGATGCAGTATAGCGCTGCTGACAGACAGCTCTTGTTAAACCCATGAAATTAAAGTGAAAGTCGTCTCACTTTAAACTCGTTTTTCTCAAAATTACATTCCTGAAAATCATAACTATCAGCCAACTTAAGGTAGTCATAACTTTTGTTACATTCAAGCTATGGACAAAATAAAAAAGGGCTTGAACCCAGCTTTCATATGGTATCAAAACCTAAAAAAGGGGAAATTTCACCATGTATTGGGTTTTCCTAGATTTCATCACATTATTGTCTATATAGCACTACAAAAGGTTTGAAGAATGAAAATGAAAAACTAGTTCAGTATTGGGAATCAATTTCTTAGCTTGTGCTTGTGTTGGCAAGTTGAAATGTCTATACCACTGATCCTGGTGTATAGAAATATTTTTGCTCGCATAAACGCACACACAAACACACTCTCACCCTAAAATATAAACACAATCTCAGAGATCATTCATGTTCTTCACTCTCTGCAGGCTGTGTGGCTGCAGTATTGGAGAGGAAGGCTGTGCTGCTCTGATTTCAGCTCTGAGATCAAACCCCTCACACCTGAGAGAACTGAATCTGAGCAGTAATGAACCAGGAGACTCAGGAGTGAATCTGATCTCTGCTCTACTGGAGGATCCACACTGTAAACTAGAGAAACTAGAGTAAGTGTTATTATATTATTGAACACAATAACTGTGTGAAAATATTGGCAAATGAAGTTTTAATGGGATAAAAAAAAGTTTTAAAGGGATAGTTCACCCCAAAATGAAAAATCTGTTGTCACTTCAAGTCATTTCAAAACAGTATGACTTTCTTCTGTGAATAAGATATTTTGAAAAATGTCTTTTGTCCACACAGTGTAAAACAATGGTACCAAAACTTTGGTTGGCAACAATATTCAAATATCATCTTTTGTGTTTCACAGAATAAAGAAGGTCATACAGGTTAGGAATGAAAGAGAAGTAAATTATGACGTTATTATTTGTGGGTGACAATCCTTTAAGAATCAAAATGTAAATGATCAAATACAATGATTATACTGAATGTGCCCAAAACACATGTATATTTGTATATACACTTATAGACCATTAAACAACAAAATACAAGTGTAAGACAAACTTAATTTGCAGTGATTAATTGGCAGCAGCTTCACCTATAAATTACTGTGTATATATTAGTTTTTTGCTGTATATAAAATTACAGTGTAGTATAATATTTTATATATATATATATATTAGGGATGTGACGAGATCCGATGTGAAAACGTGACAATCCTTGCAAAACATTTTGCAGCATTTACATTAGAGCTGCACAATTAAAGATCGTCATCTCGATTGAAACACCCACACGATCTTATTCCTAAATGACAGTGATTCAGCTATGTCTATTACGACTGTTTCACATCACGAGTGTCAGTGGAGCGTGAGAAGCAGGTTTTGTTGCTGGTCATGTTAATGAATCAGAGGGTCGGCCATCATCATGTTTCAGATGTGAACGCTGTCATTCACTGATATGGACGTGACAAAACACGCTGCTCACGCTCCACTGACACTTACGATGTGAAACAGGTGTTAAAGACATAGAAATCTGCATTCATGCTGCTACTGATCCAGAAACAGCAACACAAACAGTCTTTTTAACCACACATCATTATTTCTGTTACAGACATTTCGCCTCTTTAGCTCTGTGGCATATTTTGAATTTTTTACTGATTTTGGCAAACCTGAATTTAAAAGAGCACCGTACTCACATACATTGGGCTAAATGGATAAAAATGGTTTTATTTTACAAAAAAACACCCTACATTTTAACACATGGGTGGAATAATTCATAATTATTATTGTATTTGTTCATAATACATAATTTTCCAACTCTGCATTGAGCTGGCAGCTAGCGCGCTAGGGGGCGCTGCGCATTAAACGTTCACTGCATCCTCCTCCCTCGTGTTTGGAAAGGCATAAATCGACATCGGATTGGACTAGGAACTTGATGAATGTCTCTTTGGACAGATCTGATTGGGGTTTTTCAGACATATGACACATTACGTGATGACACAATTGCCCGTCAACACAAACGTGTTAAGGCAAAACTAATCAAAAATGCATCAATCGCATGCATTGATTGGCACATCTAAGACATTTTAGGGTGTCGTTTGGCCGTGCAAGTGCACAGAAAAGTAAGCGTAGTCTCATTTTAAAGATAACAACCTAATCTAAGAGCTGATATAACGTTTTTGGCCACTTCTTGCACACGGAAGCAGTAATTGGAGCAGAAATGTGACCTAATTGTTTGTTTGTTTGTTTACATAAGTAATTTCTATCGTCTTGATTCTTTTGATAATTATTTTCTGTAAATTGTTAGATCAATGAAATAAAGTACATAATCATATTTTGGTGAATGAGAGCTTTCATTGGATATAAGACTCATCTATGTTTGGGAAGTTTGAGCGGTGTGAATATGAATATTATTAGGTCGTCTTCACAAGGGGGGTTTGTTTGTGGGGGGGCAGATTCAGACCTTATTATGGTATTTCTTTGTAACATAAATGCAAAAGTGATGGATGGATAAGAAAGCTGAGGTTCTAAGCTTTCAAATGAGACCATATTTGTCTAGTTCACTGCTCCTCAACTTATTAATTTTTACAATAACTTTGATGCAATTTTGGACCCACCGGTGGGTCCACGGGGGAGTGCAGAGCTTTAGAAGAACTGGGATAAAAGTTTATAGTTTGTGTATAAACACTTATTGTCTACAGTAGTGATCAAAAGCAAAGTATCTTAACACGTATGTATTACATATGAATTGTAACGCTGATCCTCTTCCAATAGTGAAACAAGTCTTTATGAATTGAGACACTGACTCCTTCATTGAATTTTCTTTTTTTATTTTGTTCAAATTAATGTATATTTTTTAAAGCCTTAAGCAATGAACATTTTGTCAGAACCACTAGTAATAACGTTATTTTGTTTATTTTTTATTTATTTTTTTTTCAGAATCGTGAGAGAATCGTAATCTCCAATTTATTAAAAAACAAATTGTGATTCTCAGTTTATCCAGAACTGCGAAGCTCTAGTTTACATGTTGTTTATTACTGCATATAATTCATTAAAATAGAAGCTTAATCTCATGAAGTACAAGTTAATTGCAAAATGCACCTGCATTTTTTGCATTTTGTGTTTTTCAGTTAAATAAAAGGCTCTTTTTCCCTGTATTTTTCACTTCTTTGAAAAAGTGTACAAATCTTGTCTCATCTCGTTCTCGTGAACCCAGTCTCGTGTCTTGTGGGATAAGTGTCTCATCACACCCCTAAAATATATATATATATATATATATATATATAGTTTGTAAAATGGCACAGCCTTTTAAATATCTGAAAGTACACTCTTAACATCAGTCAGTCAAGCATTATAATATGATAATGATAGAACTTTAGTAATTAGAATTAAAACTTGGTAACCATGTATGAATGAATATTAGTCACTTTAACTGAACTGATGGTGGTGCTTTTTTGGTCATTCAGTGTTTTTGTAAGAAAAAATGGGGGGAAAAATCTAACAATAAAACTGATGATGATAATAATAATAATAATAATAATTTCTACCATAATAAAAAAAAAAAGTTCTACTATTAAGAACAATATAAAACGCACTAAGGATTAATGAGCTGCTGAGTTCATGAATATTAATCAGGTTGTGTGCGTTCACTTGAACTGATTCACTGAAATCAAAACAGGGATGATAATAGGTGAGCACCAGCCAATGAGATTGTCGTTTGTGCATTAGTTCCGCCTACTACTGAAGAAACCGGCAGTTCTTAAAAGCTGCTGAAGAATTCCAAAGGAACTCCGTTATTTTGACAGGAAAATACGACAAAGAATATTGTTTACATGTAGCGTGTCAATTCAGCATGGTATGTAAGACTCTCTCGCTCTCTCTCTCTTTGTGTGTGTGAGACAAAGCGACGGCGAGTCGTGCACCTTCACACTAGAGTTTACGGTACGTCAAATACAGGTACACTGCACATCCATTGAGATGAATTGAAAAATAACACAGATCACTGTCTCAGTCTAAAATACATTCACACTTTTATTTTAGGAGGCCGAACAAATTAAAATATTATAATAATAACAACATTTTTTTTTATTATTCCTATGACAGTAATAGCCATATATTGTAAAACAGTTGCACTGTAAAATAAATGAAAATTATTATTTCATAGTAAATATTATTTTTGCTTTACACTACAGTAGTGAATTACAATACTTGTAAATCCTAATTTCTACACTTCAAAGAGATATGTTGAATTTAGACTGCAGTAACGTTACCCATTTAAACCGCTAGTTGTCAGCAATTCATACTGCACTTTTAAGCTTTCATTTTGAAACAGAAACAGCAGTAGAGCTTTTATTTTGCTGGAAAACTCCAGCTTCAGTGAAAACAGACTTACAAAGAAATGATTTGTGTCTCACTACAAATCTAGTGAAATGCTGTAATATAAAAACTCCCAAATCCAAACCATGTATTAATATTATTATTATATGTGATATGAAGAAGAAGAAGAAGCCAGAAGAACTGACGGGGCATGGTTTGATCTTCGGCTGACCAATCAGCAGAAAGGGGCGTTTCGTTCCGCCCACGTGTAGAAATCGAATATTCAAGCTGTTTATTCATTTTTCAACCCCTGAACGAAAAACGAAAAATGAATTCTTGTTTTTCATTTTTCTGGAAAAAATTTAAAAATGAAAAAGGAGCCGTTTTCTCAGGTTTCTTCTTTCAATATTAAATCAAAAAACAAATGGACGAATGATACACGGATCATGACACAGTCATTTTTTGTTATTTTATCTTTGTTATTATTAATAATAAGAACCAGATGCAAGTAACAGACTAAAGGACACTACAATAAAACAAAGACAAAAAAATAAAATAAAGAGGGCCCTATGAAATCTTTTATTTTATCCTAAATTCCATTTGAATGTTTCTAGACTCTATTTTAATGGTTACAAAAAATGTTATCAAAAAACATGTCTAATTAATTGAAATCATGAATCTTGCAGAAATTAACAGCAATTTATTAAAAGTTTAACAAAAATTACATGGTTTTAAGGCCCTATGAAATACGTTTTATTATTTTTCTCAAATTCAGTTTTGTTTTCCATAAATTTTCTGGATTCTATTTTAATCGTTTCATTACATTTTAATAATCAAAAGCATGTCTGTTGAATTTATAAACGATAATTAGACTTGATAAAGAATAAATGTATTATTGGCTATTTATTTCTTTTTTTCAGAAATACTGTGTTGTGTATTTACAATTTTCTGGTACAATTTTTTTTTTTCTGGTAAATATTACTTAAACATTGTTTTATTAATATTTTTATTATTAGTAGTATTACTATCTTTACATTAAGTAATATATTTCTGACTCTCAAGTTAAACCACCGTCTGCACCATTCACTAACACAGACACACAGAAATACAGCTCTTATTAAAATACTTTCTTAAAGTACCAGTACTAGTAAAATGCAATATTGCAGTATTGCAGGGTATATCGTGCAACACTAGTTGGCAGCTGATGTTATTGCGCCACCACTAACTTATCTTTTCAATCTTTCAATCTGGAAAACTGCTTATGTTCAGCCATTATTTAAAGGGGTTGATCCAACTGTATTGAATAATTATAGGTTTATTTTGAAATTGTCTATTTTAGCAAAGGTTTTTGAATCGCTTGTAAATGATCAATTAAAAGAGTTTCTATCTACTAAAAATGTCTTATCAGATTTCCAATCTGGTTTTAGGAAAAAAACAGTACATCCACAGCAGTTTTAAAAGTATTAAATGATTTTTAATGGTTTCATTGGATAATAAAAACCAGGGATGCTGATATTATCAGACTGATATCGGAATCGGACGATAATGGCTTTAAATGTAAATATCTGCATCGGCCCAATATGAAAAATTATGCCAATATGTCTTGCCGATAAGAGGAATATGTTAAGTCACGTGTGCTGAATGGTGATTAGATTTACTGTTTTCATCGCTGCATTTAAACTGAGAATGAACATACAGAATGAGGCGTTCGGTGTGTGATAGAGTAAACAGTAATAGCACGTGCAGTGGCAGCAGTGGTGTTGGAGAAAGCGCGCCGTTGTTCTGTTTGGTATAATATACTGTTGTCTGTTTCATATCCAGTCACTAGACACTGAATGCGCCCTTTTAAATGGTTTCGTGGTGCTCGATGTTGTATTTTGAAACACAATAGCAATGTTTGCAATTGACATGATCAGCATTTAAAATAAAATGATCCCAAAAGCAAATGCCTTCCGGCCGATGCAGCCGTCAGTCCCGGCTGCTCTGCGTGTGCGCTCACTGGCGCTTTGCTCATCGTTATAGGATCACCCGCGGCAGCAGCCACTGGTTTATAATAAAACAACACACACCACTCTCAATAACAGTTGCAAATTTATTAATAGTTTCAATAAACATATTAAACATACAAATACATTTATCAGATGCTTTTATCAAAAGTGACAAACAAATGAGAAGCATTCCATTCAATTTATACTCTTTCAAAGATGAACCATGGTTTTACCACAGCATTTGCAGTAAAACCATAGTAAAAACAAAATCAACCATAGTTTTACTACAATACCAGTGGTTTAATTATGACTGTTGCAGTAAAACCATAGTAAGTACAAAAATAACCATTACTACAGTATTTGCAGTAAAACCATAGTTACTACAAATTTTACCATGATTTAAAAAACTATGGTTACTATAGTCATGGTTACCACAGTTTTACTGTAGTATTACTACAATATAACTAGAACCATAGCATCAAAACCTTGGTATGAACCAAAAAACTAAACTTTGTTAATACACTTATGGTTGCTACAGTTTTACTATAGTAAAATCATGGTTAACTGTTGTATAAGTACAAGCAACTTTTCAAATACTTATTTCAAAGTAGGTTTGCAGAAAATGCATTTTTTCAGGATTACAATCAAAAAAAATATTCTTTAATCAGCCAGAGGTGACTGAGACTTACTGGGGAAGATCTTCTGGCAACAAAGTAATGTCCATATGACAGCAGCTCAAACATAAAACATGTCATGTGTTCAGTACTAGTAATTATCTATTTTTATTGCCACACCAGAATCTAAGACTATCTTCATGGCAAAAACTGAGTTACGACAATATAAGAACGACATAAACAAAATAAAAACCAAGCAAACACTACAGCAGTTAAAATGTTTGAAATTATATGATACAAATTCTAAAAATTGTTGTTTTTTAATATTAATAAAGTCTCTAGTCATGTGCTCACACACTATCCTTCAATATTATTAAAGGGTAAGTTCAACAATTTTCAATCTAATTTGTATTGTTACAATGTTGGAAATGCATGTAAAAGAACAATGTTTGATCTTTCTCAGAGATACCCAGTTTATTTGTCAGCAAAACTCAGCATTTTGTCATTTTGATGATTCAAAAAGTGTGTTTTTGCCATTTTGTCATTTCCTTTTCGTCATCCTGCAGAGTGTTGCTTACAAATAGAAGGGGATAGGTACACATCACTCAGAGAAAGATTAAATATTGTTCATTTACAGATATTAGAAACACTGCAATAATGCAAAGCAGGTTGAAAATCGTCAAACTTACCCTTAAAGGCAATATATGGATAATATTTGTTAGTTTTATATGTCCAGTTGTCATCATCTGAAGTCTATTGAGTGTTGTCATCATCTGAAGTCTTCACAAGTGAGGCTGGATCCAATCTGGAACTGGTGTAAACTCTAGTGACCTTGGGATGAGCATCCAGAGATAGAAACAGTAAAGCAAAAGGAGAAAGATTAGTATAGCAGCTGTTCATATTTTTTCAGACAAAGATGATTAATTTAAAGCAGAAGTCCACTTCCAAAACAAAGATTCACATATAATGTTCTCACCCCATTGTCATCCAAGATGTTCATGTCTTTCTTTCTTCAGTCATAAAGAAATTATGTTTGAGGAAAACATTTCAGCTTTTTTCTTCATATAATGGACTGATATGGTGCCCCGATTTTGAACTTCCAAATAGCAGTTTAAATGCGGCTGTAAACGATCCCAGCCAAGGAAGAAGGGTCTTACTACACTGTCAGAAAAAATGTGCAAAATTTGTACCTTCAGGGGTACAATGGCTTGTCACTGGGGCAGTACCCTCAAGGGTACACCTGTTGTACCCTTTCACATGGGTACATATTTGTACCCTTGCAGTATGTACCTTTCAAAGGGAAATATGTACCTCCTGCTGACTAAATTGTACCTTATATTGCTATGGTACCATAGTGTACCTTTAAAAAAAAGGTGCAAATGTGTCCTTTTTTAGGGTACTGCCCCAGTGACAAGCCTTTTGTACCTTGTGATGGCAAATCTGTACTCCATACAACACATTAAAAAGGCCAGAATGCTATTCATGACATTTATTGAACATTCAAAACTATTACATTCTCACATTTTTCACAGGATGAATGATTTAATCTCTGTCACAATGTGTCAAAAGGATGCATAGTGAACAATTTTTTATACTCTTTTTAAATAAAAACTGTAAACAGCAAAAATATCAAGCTTAACATTATAAACTTTTTTCCAAAATCTGTATTTCCATTTCATTAACTTTTTTAAAACCTGTATTAAAACATGACACTTTAAGAAAAGTAATTTCACTTTTTTAAAACAGCACTAGATCTCATGTTAAGTAAATTTTTCTACTACATTCTAAATTTTCTAAAACCTGTTTTGAACATCAAGAATCACAAAGCAATCTTTTGTACACATTAATTGTAACTTTATACCCTTAAAACATTTGATCATAAACACAGTACTACACATTTAATTTGAACATTTTATACATTGAGTATCACAAACAACTTATCATCAGCAGAGTACGTATCAAGGGCCTGAAAGTCCATCTCTTGCCCTGGTTTTATTACACTCCATTCAAAGTCAACTTTAACTGTGTACGCATGAAAGTGTGACCTACTACCTACTACCATCTCAAACTCGTCAAGGATATTGGGCAGGGAAAATTCCCAGCATTGTTTCATCTGGTGCCTCTCACTTAAGGTTTTGGCAATGTTAATGAAATTTCTACAGCTGCTAGCAACAGTCTTAAAATACTGATGCTTTGCCTCGAAACGCATGCACCAAAGTAAACGCAGAGGTCCAAACATTGACGTTAATCTCGAGTAGTGCATCAAAAAATGCTGGACAGTCTGTGGAATGAGATTTTTTTTTTTTTTTTTTTTTCTCTCTACATTTTAGAATAAAACTGAAGAGATTTTCCTTAAAATTTGCCAAAAGCTCATTCCTACTAGGTGGATGCATTTCGTCTGCCCTAGGCTGTAGCTCATTAGCATTCTCCAGATCATTGTGACAGTCCATGTTTTCAAAATCATTGTCAATGTTTTCAGTAGCATCCATATCATCAGGAGGCAGAACAAGCTTCCTATGCTTTCGATAGACATGACGCCTGAAAGACTCATATATTGTAAAAGATGACTTGCAGTTATTCAGTCCACAGGTGATGCTGAAATTGGGTTCATGGTTGTGAACCAGACCAACATGTTGAACTAGTTTCATTAAGGTGAAGGTTTTTCTTCTACACCTTGTGCATCGATATGGTTGTGGCATTTTTAGCACAGGATATTAAGTACTCGGGTGACAGTTATTGGAAGGGGCTTGCCACCCACCTCAGTAATCTTTGCTATGGCATGCTGCAGGAAGGTCAGTGTATTCTTCATGTAGGGTGGATAAGCCAAGTTGAAAACATAGTAAGCACTGAAGGCTGCAAGTATCCCTTCTTCAACTCCTATTCCCCTGCACACCTCCACACCATCTGCTTTGACAAGGACTTGAACCCTCTTGGAGAAAGCCATTTTCCAGTCAGTTTCTACCAACTGTATGATTGGGTATGGATTATCAGCATCACACTGTGAGAAGAAAAGAAAATGTTAAACATCTATTAGTAAAACAATGCAACATCTGTCACAACTACATAACCAGACCTGTATCAGATTATTACAAAGTGAGAGTTTAACAAATAGTTCCATACCTCTCCCAATGTGATTAAGCTCTCAGCTTTCTCTTTAAAGATGTGGGGCAGCAGAATCAGTGCTGCACGAAAGTCAGAATCTATTGTAAAAATAAATAAAGTACTTTTCAATAATTTAATATTATAAATGGCATGTTTTCTTATTTATTTATTTAAATTTTAAAATAATTAAGCTCAGTAAGGTCCATAAACTGCTGATCAGAGTAGGAGTGGGCAATAAACAAAATTTGGACTATTGTCTCCACTGCTATACACTTGCATGTTACAGTGCGGTGTCTTAAATTAAATCTGATCATCATATAAAGCCATCAAGTCTTTTTTTAGAAAATTTGGACTGAACGGTTTCTTACTGATTAGTTTATGATCGCTTTATGAACTTTTCAAAGCAACAAAGTTGTAGTTGAATGGAAAAGAAAGCTCTCAGATTTAAAATATCTTTACTTGTGTTTCGAAAATGAATAACAGTAATAGGGTTTTGAACAATGTGATCAATTGATGACTTTTTTTGTGAACGAACACTTTAAAGCAACTGCAGCCTAATAATCTACAGCAATCACACCTAAAAAACTATTACATTTAATTTGTTCCATTTATTTTTAATTTATTCTATTCTATTCTATTTATCCAATTTATTTTTCTGTTGTAATTTTTTTGTCTTATAGCTTGTAATTACATATTTAGTTCTTATTTTATCATTTTCTACTTTAGGTTTGAAAATGTTTTACTCTACATTAGACTAGTATTTTTTATGGACACTTTTTTTTTTTTTTTTTTTTTTAAGTAGAAGTTCACTTCTAGAACTAAAATTTACAGATGATGTACTCGCCCCCTTGTCATCCAAGATGTTCATGTCTTTCTTCAGTCTTAAAGAAATTATGTTTTTGAGGAAAAACAAGCAAAAATAAATAAGCAAACCTTCTTTCTAGGCTTAGAGTCCTTTGAAGCTGCATTTAAACTGCATTTTAGAAGTTCAAACGTGCAGGTACCATATAAGTCCACTATATGGAGAGAAATCCTAAAATGTTTTCCTCAAAAAACTATTTCTTTATGACTGAAGAAAGAAAGACATGAACATCTTGGATGACAAGGGGGTGAGTACGTTATCTGTAAATTTTTGTTCTGGAAGTTAACTTCTCCTTTAATTAAACTTATTTCCTGCGAAAATAACTATATTGTGATGTATTATTATCATAAAATACAATTACTCATATCGTGATACAAGATGTTGGTCATATCACCCACTGCTAGATGACAGTTTCTCATGGAGATACTGTATGAACACTAAGCACAAATTTTCAACAAATATATTTGCTGAACACCTATAATTTTAATTAACAAAACTATCAGCTCTAAAAATAAAAGCTCAAATACATCATCACAAAATGTTTTGTCAATACCTGGTAGATCTTCAGCAAGCATCTCTTCTCTTGCTGCTTTGTAGATTTTGGCCAATGGAGCATTTCTTTGAAGCTCAAGCACTTTTGGCACAATACTGGTAAAGCCTTCCTTGAAGCGCTGGCTTAAACTGACAGCTGATGAATCCATCCGGTCAACTTCATCACACAACTGAAAATTGACAAAAAGAGAAATATAATTATTCACATTAACTAAAAAAAAAAAAATAATAATAATAAAAAAAATAAAAACAACAAAAAAAAAAAAAAAAAAACCTTGCCAACGTTAAACGTTGCCATTTACCTTTAGTAATATCACTGTACAAATATTTCTAAGCTTGAATGCATATATTTGATTATCTGAAGGTTTAGAACAGTGGTTCTCAATTCCAGTCCTGGGGCACCCCCTACTCTGCACATTTTGCATGTTTCACTTATTTACCACACCTGATTGAGATCATCAGCTCATTAGGAGAGAGATCCATGAACTGAACTAACAAGCTGATGATCTCCATCAGGTGTGTTTAATAAGGGAGACATGCAAAAAGCTCAGAGCAGGGGGGACCCCAGGACTGGAATTGAGAACCAGTGGTCTAGAAAATTACAATTTACAAAAGAGTTAAAAATGTAAATTATCATTTTAGCATACTGTTTGTTTATATCACCATTCAACATTTATTTTAAGCTGAGAGAACTGATTTAAAATCTGTGATATCACTGACCCCTGAGGGTGTTTTTAAGAAAGGGTATTTCTTAAGTGTATCCTCCACAGTCATTCCATCTCTTATCTCCCTTCTTCTCCACGCAAAAGTTCGCTGCATTCGGTCTTTGACCACCAAGGTGTCTGGTCGCATCTTGCTGTACTGGATATGCAGGACATTCACATGACCCTCAATAGAGGATGCATCCTCACCAATGACAGCAATCGCCTAGTGGATCAAATGTAGAAGTCCATAATAATAATACTAATAATTGTAAGTTAAACCTCAAAAATACATGACGTCATTCACTGTTTCCTTAGCTTACATTTTTTTATGATGACAAAGAGAGATATTCAATTTAAGGCTGCACAATGAATTCCTTAAAAAAAAAAATTCATGCAAATGGGTTGAAATTTGGTGCTCTGCATTTAACCCATCCAAGTGCACACACACACACACACACACACACACACACACTGTGAACACACACCGGAGCAGTGGGCAGCCACTGCTCCAGCGCCCAGGGAGCAATTGGGGGTTTGGTGCCTTGCTCAAGGGCACCTCAGTAGGGATGCACAATATTATCGGACTGATATCAGAATCGGCCGATAATGACTTTAAATGTAAATATCGGCATCGGCCCGATATGAAAAAATTATGCCGATATGTCTTGCCGATAAGATGAATATGTTTACTCACATGTGCTGAGGGTGTGCTAGGAATTAGATCATGTCAGCACTGTGGCTCATTCTTGAAGCAAAGTTTTGACTGAATGAGGAGTAGAATCACTGTTTTGGATCCATTTGGGATCATTTACTGTTGCCTGTTTCATATTCAGTCACTAGATTGCTAAATGCATATTTTGAATGATGTTATGGTGCTCTTTCTTGTATTTTGAAACACACTTGCTATGTTTGCAAATGACATGATCTGCATTTAAAATAAAATGATCCCAAAGGTAATTACGGCGCGCGGTCAGTGAATTCTCTTTCTCCGGCGGCGCAACAGCAAAACACACTGTTGCTCATATGAAACATTTTTACATGAATATTATGACACAAGTGAGGTACAAAGCGTTCTTTATAAGATAAATAATTGGTTAGCAGGCAAATGTTAGTAGCGACCAAGCTTTTGGATTCATGCCGTTCGAGCCCATACATTTAAAGCCTATGTGTCCTGTTTTCCCGGTTGGTCACGAATTGCCACAAACGTAATAATATGTATAGTTCCTTTTCACAAATCATCACCGTCTCACCCTTTAATTTCACAGGTTTATTTTGTTGTCATTTACTTTTAATCCATGTTGTCATATCTTTCATGGTGGTAAACTGCGGGTGGGAAATAAAAGATTTCGTGGCAATAAATTAAGAATTCGTTAATACCACTTTTTAATTCGTTCCCTCATTTTACAAATTAATAAATTAATAAATCGTAGGAACGAATTAACAAATTGTAGGAAAGAATTATGTCCTGTTCGTGTCCCGCAGCCCTGTCAAAGCGCAGTGCACCATATAACATAATTAGAAATTATAATTAAACATGACTTAGTGACTACATTTCTATTACTTTCCATGTTGAATGCCTTTGTATTGCAGGGCTCTAGACTGATCAAAACTGTCACATTTTAGAATTTTTTTTTTTTTTTTTTTGAGAATGTGCAAGTTAAAATTTGACGTGGTCGCATTTGTGCGAGTGCATGATCTGCAGTGCTGAAGCGTCTGCTCCATACAGCGGGAGTTACAAAGCCATGGCATATTCAGGATTTCACTGATCACGCGAAGAGTAGTTTTCGTTGTGAGCGCTTTGGGTGTAGAGCCTGGTTTGCATTTGTAGTGTCAGCACGAGCAAGGTGGTGACGGCAAAAATGACGACACTATTTAGGAAACGATGGCAGACGGAGGATTTGGTTTTCAAGTAGGGTAAAAGACCGCTTGTTAAACCAGAGAAGGTAAACATGTTGGTATTCTTGTGCAAAAAAAAAAGTGTACTGTTTTGCCAGTTGGTCATGAATTGCCACATAACTAAATATTTTTCTTTTCCCAAATCCTCACCGTCTCACCCTTTAATTTCGCAGATTTATTTTCTTGTCATTCACTTTTAATCCATGTTTTCGTATCTCTTACTGTGATAAATTGTGGGTGGGAAATAAAATATTTCGTGGGAATACATTAATAATTCGTTAATACTACATATTGATTCGTTCCCTCATTTTACAAATTAATAAATTAATAAATCGTAGGAACGAATTAAGAAGTTGTAGCAATGAATTATGTCCTATTCATGTATTCATGCAAAGCACCCTCACAGTCACCCAGTTTAGGTCTACTTTTCTTTTTGTTTTCATTTTGAAATGTTGCTATAATCCGAAGTTCGGCTTATAGCAAAAGTGAACTTATTTCACAAAATTCAGATCATAAATAATGCTAGCCTACTGATGAAAAAGGAGGGATTGAATGTAAACCACTCATTACTGTTTATTTAATCCTAACAAATAAGTTACTGTTAAAAACTAACTTTCCAAACAAAAGGATATATATCGGTATCGGCCAAAATGAGATGAAAAAAATATCGGCATATCCGATATGGGCAAAAATCCAATATCGTGCATCTCTACACCTCAGTCATGGTATTGAAGGTGGAAAGAGCCTTCAATACCATGACCTCAATACCATGAAATTATTAAAATTTAATAATATAATAATTCAATCTATAAACATAAATAGTGATGAAAGCCAAAATATTAAATGTAATGGGTGTTTATTGACGGAGTAATTCTCAATGTTGGGTGTACAAAACAAAACTTTTTTTGGCATCTTCATCTCAGGTGAAATGGTAATGGTAATCACCCCCCTCTACAAAATAGTGGATTACTGAGTAAATATACATCAATGACATTTAATATTTTGGCTTTCTTCATTAATGGATTTCTTTCACCAGATTTTTAAAAATCAAAGTCTAAAATTTTAGCCAGTGACCTCTGATTGAGTTGATTAATAAATCTATTCAAGTCATCTGGTGAAAATTCCTGTATTTTCTCTAGTTTTTCATATCACAGTATATGCTGTTTAAAACTGCAGAAAAACGAAACATTGTAATGTTAGTTTTTCATGCAGACCTAAAAGACACTGACGAAATTGCAAAGATTTAACCGAGGACCATAGCAACATTTTGTCAGTGCACAAAATAAATTAATTCTATAGTTTAACCATTCAGTGATTTACTGTTTAGTAACTGAAAATTATGATTTGGAAATTGTGCAGCCCTAATTCAATTACTCTTCAACTGTCATTTTTTATTTGGATATTGACTAAAAACTGTTTGAACTACAGGAATTCACTTACCTCTGACTCAGATCTGCGACAGGCTGCTGGTGATTGTTCAGAGAGTCTCACTTTTTTGTGCCCAAACTTCTCCTTACTCCTCCTTATCATCATGGACCAGAGGTGCACGCTCAGTTTTAAATTTGCGTTTGAGGGACTGGTGCCAAGTGTGCTAACACAAGAGGGAAAAATATAGTATAGTTCAGGGAAACCAGCCGAGAGATTTTGAGCCAATGTCATTTTTGTAAACACATAAACAGAACCACCAATTTCTGTCAATTAAAATTGCTGAGATGTAAACGATATCTAAGACCATATCATTCATGGAACAATGACCTTATGTAACTCTTAATGGAAAGTCTGCCATTCCTTGTAACTCACATAGCCATTCCCTTCAAGATCCTTTAGGAAAGGATATTTCACAATAAGTGCTTTTGCCACCTGCACATATTCTGCACTGGTTGGATACCTGAAAGATTCAAGTAAAACTAATTGGCCCCTTAGAAATTCCAATTAAATAAAAAAATAATTCTTAAAGTTTTATTACTTTTAAGTAACATAAATACTTAAATGTCAATAAAAAAAAATGTCAACAAAGCATTGCTTTATAGATATGTATTAAAAGTATTTATATTGCTTTACCAGTTGCTGACTTGCATTGTGTGTTCTATCATGGCTTCATGAAGAACTCTGATTCTGTGTCTATCCTTAGAGGACTTCTGGCATGGTTCTTTGTTATCAAGCTTGGCCTGAAGTTCTCTAGGAAAGGGTGGAATGGCAAATCCAGCAGGCGGTCTTCCACTAGTTGCATTTCTGCATTGAGGATGGGGTAGTAGTTAAGAACTCGCATTGTAACACTGATGATTAGCCAGTATGCTGAACATTTTTCTACTCTGACATTTGTATATATTTACTCATGTACCAATGAAGATAAGTAGTGGTCGACTGATATATTGCCAAAGCCGACACATTGTCCAATATTTGGCATTTTTTAAATATCGGCATCAGTTTATAATTTTTCTGTTTGGCTGACGTTACTGATTTTGACAGTGCTGACAGGCCAGCGCCTGAGCAGTGAGCACCTTAGTTTCCATTCCACGCCTACATTTAGGGCTGTGCAAGTAATTGGATGTGATTATCATGCACATCTCTTCAGTAATGCCAGTTCTGTGATTAGTCTTAAATCTCATTCACATGCTCATTCATGGAGCAACATTTACTACACAGAGCCGTAGTTCACTAACAAGCTACGCAATATTGCATGCATTATCAGAGGCGATACATCTCTGATAATGCACGCAATATTGCATAGCTTGTTAGCGAACAATGGCTCTGTGTAGTAAATGCCGCTTTGTGAATGAGATTTACAACTAATCACAGAACTGGCATTACTTACAAGATGCACATGATAATCGCATCTGATTATTTGCACAGCCCTACCTACATTTAATAGTTCAATTCACATTTATTTGTATAGCGCATTTCACAATACATATCGTTTTAAAGCAGCTTTACAGAGAATGCAGGTCAACATTTCAATTTAGAGTAATCTGTTACTGAGTACATAGTTGTCAAATAAATTACTAGACAGAACTGTTGAAGGAGAAGTTCACTACCAGAACAAAAATGTACAGATTATTTACTCACCCCTTTGTCATCCAAGATGTTCATGTCTTTCTTTCTTCAATCGTAAAGAAATTATGTTTCTTGAGGAAAACATTTCAGGAATTATCTCCATATAGTGGACTTCAATAGTGCCCCCAAGTCTGAACTTCCAAAATGCAGTTTCAACTTCAAATTCATCCTACATCGCTGTTTTTTAAAGGGCGTTTGATCTTCTTTGCATGTTCACTTTGTAAACATCGATTAGGTTCTTCTACAGCGATGTAGGGTGATTTTGGAGTTGGGAGTTTTTCGACATACCCTAGCTGTCTTAAAGTAGACAAGATGAGTGTTTAACGGTTAAAAAGTATATAAATTGACCTATCGTTTCGCTAGATAAGACCCTTCTTCCTCGGCTGGAAACATTTAGAGCCATTTGAAGCTGCATTTAAACTGCATTTTGGAGTTCAAACTATAAGACCACTATAAAGAGATCATTCCTGAAATGGTTTCCTCAAGAAACAGAATTTCTTATCGACTGAAGAAAGACATGAACATCTTGGATGACAATAGGGTAAGTATATTATCTGTACATTTTTGATCTGGAAGTGAATTTCTCCTTTAAATAAACAAAGCAGATGATAAACAAAAAAAATAATAGTGTTTGCTTTGTTCACTTTAATATTAGAAAGGCAAACACTATACTTTTTCCATCAACTACAAGATTTGGGAAAAATACTATAATAGGATTACGGAATCAAGAAGTTAAAATGTATAAGTTCCAATGTTTAAAATCTGTTAATTTTACAGATTTTTTACAGGTGTAATTTTTTTTTTTTTATAATTAAAAAAAAAAATCACAGTATATTAAATAATATAAAAAAATCCTCATTTTGAATGTTTAGCACAGCATGTTAACTGAGTTTCTTTGCATCTGCTACTTGGACCCTGCTTTCTAAGATATCGGCATCAGGCATAAAAAAAATCTATATCAGTCGACCACTAAACATAGGACAAATATAATACACAATACATGATGTTATACTTAGATTTCTGTAGTCAAAGTTTGTTGATAGGATTCTGCTGGCGCTGGTTCTAGTGTTATTGTAACCACCTCCTTCAGCTCGTGTACAAATTTGTTAAACTTGGCCTGTTTTTTAAAGGAGCCTTGAAATAAATATGAGATCATGGTCTCTGTGAGGCCACACTCTATTGTTTCCCCATCCACCTCATTTTCTAAAAGGAAAAAAAAAAAAAGAATGATCAGTGTCAGCTTGAGGTTAACAGCAACAATAAAATCAATGTCTTTTTCAATGAACATTTAATCCACAATAAATGAAAAATACACAATAACTCTGTACGTATACACCAGGGGTCCTCAACTCTGGCCCGCAAGATCCATTTTCCTGCAAAAAGTTCAGCTCCAGTCCTAATCAGACACACCTGAACAAGTTAATTAAGGTCTTTAGGATCACTAGAAAGTTACAGGCAGGTGAGCTTGATCAAGGTTGGAGCTAAACTCTGCAGGAAAATGCATCTCGCCAGCCAGAGTTGAGAACCAATGGCATAACGTTACGCTCTCAGAAAAAGGTACAAAACTGTCACTTGGGTAGTACCCTAAGGTACAAAAGCTGAAAGGTACCAATATGTACACTTAACGTACTAACAGAGAAATGCATTTTTTTCTGAGAGTGACTGATTAGAAGCAATATTATTTAAATTAGCAGCTCAAAGAACTTATTTCACGAGTTTACCAGTTTTGATAAATAACGGTAACGTTAAACACATTTCACTTGTTGTCCTTGGAAGGGCTCAGTGCCGACGTAACGTTACTCCTCGATGTGACAGGACAAATGATTCTTATGTTTAGAACGTATACCAAATAAAACTGATATTAATCAACACGGATTATATTCGTAAATTACAGAATTTCAGACTGATTAGGAGAGACGTTAAAATAAAACCGGACAGGCTCGCGTTAACGTTAGAGTAGTAATAAAATTCTGGGAAACTGAATATTAGATCTGCCGATTCACAGAAAACAGGATGATTTTGAATTGTTTCTATGGCCTGTTCAGCGTCTTGAGCATTGTCTCATGGTAGAGTATAAGTTATGCGAAAATGTACGTCTTAGTTTCTGTCTACATAATAAAAACAATTGTAATAATAACAATAAGCTTAAATGTAATAATGCGTTGGTTTTGTCAGGCCAGTGTTTTCGAAGAAAGTTTTCCCTCACGCGTCAGGTAACGTTAGGCCTAGCGACAGACGCAATGTCAAGTGAACTTGAATCAACGGATTTTCACAGTACTTAAAACAAAACTTACCTCTGAATTTCTTTGCTTCGTCTTCAGTGATGTTTATTCCAGCTTCTTTCAATATTTGAAGAAGATCCTCTGTCGACAGCATCAGCAGTGAGTCAGCCATGATGTCGAATCACAATCTCAACTTCTTCGCGCGCATAAAATGCACCGCGCGGGGTACAATCCCATTGGACGACAAGAATTTGGCTGCGAAAATGCGTACTTGAACTTTGAGGCAAAGTAGTTCACCATGTAATGTTAAATAAACATTAAATACATTGTGATTTTGCTAAGAAAGATTAGTACATGTATTTGTTTAATTCTAAATTAAAAGCAAAACTTAAAACAGCTCTTATATCAGTTTAAAATTACAATTACAGCCTCCTTTAATGCATGTGCTTTGTTTAAAAGTTATCTTGATGATCTGCATAATCAAAATGTCATGTGCTTGTGTACTGTTCAGAACTACTCAGTGAAGATGTGGGCTCTTAAATATATTTGGTTATTTTATGCATCTCTTCCAAATAACCAACAACTCATGAAAATGATTATCTTCTCTGTTTAATCTATTTGGGGTGACTGTTTCATACACTTTGGCCTACTCCTTTTGTCACACAAATGATTGTACCTTTGTTTGGGGATTAAATGGTCCAATAATGGACCCTCTGACAGTTGGAAACATATTTGTACCCTTTTCACCCCTAAATGGTACATATGAGTACCCTAAGGTGCGACTATGACCCATTGAGGGTACAACTTCACAATTTGTACCCTAAGTGTCACAAACGGACCCCAACCGTACCCTTTTTTCTGACAGTGTAGCGAAACGATCAAAAAATATATACAGTTTAAATACTTTTTATTCTCAAATGCTCGTCTTGCCTTGCTGTCGTTGAACTCTGTGTTTTCTGGCTTAAGACAGTTAGGGTATGTCAAAAAACTCAGACCGTATTTTCTCCCTCAACTTCAAATATCATTTCAAAATCGTCCTACATCGCTGCAGAAGTACCGACACAGTCTTGCAAAGTGAACAGGCAAAGATCAAACACCCTTAATAAAAAAGGTAAAACAGCGATATAGGATGATTTTGAAGTTGAGGGAGAACATGAGATGGGAGTTTTTCGACATACCCTAACTGACATGAACGGAACAAAACGGTCCAGGCAGAGTAAGACAAGACGAGCGTTTGGCATTAAAAAGTATATAAATTGTTTTATTTTAATAAAAATAACCGATCGTTACACTAGATAAGACCCTTCTTTCTCAACCGGGATCGTTTACAACCATATTTGGGACACTTTGAAGCCGCATTTAAACTGCATTTTGGAAGTTCAAAATCGGGGCACCATATCAGTCCATTATATGAAGAAAAAAACTGAAATGTTTCTCAAAAAACATAATTTCTTTACGACTGAACAAAGACAGACATGAACATCTTGGATGACAATGTGGTGAGTACATTATATGTGAATCTTTGTTTTGGAAGTGGACTTCTCCTTTAATCACATGTAACTGTAGTGCAGTGCTATGAGATGTGTTATGTTAATACTTGGCTAAAAATGTGTATTTCCGTCTAATTTAAACTAAAAGATTGCGCCTGGACATTATCACGAAGGCTATTTCAAAGTTAAGCAATAAAATACAAAAACACATTTCATATCATTTAAATGGTTAGTTCAGCCAAAAATGAAAATTCTGTCATTAATTCCTCACCCTCATCTCATTCCAAAACTATAAGACCTTTGTTCATCTTCAGAACACAAATTAAGATATTTTTGATGAAATCCGAGAGCTTTCTGACCCTGCATAGACAGCAAGGGTCCTACCACGGTCAAGACACAGAAAGGTAGTAAGCACATCTGTAAAATAGTCCATGTGACATTAACGGTTCAACCGTACTTTTATGAACCTATAAGAATACTTTTGTGTGCAAAAACAACAACTATATTCAACGATTTCTATTTCTTTTCTTCTGGTACAGTTTGCCGCCATTATGGGGAGTGTAGTGGACATGAAAAAGTTAACGTGTTTTTGTCTCTGTCACGTGTTCGTGGTGGAGAGTCACAGGGTTACGTGGGAATGAGAATATTAATCACCTGTTCAATTAGAGAAGGAGGGAGAGGGGGTGAGCAGGGGCGACGTATTCTTTGTTGATCAACATAATACAATAAATCTTTATGCCATCAGTCTGTGCAATAAAGAAGAACAAAAAAGGGAATTTTTTCCCTTACCAACATTGTATTTTTGTTGCGTCGCAAATGCAATGAGTTCCTGTTTTAGCCTCTCAGAGGTGTTTGGTAACTACAGAGTACAGACAGTATAACGACTCACGTGTGTAATGCTGCTGACGTAGTACATGCATGTGCTGCGCCTTGTTTACAAGCAGAGGAAAGCACACGCATACATCGTGGTACTCTTGATAATGACAACAGACTGTCCCAGAAGGGAAGAAATCATTTAATAAAGTCATTATTTTTGTTTCCTTGGCACACAAAAAGCATTCTCATAGCTTCATAAAATTACAGTTGAACCACTGATGCCACATGGACTATTTTAACAATGTCTTTACTACCTTTCTGTGTCTTGACCGTGGTGGTACCCTTGCTGTCTATGGAGGGTGAGAAAGCTCTCGGTTTTCATCAAAAATATCTTCATTTCTGTTCAGAAGATGAACGGAGGTCTTGCGGGTTTGGAACGGCATGAGGGTGAGTAATTAATGACAAAACTTTCATTTTTAGGTGACCTATCCCTTTAAGTAGGAGGAACATTAATTTGGAGTAACTGTAATTTTGCACTACCTTTCAAAAGTCTGTAAATTCATAAACTTTTTTTTACATCTTTGAAAGAAGTCTCTTCTGCTCACCAAGGCTGCATTTATTTGGTCAATAATAAATGTAAAAACAATAATATTGTGTAATATTACTACAATTTAAAGGGGTCATCGGATGGCCATTTTCCACAAGTTGATATGATTCTTTAGGGTCTTAATGAAAAGTCTCTAATATACTTTGATTAAAAATTCTCAATGGTTTTGTAAAACAACACCCTTTTTACCTTGCCAAAATCAGCTCTGCAAAAATCATCTCATTCTAAGGGGTTGTTCCTTTAAATGCAAATGAGCTCTGCTCGCCCCGCCCCTCTCTTCTCTCTGTGGAAAGACGTCTTGTTTACATTAGCCGCATTTAGCTGCTAAACTTCCTAACTACCACGTTATAAGGAAAGGCGATCGGAAAGATTCATAAAAGAAACGCTTATACTCACTTCTGCTGTAAGTGAAGCTGGATCATGACTGATTCGCGCGAACATAGACGGATATATGTAGATCGGGAGGCGCATTCCCTTCACAAACAAATGTAATCCACTGCATCTTCAGCGGCTCAGATGTCGGGAGTAAATGACGACCACTATGTTCATTATTACATCCAGCAACACGACACCTCAATCGCTCAATCGGAGATATTCTTGTCTAACTTACATCCCTGCTTCGGCATCAAAACATGGAAAGTTACTAGACTGTGACAGCTGGTCTGAGGTAAGAGCTCATGTCAATCAACTATCGTGGGAGCGGCATCTGTGGGTGTGACGGCACACCGACAGGCATCTGAGATTAATTAAAAACCACTGCATGGATTTTTATCATTATAGGGTAGATTTGTACATACACTGCCAACACACATTAATGTTTAAACAACATGAAAAAGTGAACTTAGCATCGGATGACCCCTTTAACATAACAGTTTTCTATGCGAATATATTGTGAAATGTAATTTCTGTTATCAATGCTGCATTTTCAGCATCATCACTCCAGGCTTCAGTGTCACATGATCCTTCAGAAATCATTCTAATATGCTGATTTAATGCTCAAGAAACATTTAATTATTATCAATATCAATTGATAATATCATTATCAAACGTTAGAGCAAACATTTCCGTTTCAAATAAATGCTGTAATTTTTAAAAGAAATAATTTATCAGAAAATCCTGAAAAATATGAAGAACTGTTTTCAACACTGATAATAATCAGAAATGTTTCTTGAACCGCAAACCAGCATATTTGAATAGGTGTGTTCGACTTGAACCATGGCTACAAGCGGCGGTCAACGAGTTTAGCCGAGAGAAGTTGGGGACAGAGTTGAAAATGGACATTTCAGGTTGGAGACTCTCTGCTCTTTGTGACTGCACCGGCTGAGTCACCCGTCTGCTCTCGGAGCACTATTGTGGTACTTTGATGCCACACGTGACAAAGACTTGGCGTCAGATTTCGCTCGATCTGTGCAGCGCCTCGTTAAGTCGAACACACCCTATGATTTCTGAAGGATCATGTGACCCTGAAGACTGGAGTAATGATGCTGAAAATGTAGCTTTGCAACACAGGAATAAATGACTCCTCTAAGAATATAAAAATACAAAATTATTAAAAAAATTATATTAATTTCACAATATTACTGTTTACCTGTATTATTAATCAAATACACAAAGTTGTGGCAGGCAGAAAAGACTTTACCATACCAAAACTTATGAAACGGTAGTGTATGTTTGAGATTTTACTTACTAGTCCAATGGTTTATAGCACTTTGGAGAAGGAGGTTCACTCCGAGTCTTTTGATGTGCAGCAGGCCATCAGCATGGAAAAATCTAGGAACAAAACAAGCAATTTGTCACAGAGACAACAATATTTAGTATGCAGTTGCTGGTTTATTAGAAGGAAATAAGCTAAAGTACAGGTAAAATGCAGAAAATAGAAAGAATATACAGAATATATAATATACTACAATTAGATAACAGAATCTATGTTTTTAGTTTCTTAAAATTACTGTAATAAATATATAACTTTGCAGAAAAAAAAAGAAAATAATGATGCATGGTGATATACAGTGGGTACGGAAAGTATTCAGACCCCCTTAAATTTTTCACTCTTTGTTATATTGCAGCCATTTGCTAAAATCATTTGTTCATTTTTTTTCCTCATTAATGTACACACTGCACCCCATATTGACAGAAAAACACAGAATTGTTGACATTTTTGCAGATTTATTAAAAAAGAAAAACTGAAATATCACATGGTCCTAAGTATTCAGACCCTTTGCTCAGTATTTAGTAGAAGCACCCTTTTGATCTAATACAGCCATGAGTCTTTTTGAGAAAGATGCAACAAGTTTTTCACACCTGGATTTGGGGATCCTCTGCCATTCCTCCTTGCAGATCCTCTCCAGTTCTGTCAGGTTGGATGTCATTAATAAAAATAAAATAAATAAAATAATTTATTTTATTTATTTTAGTGCTATACACCTACACGAATGACTTTGACAATGACAGTTATTTATATACAATAAAATAAAACAAAGAAACATTCATAAACCCAGATGTGAAACGAGCGGCTGTAATGGTAACACCGCATTTTGGAAGGTGTTATTCATTTTTATAACCACTAGATGGACACAACATCCCGTTTTGAAAAGCTTCGAGTAATGAACCTTTTTCCGATACGATTGTGAAACTTTTCTGGTTCACAACGCTTCACTTCGCCATCACTACTTTCGTGCAGGGTGTAAATTTATTTACAGTGCCAATAATCCAGACAGTCCACAGTGAAGAATACAGGTGTGCACAAAATTATACCAAAGTACCAAAGCAAAAACAAATAGGAAAATAAATATTAAAAAAAACACTGTATTTACAATCCACAATATACAATAAATAAGTTTAAAGTTTGCTCAAGGTACTACTGAAACACTTTTGCCAATTTGGTTTACAAGCAACCATGTGTGAGTCTGGCCTCCCCTTTTATAGGCCAGACTCCACCATTCTTTGTCAACAATCACAAACAGGTAAGAATTCAGGTACCTCACACATTTTACATTTCCACACTTCAATTCATTAAATGTCCCACCCACCCACATTTATTTTGCTTTCGACGCCCATGACCGGTAATACTTCAAATACACATATTTATCATTATTAAAACACGTAAATAATTTACACATAATTCACACATAATCCCCGTTACAAACAGATGATGGTTTCGCCGGCGCGACCCACTCTGTGCCTTTAAAAGCAGGCGCCCTCTGTTTGCTCAGTTTGGCCGAGGACGCAGCGTTCACCCACCGAAAGACTGACTACTTCCTGACAAACAAACACTTGAACGAAGACAAAACACAAGATGCAGCTAATGTTTGTGTGTGCGATGATCGGGTATGAGACGGTGGAATCTGTGATTTGGGAAAATGGGCGATCGTTTTGGCGCGTGCACTCGCTTCACCGATGGCGGAATCAACAGGTAAAGAGGGGGAACAGAGAGTGGATGAGGTGCGTGTGTGTGCAGGCCAGTGCTAATAAAATGTAATACAATGTAAAGGAAACGGCACTGAGGTTCGCATTAGTTTGAAGCAGATACTGAAGCAGTCACCCGGTTTTCAAATTATTGAAGCTTCGGACCTCATAGATCACGTGCTTTTCTCAAAACGAACCAAGCTCCAATACAGACACTGTGACAAACTGATGCTTTGTCACACATGTAATCATTATTTATTTATTTTTATTTTTTTATTCGAAGAACAATAGAGAATGGGAACGTGACGTCAGCAACGCACGGCATTCTGGGACATTCGGACACGGACGCTACAGTCTAGACTGAGAAATAGTGGACCTAGATGTTAAAATGTATATTGTACATTTAAAAACACACTAGAATGAAGAGCGCTTGCTGTAACATGAATTGCCATATCTGCTGTCATGACCGGAGTGGAGAACGGATCTAAAATGAAGCGCAATTTTATGCTTTTCAGCTCAAAACAGCACAATGGCGAAATAGGGCTGGACGATAATTTTCTCGATATACTTTTCCTCGATAAAACGATATGAGGAGTTCGATAAATGTTCGACATAACTTTTATGTGCCAAAAGCGGAACGAAACAGCGCGACTCATTTGAATTGCGCCACATGGACCGTTTATCCGCTGGGGCCAAAGTTCAAACTGCCGCCCTGCGCGAGCTCACTACAGAAGACGCATTTATTATCTCGATGCGGCGTGGACGCGTCTGGAAAAACCGAGCGCGTTCCTTCCGTTATGAGCGCAGCTGCCGCGCGCCGACATTTGAAATAACGAACTTGAACGCGCAAAAGACGCGATATGTGAACGGCTCCGTCACGCGAGCACTAAACAGCGCTGTGAGATCCAGTGTGAAACACTTGAATTCAGCGATGAACACAAATGACTCTGTGATTCAAACTAGTTTAAAGCTGTGTGCAACGAGACAGTCAGAAGGCTTTTCAATCTACACATCGTCATCATTTACCATGATTTTACTGTAGTAACACTCACTGCACCATGGTATTGTGGCAGCAATGTGGGATATTCACATTGAATTTTATTACAGGAGTAATATAATTATAGTATGTATGTATTTGTGATTAAGCTATAGCATGTGTGCCTTTTTACTGAATGTTTTTAGACTACCATTTTTCATACAAATAGGCTAGCTATAAAACCATGTAGTTATATTTTTACCATGGTATTGAGGTACCATTATGTGTGGTTTTAACTGTGTTTATCATGATTTAAAATGTATGCTTGCTACTATAGGAGACCAATGCTTAAAAAAAAATAAATGTAACCATATAAAACTGAGGTTGTTACAATTTTTACAGATGTTACTGATTGATAATGAACAAAAATTTACCTCTGCATCCTCAAGCTACTATCAAATCTGCATTTCTAAAAGACAAAAAAGTGATATTACTATTATTATTATTATTATTATTATTATTATCAGTCAACCCAAACCTGTTTCTTGATTTGAAACAATATATCTCATTAGAACATGGAGAAATTAATTTTTCTATTTAGATATTTATTTTAAGGAAAATTAATGGTCTGGCTTCTACAACTTCCACTTTGAAACAAAAATCTGGCTTTAAACAGGAAAGAAATAAAGATTTGACATTTATCGTGATAATTATCGATATCGACTGATATGAAAAAAATTATCGTGATCATTTTTTTGCCCATATCGTCCAGCCCTATGGCGAAAGCAGCTCAATGAAAATAAACAACTTAAAATCTGGTTTTTCGTTTGTATTTATTATTTATTACAGTTTTACAATTTCTGATCCACTTGAATTTGTAAGTGCTCACGCTATGAATAACACGTTTGGAAATGTAATTTAATCTGTGATATGGCTCATTGCGATCACTGTCCTTGTTCATAAAGCAACTCATGTGATTAAACGTTACTGTTCAGCAGCTCTTTGTAAGAAATCGTGTACTTGTTCTATTTAAGTCCAGTAAAACTTATTGAATTTTATCCCTCAATGAAATTAGGGCGATATGACATATGATTAAATACATCAGCGTTTCTCAATTCCATTCCTCACATACCGTCGCTCTGCATATATTGCATGACTCTCTTATTTAACCTGATTCAGACAACCAGCTAGTCCAAAGAGAGCTCCATGACTGAACTGTGTTGCGATTAACATGGGCCCTAAACAATGTTCATTGCTCCCCACTGCCTGAGCAGTGGAAATCAGTTTAAGTTTACTTACTTATTCATTCTTGGATTTGCGCTACGCCACCGCCTGCATAGTCTTCACACACAGACGAAACTTAGAGAAGTGTGACACAATATACCCCTGTAAATAAATGCAATTTAAATTCATGTCTTGCACACTTTAATGCTCGTTGAATGGAACACATACGCTGTCTTCGAACTGTAATCAGGACGGAGTATTTTGAGTTCACAGGGCACTTACTTTTGAATAGAACAGACATCTGAGAAACACACAAAATGTGCAGAGCGGTGGTTCACTTACAAGATCAACTGGCTGAGATCAGCCTATAGTGTGTTTATTTTATCGGGCAGATATATCAGTGCCACCTAGTTATTAAAAACTGCAAAAGAGAAATGAATTCGGTCCTGTGTGTGGTACAATAGAAGACGGCCGTATGATTTCTGTGAGTGTGTGTGTGTCGTGTTCTGGCCACACGATTGAGTGCTCGAATGAACGCAATGGAGTCAAATATTAGTACATTTATTCTACGCAAGTGCAAGCAGCTCTTAAAAATATTAAAGCAAATACAGTCGTTTTTTCCTCTAGTGATTTGTATTTATTGTCATTGTACGCTATTTAGCGTGTCCTAAAACATGGCGGCGACTACCCAGAATGCAATGCGCAGTGACGTAATCCCCCGAGCTCTATAACATAAAACATGTTACCAAGAAACAATATAAAAAAAGAAAAGAAAAAAAAGATAGAAAGGCAAATTACAACAAACAAAAAACTGTTGCCAGGGGGAAGAAAGTATAAAATTTAAAAAAAAGTACAAGATATACATATATGTATATATAAAATCAAATAAATATATTGTAATATTCACAAACTTTCAAGGTTCTTACATCTTTCTTCACAGAGTCTCGAATACTGTCAATATAAATACATGTTTCAGTCAACAAAACCATAATTTATTTATTTTTTTTTTTTAGTAGTAAATTTATACTAATGAATGTGAAATTTGGTCAATAGATGAGTAAATTAAGTAAAAGTACTGTTCCTCTTGGTCAGGATAGTCAGTAAAGCCAAAGATTACATTTTCCCATAAGAGTAAACAAGGTCTTAAACACTGAATATTTTCACGAATACATTTTTGAACCTTACACCATAGTGTAACTGAGTATGTACAGTGACAAAATAAGTGCAAGGCAGTTTCCTCATACTCATTACAAAAAATACAATTTACATTTATTCCTTTTTTAAATTTTTGTAAATAATGATTTGCTGGATTAAAATCTGTGAATGAGCTTATAAGAAACTTCTTTAATCTTATTTCTCAGATGATATTTCTGTGGTGACAGCCATACTTTTCTCCAGCAAATCAATTTTCCATTCATTAAAGAGACCCAATGAGACAAAACATACGGCACAGTAACAATTTCTCTTTGGAAAAGAGTACGAATAGCTCTATTATTATTCTTGAGGTTTGATGAAAAACAGATTTTACCAACATAAGATTTAGTAACATCAAAGGACACTGAATCGGGAGAATGGTCTTTATCAATACCTCTAAATAGCATATGAGTACCTGAAGGGACTGAACCAAAAACAATTGCAAATTCTTTTTGAGTAACTGCTGTTTTATAATAAGAAAGATGTTCCTCCTTTATTATACAGCTGACTAACCAATTTAATATCATTGTCAAACCAGTTCTTAAAAAATGAGATTTGTGTTTGTAAAGAATGTTTCTTTTATTCCAGATGAAATAGCGATGCGGAGAAAAATTATGCTTATATATTAATGACCAAGATAGGAGCACTTGTTTGTGGAAGACAGATAACTTAGCTGGAATTTTATCTATATTATAATTACACATCAAAACAAAACTAAGACCACCAATATTTGAAAATACATATTGAGGAATAAAACTCCAGACAGAATTGGGGCTTTTTAAGTGATGCTTAATCCAATAAATCTTAAATGTATGGTTCATAGTGGTGAAATCTAAGAAATTAAGGCCACCATTCTCATATGTATTTCATAATTACAGTCTTTTTAACATGGTGTGTTTGATTTTTCCATAGGAAATCAAATAGCATTTTATCAATATTTTTACTAGTAGAGTTATCAAGATACAAAGATAAGGAGGCATATGTCAGTAGGGCTATAGCTTCAGCCTTCGTAAGGAGAACTCTCCCCTTTAGGGACAGATCTCTTTGAAGCTGAAAGTTGAATTTTCTTTTGTTTGTTTGTTTTATCAATTATGGGGTTAAAATTCAGAGAACATCTTTTCAGCTGGTCTTTAACAATAATGATACCTAAGTATGTAACACCATCTTTAATGGGAATGTTACTAATACTTGTTAAATCTTTAACAGCCATTAGTTCACACTTACTAATATTAAGATAGAGACCAGAAGCACTAGAAAACTCATTAATAACATTAACCACAACTGGAATTTGGTCACTATTTTTTAAAATAAAACGGGCCGTATCATCGGCTAACTGACTTATAATAAATTCTCTATTTGCAATTGAGATACCCTTAAGAAAACTTTTTTTTTAACATTTAATAATTGGGTTACCAGCAGGAAGAGATATGGGGAGATTGGACAACCCTGTCTAATACCTCTTTTTAAATCAAATCTAGAGGTAGATCCATGTTTGAGTTTGATTGAGCAATTAACATTATCATACAGCAGGGGTGCCCAACCCTGTTCCTGGAGATCGACTTTCCTGCAGAGTTTAGTTCCTAATCAAACCCACCTGTCTGTAATTATCAAGCGCTCCTTGAGATCCTAATTAGCTAGTTCAGGTGTGTTTGGTCAGGGTTGGAGCTGAACTCTGCAGGAAAGTCGATCTCCAGGACCAGGGATGAGCACCGCACAAAGGACTACACAGGGTTTCAAAAGAGTTATACAGGGTTTCAACTGCTGCACAAAAGAACTCACCAAACCCAAAAACCTTTAAAGAAGAAAATAACAAATTATGTTCCACGGTGTCAAAAGCTTTACGAAAGTCTAAGAATAAAATAAATCTGTTTTCATCAATTAAATATGAATAATCTAGTATATCTAAAACCAACCTTACATTATTCAAAATGTACCTGTTTTTCATAAAAAAGTTTCATCTACAATATATAGATATAATACGTTCTTAATTCTTTTAGCAAATATAGAAGCAATTAATTTATAATTATTATTAAAAGACTAAATGGCCGCCAATTGTCAATAATGGTCAAATCTTTTTTAGGTTTAGGAATAAGAGTAATTAAACCCTGAGTCATGGTAGATGGGAGGTTGGACTTAGACAAACTTTCAGAAAAAAACTAAAAGAAGAAAAGGGTCTAGTTACTCAGCAAATAACTTATAAAATTCTGAGGTTAGACCGTCCGTTCCGGGAGACTTATTATTTTTTAAGTTATGAGTTGAATTGGTTATTTCTTCTAAACTAATAGGTTGGTCACACACAGCTTTTTCTAAACTATCTATTTTTTTAATCTCTCCCACTGAATTTAAGAAATCATCTGAGGCTTTAGCGTCATATTGTGACACATATAGTTTATGGTGAAAGGTTGAGCAATATTCTGAAATCTCTTTAGGGTCCTTTGATATTTTATCATTAGAGATATTCTGTTCACCTTCCTCCAACCATCTTTTCCTAGACCTTATAAATGCTCCTTCACCCTTTTATTTTTTATTTTTTTTTAAATAGATGTTGTCTAATTTACTTTGTAATGCTGCCATATTTGTTTTATCTGTATCTGAAAAGTCATTAGACCCTTTATTTAGGAGTGAGGTAATTCCAAATATAATTTTATCTTCCTGTTCAATATGAAGTTTAGCAAGATGACTGCCAACATGTCTTAAATATTTAGAAGCCTCAAATTTAAAAAGTTCCTAATTAGTGCAATATGATTTTTCTGTATTAGCCTTTTTTAAAAAATGCTTAATGAGGCATCTATTATAAAAATCTATTCTTGATTGCCTGGAAAAATCAGTATTACACCAAGTATATGATTTTTTTATTTGCATATTTTTGCCTCCGGATGTCTATTAAGTCATATTTCTCCATAAAGGTTTTTAGTAGCAAGTTACATGGAACTTTCTTTGGTGGCATACGATCTAGCATATTATCTGGAGCAATGTTAAAGTCTCCTCCCATACAAATGATACAATAACAATAACAATTAATAAATAAAATAAATAAACTATAATAATAATAATAATAATAATAGAAATAATAAAATAATAAATAGCTTAACAATAACACAATAGTATACAGAGAATATCAGATTTGGATGGGTCTCGTCTGACTGATACCTCGATTCAGAAGAAAATGACAGTTTTGGAGTGATACTGATACTGAATATCGGATCGGCGCACCCCTAGTAACTTTTATTAACAAGTGTTTGTACAGAACAAGTTGATCTTTGCTTGTCCAATCAGTGGAAAGGTGTGTTTCATGTCCACCTACATGTGGAGATCAAATATTATCCATTTTCTATCAAGCCAAATTCTGATTTTTTTTTATTCAGATTTTTTACAAAAATGAAAAAGGTGCTGCTTTCTCATATTTCTGCTTTGAGTATTAAATCAGGAAAACAGATTATCGCATGCTGAATACAAATGAAATAACAAAATCCTCTTCAATAGTTAAGGTTGAAAATTTTATAGTAATATTTATAATAATAAATGATCAAAAGTAGTTTTGGGAATATTTATGGGAATATTTGGGTCCTATTTGTTGAGTTAAATCTGAAGTCATTTCAGTTTGAGTCTGAAGTCTATTAAAATGGGTCTCGACTCTGAGTCACTCTTTGTGCCTGGTTTAATAATTGATATCTATGATATGTATTACATCTGTGTTTTTCAGCAATTACATTGGACACATGAGTCAAGCACTAATAACTCATCTTTAATTTTCTATATATTCTCTGCAGTGTTTCCGACTGTGGTATTACACAGAAAGGCTGTGCTGCTCTGATTTCAGCTCTGAGATCAAACCCCTCACACCTGAGAGAACTGGATCTGACCGGTAATACACCAGGAGACTCAGGAGTGAAGCTACTCTCTGCTCTACTGAAGGATCCACACTGTAAACTGGAGAAACTACAGTGAGTCTCATCACATCTCAGTAACTATAAGGTTTCAAGTAAAAAGCAAAATTACTCAGATATGTTTTCTATAGCAGTGGTTTTGATTGTTGTCCTCTCACTCTCAGTCCAAACCTTTTTCAAAATAAATGTAAGTTATTTAATTAATTAATTAATTGTGATTTTATTAATTGTGATATTTTGATGGAGCCTTTTTTCAAAACCAGCACTGTAGTGTTTTTTAACAGCTACAGTGACTGCTAGAATCTAGAAATGCTTCTGTCATTACGGCACACCAGTATTAGAGTACAATCGGGCTAAAGACACGAGTCGCCTCTGAGTTTTCAGGCAAATGAATATTGAATGCAACTTCCAAAGGGAAAATATAGAAATATTTGAGGTGACAACAATGGCCTCACCAGTATGGGGCAAAATGTCCACAATATTGATACAAATATTTCAACTAAAGTAATATGTTTTGCATAATATAATAAAGTTAATTCTTAAAAAAAAATAAAAAAAAAAAAAACCTTCAGCAATGCTTGTACCATATAATACCAAAATAATTTATTTATGTTTTGATCGATTCTGATTCTGATAATTTACTTTTATTAACTGAGTACATTGCAAATATGGATTTATTTAAATAAAAGTACAGGTACGTTTTATTATAAAGAAAACGATTGTGAAGGATTCTTACACTGCTTGAAGATCCCATAATAACTTAATATGGCTTTACAGTATCTCAATTAAAAGATTGTTTATATCATGTCAGTGGTATCATATTTTTAAATATAATTTTTAATTAAAATAATTATGGTGATTATCTCTTTTTTTTTTTTTTTTTTATCCCAATTACCACCTTTTTATATTCTTCAGTTATTGAAAATCTGTTGATTTAATTGCATTGAATAAAAAATATTAACAAAATTTTTGTTTCAAAACAGAAGCCTGTAATTTTAACGATTCTCATTTGCTACATAAGTCTGTAATATTTTTAAATGTGTCTTTTACATAGGTCCATCTTTAGCCCCATTGTAAACTACCACACACAAATCACAAAATATAAATGATCAAATTGACAAATATTTCTCCAATTAATGAGTAACAGATTTACAAGTACTCAGTGGCACCAAGACTTGAATATTTTAATTTGTTTGAAGAGTATTTATATAAGAGGGGACAGCATTCATAAATGCTATTTTACCTCATTCTGTGTGAGGAAAAAAAAGATTGATGTATATTTTACAAATTTCCCTGCCCTCTCAACCACCCCACAATCTTTAAAAAAACACAAGAGTAATTTTCAGGAAATACAAAAAATAGGTCAGTGTCTTTTTTTTTTGGTCAAAATTAGGATTTCATTACATCATTATTCTATAACATCTTGTCTATCATCTTTGAAAATATCTTGGCAAAATTCACTTGTTTAGAGCAGAAAAACAGTGATTTATTGCAGCAAGCAGAAATGACTGTCTTTCTCTTATGTTAAGAACGAGCTGTGGAGGTGCTTTCTTTTAACACCACAAAAACAGTGAACCTATCAAAATAAACCACGTAACACATTTAATAAAGGTGTATCAATGCACATTCTCCACCAGTCCTGTGTAAACTATGGCATGCAAAGTTTTATTTATTTATTTTTTAATATCGTGAGATGGCGGAGCACAAGAGTACAACACAGTCTGAAGGAGCTGCTCACTTAACGATCACTAAACGTTGGTCTGTTTGTGTAATGATGCAGTATAGCGCTGCTGACAGACAGCTCTTGTTAAACCTGTGAAGTGAAAGTGAAAGTCGTCTCACTTTAAACTCGTTTTTCTCAAAATTACATTCCTGAAAATCATAACTATCAGCTGACTTAAGATAGTCATAACTTTTGTTACATTCAAGCTATGGACAAAATAAAAAAAGGGCTTGAACCCAGCTTTCATATGGTATCAAAACCTAAAAAAGGGAAAATATCACCATGTGTTGGGTTTTCCTAGATTTCATCACATTATTGCCGATATAGCACTACAAAAGGTTTGAAGAATGAAAATAATAAACTAGTTCAGTATTGGGAATCAATTTCTTAGCTTGTGATTGTGTTGGCAAGTTGAAATGTCTATACCACTGATCCTGGTGTATAGAAAACTTTTTGCTCATATAAACAAACACACAAACACACTCTCACCCTAAAATTTAAACACAATCTCTGAGATCATTCATGTTCTTCACTCTCTGCAGGCTGATTTACTGCAGTATTGGAGAGGAAGGCTGTGCTGCTCTGATTTCAGCTCTGAGATCAAACCCCTCACACCTGAGAGAACTGAATCTGAGCTGGAATAAACCAGGAGACTCAGGAGTGAATCTGATCTCTGCTCTACTGGAGGATCCACACTGTAAACTAGAGAAACTATGGTGAGTGTTATTATATTATTGAACACAATAACTGTGTGAAAATATTGGCAAACAAAGTTTTAAAGGATAAAAAAAAGTTTTAAAGGGATAGTTCACCCCAAAATGAAAAATCTGTCGTCACTTCAAGTCATTTCAAAACAGTATGACTTTCTTCTGTGGAAAAATAAAAGAAGATATTTTGAAAACTGTCTTTTGTTCACACAATGGAAAGCAATGGTACCTAAACTTTGGTTGGCAACAATATTCAAATATCATCTTTTGTTTTTCACAGAATAAAGAAGGTCATACAGGTTAGGAACGAAAGAGAAGTAAATTATGACAGTTATTATTTGTGGGTGACAATCCTTTAAGAATCAAAATGTAAATGATCAAATACAATGATTATACTGAATGTGCCCAAAACAAATGTATATTTGTATATACACTTATAGACCATTGAACAACAAAATACAAGTGTAAGCCAAAATTAATTCAATTTGCAGTGATTAATTGGCAGCAGCTTCACCTATTATTTACTGTATATTTTAGTTTTTTGCTGTATATAAAATTACAGTGTAGTATAATATTTGATATATATATATATATATATATATATATATATATATATATATATATATATATTAGGGATGTGACGAGATCTGATGTGTCCGATGTGAGAACGTGACAATCCTCGCAAAACATTTTGCAGTGTTTACATTAGAGCTGCACAATTAAAGATCACGATCTCGATTGAAACACCCACACGATCTTATTCCTAAATGACAGTGATTCAGCTATGTCTATTACGACTGTTTCACATCACGAGTGTCAGTGGAGCGTGAGAAGCAGGTTTTGTTGCTGGTCATGTTAATGAATCAGAGGGTCGGCCATCATCATGTTTCAGATGTGAACGCTGTCATTCACTGATATGGACGTGACAAAACACGCTGCTCACGCTCCACTGACACTTACGATGTGAAACAGGTGTTAAAGACATAGAAATCTGCATTCATGCTGCTACTGATCCAGAAACAGCAACACAAACAGTCTTTTTAACCACACATCATTATTTCTGTTACAGACATTTAGCCTCTTCAGCTCTGTGAAATATTTTGAATTTTTTGCTGTATTTGGCTAGGAGTTTGATCAATGTCTCTTTGGACAGATCTGATTGGGGCTTTTCAGACATATGACACATTACGTGATGACACAATTGCCCGTCAACACAAACGTGTTAAGGCAAAACTAATCGAAAATGCATCAATCGCATGCATTGATTGGCGCATCTAAGACATTTTAGGGTGTCGTTTGGCCGTGCAAGTGCACAGAAAAGTAAGCGTAGTCTCATTTTAAAGATAACAACCTAATCTTAGAGCTGATATAAAGTTTTTGGCCACTTCCTGCACACGGAAGTAGTAATTGGAGCAGAAATGTGACACAATTGTTTGTTTGTTTACATAAGTAATTTCCATCATCTTGATTCTTTTGATAATTATTTTCTGTAATTTGTTAGATCAATGAAATAAAGTAAATAATCATATTTTTTTTTCATTTGATATATGACTCATCTATGTTTGGGAAGTTTGAGCGGTGTGAATATGAATATTATTAGGTCGTCTTCACGAGGGGGGTTTGTTTGTGGGGGGGCAGATTCAGACCTTATTATGTTATTTCTTTGTAACATAAATGCAAAAGTGATGGATGGATAAGAAAGCTGAGGTTCTAAGCTTTCAAATGAGACCATATTTGTCTAGTTCACTGCTCCTCAACTTATTCATTTTTACAATAACTTTGATGCAATTTTGGACCCACCGGTGGGTCCGCGGGGGAGTGCAGAGCTTAAGAGGCTTAAATAACAGAAGTACTGGGATAAAAGTTTAGTATCTTAAGTATCTTAACACGTATGTATTACGTATGTATTGTAACGCTGATCCTCTTCCAATAGTGAAACAAGTCTTTATGACTCCTTCATTGAATTTTTTTTTTTTTATTTTGTTCAAATTAATATATATATTTTTAAAGCCTTAAGCAATGAACATTTTGTCAGAACCACTAGTAAATAACGTTATTTTGTTTATTTTTTTATTTTTTTATTTTTTTATTTTTTCAGAATCGTGAGAGAATCGTAATCTCCAATTTATTAAAAAACAAATTGTGATTCTCAGTTTATCCAGAATCGTGAAGCTCTAGTTTACATGTTGTTTATTACTGCATATAATTCATTAAAATAGAAGTTTAATCTCATGAAGAACAAGTTCATTGAAAAATGCACCTGCATTTTTTGCATTTTGTGTTTTTCAGTTAAATAAGAGACTGTTTTTCCCTGTATTTTTCGTTTCTTTAAAAAAGTGTAAAAATCTTGTCTCATCTCATTCTCGTGAACCCAGTCTCGTGTCTTGTGGGATAAGTGTCTCATCACACCCCTAAAATATATATATATATATATATATATATATATATATATATATATATATATATATATATATATATATATATATATATATATATATATATATATATATATATATATATATAAATAGTTTGTCTCTCTTTGTGTGTGTGAGACAAAGCGACGGCGAGTCGTGCACCTTCACACTAGAGTTTACGGTACGTCAAATACAGGTACACTGCACATCCATTGAGATGAATTGAAAAATAACACAGATCACTGTCTCAGTCTAAAATACATTCACACTTTTATTTTAGGAGGCAGAACAAATTATATTATAATAATAACAACATTTTTTTTAATTATTGTTATTCCTATGACAGTAATAGCCATATATTGTAAAACAGTTGCACTGTAAAATAAATGAAAATTATTATTTCATAGGAAATATTATTTTTGCTTTACACTACAGTAGTGAATTACAATACTTGTAAATCCTAATTTCTACACTTCAAAGAGATATGTTGAATTTAGACTGCAGTAACGTTACCCATTTAAACCGCTGGTTGTCAGCAATTCATACTGCACTTTTAATCTTTCATTTTGACAGAAACAGCAGTAGAGCTTTTATTTTGCTGGAAAACTCCAGCTTCAGTGAAAACAGACTTACAAAGAAATGATTTGTGTCTCACTACAAATCTAGTGAAATGCTGTAATATAAAAACTCCCAAATCCAAACCATGTATTAATATTATTATTATATGTGATATGAAACATTTTATGGAACAAGCTTTTTTGCATGATTTATATCATTTAATTGGGAAAAAAATCTTATTCCAGAAGTTGAAAGTGCATGAAGTTATTTTTATGAAAGTTTTACTCATCTTATAAATAAGTATGCTCCAGAAAGTTTAGAGTTAAAGGCAGACATAATGTATGGTTTACCCCTGAATGGTCAAATTTACTCAGAGAACGAAATATGGCTTGATTTACAGCTAGAAGTACTAATCTAAAGGAAGATTGGTTGATTTTCAGACAGTTGCATAATGTGTCTACAGCTGTGATTAGAAAAGCTAAGGTTGATTACTTTCTTTTAGAAACTGCCACAATAATCTAAATAATTTAAAAACTTTTTGGAAAAATATTAAAATTCTCACTAGAAATCAAATTCATATTTTACGTCATGTATTATAACCTTTATTCATGTAAAAATGGATAAAGCTAAAATAATAGACTGTTTAAACAAAACCTTTTGTGGCCTCTGGTTCACTTCATGAGTCAAATAATTTGACCCGTGATAACTTCTGAACTGTTTAATCATGTTAAATCATTAAATTCACTGTAAATCATTTTAAGGTAGACCAAGTATTTGATTTTAGTGCAGTAACAGTTTCACAGGTAAATAAGGCACTTAAATCTTTAGATAGTAAGAAACAGGCTGGTGATAAGTTGGATCAATGTTTTTAAAGTTGGCAGTAGTGTTGTCACAATACCAAAATTTTGACTTCGATACGATACCTGACTATGAAACATCACGATACTACTACTGAACCGATACTACGAAAAAAAACATGAAAACAGGAAAAGTAATTGAATAATAGATGATCCAAATGGAAATTATAGTTATTTTATCTATTAAAACAAAGCATTTAATCCCTCCTTTAAAAAATATATATAAATAAATAAAATAATCATTTGCCAGTGCCACTACACAGGATTATGGTGAACAACTACCGAGTCTACAGGTATGTAGAGATCTTTGCTACATTGGTAAGTTAGCTTAAAAGTTTATTTCACAACAACAATTTATATCATGACAATCCATGTATTATTCGTCCATTTGTTTTTTGATTTAATATTGAAAGAAGAAACCTGAGAAACGGCTCCTTTTTCGTTTTATCATTTTTTCCAGAAAAATGAAAAACAAGAATTCAGCTTGATTTTTCGTTTTCGTTCAGGGGTTGAAAAATGAATAAACAGCTTGAATATTCGATTTCTACATGTGGGCGGAACGAAACGCCCCTTTCTGCTGATTGGTCAGCCAAAGATCAAACCATGCCCCGTCAGTTCTTCTGCAGTTTTGTGCAGAATAATAGTCCTCTGCTGCTGCAGTTGAACGGATAGTTAATGCATTTATTGCAGCTACATTTAATCTTTTTCTCATCAAACAACCACACTAACGAATAGCTCGACACAACCCGGACAGGGCTTTATTCTGTGTGCTTTTCACAAAGTGCCACGGGGTGCGCAAAATAATTTGCTGTAGCCTACCATATTTTCTGGACTGTATGTCACATATTTTTTATTTTTTTATTTTTTTTTTAATCATGACACATGCTGTGATTTATTTCAGAGTAACTTATATAATGCCTTTAACGTCAAATAATCTTAGACTGTTAAAAGTAGACGTGTCAGCTGTGTTATGGTTCATGTTTGTGGCATACGCCAGGAAGATGTTCAAGGAGACGAAAGCAGCGCATTCTGTTGTTTTCTATATTTTTCAAGGGTTTTTTTTTTTGCAGTCATTTTGATTTTACACAAATAAAAAGACATTTTTTTCATTTCGAATGATGTCCTGCTCTTATCTGTATGACTGTAAATAACAGAGTCTTAAGTTGTTTCCGCTACTAAGGAAAGAAATTCAAGTGATGGCGCTGGCGCCTCGTGCGCTCACACAATCAGAGCACTGTTTATTATCAAAGTGAAATAAATGCTAATGTTTATGTGTACAATGGCAGCGCGGAGAAAAGGCACAACGACTTATTTTGGAAGTTTAGTTGGCAAAGGAAATTATTTGACAACAATTAATACCCAATATTAATGAAATAAACTCAGCAAAAACAAAGTTATGTCTGCTGTGTATTTACACTTCACTACTGGTCTGCACTTGACAGGGCGCGTTTATCTGCTTAGAGTTTATTTGACCCATTGCAACTTATTGGAACTGTATGAACTCTAGGTTAGGCCTACTCACCTTAACTGTTATTATGTGATTTATTGATTGATTGATTGATTGATCTATTTATTTATTGGAAATAAATAAATAAATAAATGTCCTGCTTGCACTTTCAATGGCAGAGAATCATGATTTTCACTTTTTTTTTTTTCAATGTGCCATCAAACCCTGCCATCCAGCGGAGGACTATTATTCTGTGCGAAACTGCAGAAGAACTGACGGGGCATGGTTTGATCTTCGGCTGACCAATCAGCAGAAAGGGGCGTTTCGTTCCGCCCACATGTAGAAATCGAATATTCAAGCTGTTTATTCATTTTTCAACCCCTGAACGAAAACGAAAAATCAAGCTGAATTCTTGTTTTTCATTTTTCTGGAAAAAATGAAAAAACGAAAAAGGAGCCGTTTTCTCAGGTTTCTTCTTTCAATATTAAATAAAAAATCAAATGGACGAATAATACACGGATTCATGACAGTCATTTTTTGTTATTTTATCTTTGTTATTATTAATAATAAGAACCAGATGCAAGTAACAGACTAAAGGACAACTACAAAAAAACAAAGACAAAAATAAAATAAAGAGGGCCCTATGAAATCTCTTTTATTTTATCCTAAATTCCATTTGAATTTTTCTAGACTCTATTTTAATGGTTACAAAAAATATTATCAAAAAACATGTCTAATTAATTGAAATCATGAATCTTGCAGAAATTAACAGCAATTTATTAAAAGTTTAACAAAAATGACATGGTTTTAAGGCCCTATGAAATACGTTTTATTATTTTTCTCAAATTCAATTTTGTTTTCCATAAATTTTCTGGATTCTATTTTAATCGTTTCATTACATTTTAATAATCAAAAGCATGTCTAATGAATTTATAAAGGATAATTAGACTTGATAAAGAATTAATTTATTATTGGCTATTTATTTCTTTTTTTCAGAAATACTGTGTTGTGTATTTACAATTTTCTGGTACAGTTTTTTTTTTTTTTTTTTTTTTCTTTCTGTTAAATATTCCTGAAACATTGTTTTATTCATATTTTTATTAGTAGTAGTAGTACTATCTTTGCATTAAGTAATATATTTCTGACTCTCAAGTTAAACCACCGTCTGCACCATTCACTAACACAGACACACAGAAATACAGCTCTTATTAAAATGCTTTCTTAAAGTACCGGTACTAGTAAAATGCGGAATCGTACCATTTTTAAAAGCAGGGTGTCGCAATATTGCAGTATTGCAGGGTATAGGTCATTTCGCTAGATGTAAACATACTGGTCCCGATACACTTCCTGTTTCTTTTTTTTTTTTTTTTTTTTACTTTACACAAACATCACAAAAAAATACAACCAACATAACATTTGACTGGACGAAATTGTTACATTAGCACCTTTAAGATGTATTTGTATATGTGAAATAAAAAATAAAATAAAAAAACAAACAGGAAGCGCTTCTGGATCAGTGTTGTTTACGTCTAGCGAAATGGTCTATATCGTGCAACACTAGTTGGCAGCTGATTTTATTGCACCACCACTAACTTATCTTTTCAATCTTTCTTTATCTACAAAATAAATTCCTTCTATCTGGAAAACTGCTTATGTTCAGCCATTATTTAAAGGGGTTGATCCAACTGTGTTGAATAATTATAGGTTTATTTTGAAATTGTCTATTTTAGCAAAGGTTTTTGAATCGCTTGTAAATGATCAATTAAAAGAGTTTCTATCAACTAAAAATGTCTTATCAGATTTCCAATCCGGTTTTAGGAAAAAAATATAGTACATCCACAGCAGTTTTAAAAGTATTAAATGATTTAATGGATTCATTGGATAATAAAAACCAGGGATGCTGATATTATCAGACTGATATCGGAATCGGCCGATAATGGCTTTAAATGTAAATATCTGCATCGGCCCAATATGAAAAATTATGCCAATATGTCTTGCCGATAAGAGGAATATGTTAAGTCACGTGTGCTGAATGGTGATTAGATTTACTGTTTTCATCGCTGCATTTAAACTGAGAATGAACATACAGAATGAGGCGTTCGGTGTGTGATAGAGTAAACAGTAATAGCACGTGCAGTGGCAGCAGTGGTGTTGGAGAAAGTGCACCGTTGTTCTGTTTGGTATAATATACTGTTGGCTGTTTCATATCCAGTCACTAGACACTGAATGCGCTCTTTTAAATGGTTTCATGGTGCTCGATGTTGTATTTTGAAACACAATAGCAATGTTTGCAATTGACATGATCAGCATTTAAAATAAAATGATCCCAAAAGTAATTACGGCGCGCGGTCAGTGAACCTCTTTCACCGGCGGCACAACGGCAAAACACTGTTGCTCATATGAAACATTTTTATGTGAATATTATGACATAAGTGAGGTACAAACCATTCTTTATAGGAGAAATAATTGGTTAGCAGGCAAATGTTAGTAGTGACCATTAGGGATGTTGCAATTCTCAATATAATATTGAACCGTTCGGTACGACCTCCACGGTTCAGTACTTGCTTGTGAATTGCGGTTTTTAGGTTTTGCATTTAAATATCTTTCTTGTTTTTTTTTTTGCAGTATGTGTGCCCACGATTTCACGTGCTGAAATGAGAAAACGCTTCCCCGCTTATATTTGAAAAGCAACACACGCAGATCATCCTCTATTCTAATGACATGCAGTGATGAGCCTTTCTAAACCTGTTGTCCAACAAGAGTTATAAAAACAAAAGTTATAAAAACATTATAACTTGTTTTTAATTCTCAACATCAGTCGAGTGTTTGAAATCACTTCCTTATGTGGTCTGATGTGGATTCTTATCACAGAATGAGGCAGACGATAAATTCTATGCTCATATTCTATGTATGTCGATTAGCAATGGCTGATGAAAATACATGACATGGCTTGAAGAACACAGATAAACCATATATTATTGTAGACGAGTGTTTATTGTCCTTACATTTCATCATTCAAAATGTTTAAGGTTATATCTTTTTATCCAGTCACAGACTCACAGCAATAGCGCTGCTTTTATCCACATTAGAGAAGCAGGAACGGAACGCCATCAGTGCTACTACTTTGACGCATATGTGGATTTACTGCACGAGTGCGCTCTCTAGCGTCCAGTATGAATGAAACCCATTCTATTTTGCGTAAAAATCGAAAAAAATAAAACCTCTCTCAAAGGAAAAATGAGCAGACATATACTAAAACACGGGTTTTGTCAATGTAATTGTTAATTTGAAAAACTGAAGTGGCAGGATATCAGAACCGAACCGAAAACCGTGGCTAAAACAACCTAGCGCTGGGTAAAAGCAGTTTGGCCAGCAGTTGGGTTAAATGTTTAACCTAACCTTCTGGGTAGTAACCCAACCGCTGGGTCAAAACAACCCAATCACTGGGTTTGTCCATATTTTACCCAGCACTAGGCTGTATTTAACCAGCAGTTTTTAGAGTGTATATGTTCTGTTTTGCCGGTTGGTCACGAATTTCCACAAACTTAATATTTATTTTCTTTTCCCAAATCCTCGCCATCTCAACCTTGAATTTCGCAGATTTATTTTCTTATCATTCACTTTTAATCCATGATTTCGCATCTCTTACTGTGGTAAACTGGGGGTGGGAAATACAAGATTTTGTGGCAATAAATTAAGAATTTGTTAATACGACTTTTTAATTTGTTCCCTCATTTTACAAATTAATAAACTAACAAATCATAGGAACGAATTAACAAGTTGTAGGAATTAATTATGTTCTGTTTGTGTCCGGCATAGTATTCTTGTGCAAAAAAAAAAAAAAAGCACTGTCATGGTCAGCCAGTTTAGTTTTACTTTTTGTTTTCATTTTGAAAAGCTTGTTATCTTTGCTGTCTACCACACGTTATGCTTTAGAGGCTTTCTTTTATATATATATATATATATATATATATATATATATATATATATATATATATATATATATATATATATATATATATATATATATATATATATATATATAAGCTAGTTTGTCATTGTAGCCTACTGTTTTACTGTTGTTGTGCTTTTTAATTAAGCATAACAATTATTCCATCTTTTACTTTAGAATTGTAAAGTGAAAGGTGTATAGATGTAAGCAAAACAGACAATTTTCTTTATAACGTGACAACAAGATTGCGAGTTCGAAAGTGAAAGCATCTGAAGCTCGGCTTATAATACAGCAAAAGTGAACTTCTTTCACAAAATTCAAATCATAAATAATACTAGCCTACTGATGAAAAAGAAAGGGTTGAACGTTAAACACTTATTATTGTTTATTTAATCCTAACAAATAAGTTCTTGTTAAAAACTAACTTTCCAAACAAAAGGATATACATCAGTATCGGTCAAAATGAGATGAAAAATATCAGCATATCTGCAAAAATCCAGTATCGTGCATCCCTCTTAAAAACCATAGTGCTGCTCTTTTTATCGATTTAACCAAAGCTTTTGATTCTGTAGATCATGAAATTCTGAATCAGAGGCTATTAGTGTAGGTTTATCAGTAAATGCTGTTGGATGATTTAATTACTTATTAGATCTCAATGTATGTAGAGGTGCTCACTTCTATAAATAAATATGGTCGTACCACAGGGATCAGTCCTTTGGCCATTATTATTTATTTTATATGTTAATAATAATGGTGCTAATCTTGTACATTATAGTTTTCATTTATGTGCTGATGATATGATGATTTACTCTGCATAAACATTGGATAAGGTTCTGATTCATCTTCAATTTGATTTTGATGTAGTTCAGCAAACACTGAACGATTTAAAACTTGTTTTAAATGTGGAGAAATCTAAACATATGATGTTCACAAAAAGAAAGCCTGCACTCTCAAACTCATGCTCAATTACTACTCTTCAAGGTTTGGAGGTTGAAGTAGTATCTGAGTATAAATACCTGGGATTTTTAACTGATTATTCTCTTTCATTTGAGCCTCATAGTCAAATCTTTTCTTTCTTTTGAATCAAGGAAGAGATTGGTAGCAGCTACATTTTTGTCAGTGTTGGATTACTGTGATGTCATTTATATTCAGGCACCTAAACATCATTTACAGGTGTTGGATTTGGTTTATCATGGAGCATTAAGGTTTATCAGCAGAATATCATTCAAAAAAAAGGTGTACAGAATTATGGGCTTTGCTCACAAGCATGGACTTATCTTTTAATCATCCCTAAAGTCTGTACTAGTATAAGTCAGTGGGCATTTAGTTATGCTGCTCCATTTGACTGAAATCAAGTCGTCGTGAGACTCAAATGCGACAACTGGTCCCTGATGAATGAATAATTGAAAGTATCCACCTTATTCTTCATCACAGAAGTAAACAAATGGGTGAGACTTCCAGTTCATTAGCTGCTATAGGGAAATAGCGCAAATAATTACAATGTGCAATAAATGGTAAAACTGTTTGCACTACAAACCAGTGTGTTCATAATTAGGATAATACATTAAAATAATATGGTACGACACACCAATTTGCAATGTCAAGCAACAAATCAAGCTGTTTTGTACAGCTAAAAATAGCTGGAAGGGAATGAGCCCAGAATCAAGAAAAATAAAATGTTTTCATTTGTATGGGAATAAGGCGGATAGGATGATCAGAATAATTAAATATCTCAGTTAATAATATCTGATATTTGTGATTAGTTACTAATTAGAAACACAATCTAAATGTAATGATCACTTGAAAGTTGTAGTCAGATTAAACACAGAGCTACAATAAAATTTAAACTCAATCCCAACTTTGCAGAAGCGCAAGTAAAAGATATGTCATAGTTATACTATAATGTTACTCTCATTTTATCATTATCACATATATAGTACTATAAACTTGTTCAGCATCACAATCAGGAATCATGTGGGTCGAGTGAATTTAAATTAATGCTTTAGCTGCTGGCAAATTAAAAACTCTATTGCGCTGATCCTGGTGTATAGAAAAAGTTGTGCTCATACAAACACACACACTTTCACCCTAAAATTTAAACACAATCTCTGAGATCATTCATGTTCTTCACTCTTTGCAGGCTGTGGGGTTGCAGTATTGGAGAGGAAGGCTGTGCTGCTCTGATTTCAGCTCTGAGATCAAACTCACACCTGAGAGAACTGGATCTGAGATATAATAAACCAGGAGACTCAGCAGTGAAGCTGCGCTCTGCTCTACTGGAGGATCCACACTGTAAACACAAGACACTATAGTAAGTAATTAAGTAAATGCTGTCATTTATTATCTTCTATTAAAGCAGATCTTAGTGTATTTTATCTTTCTCTGTATTTTACAGTATTTGACAGTGGAAACTTCACAAGCTCCAAACAAGTGAATCAAAACAACACGTCCTGAACAAGACTGTCACCTGGACAAATGCAGATACTGATCCAGCAGTTTCATATGTGAAGGATTTTTGTTATTAATTTTCTTTTAGCCTATTTTGTTTTTCTAGTCTTAAAAATAATCAAACAAACAAAAAAGTAGATTGGACATACTAACTGCACTGTCAAAAAAATTTAGTGTGAAATTACAATATATTTTGGGTTAATAATTGCACACTGTAAAACTATTCACTATAAATTTGCAGGAACCTATAAAGTATTTTTGTACCAGTAAAGTACTGTATATTTTTATACAGTTTATTCTGTATACATTTTGTATATTTTGTCATTTTATTGTATTTTTTTTCTGTATAGAGAATTACAGTGTAATAAAATTTGTCCTGTAAATTAACAGTAAAATACTGGCAGTGTATTTTGTCACCTTGGAATTATAAGGTTCTATCTGACATTTTTGTCAAAATTGAGTCACATATTAATATTCTGTGACAACTTACTTACATTGTGATGTTTTTTTTTTTTTTTAAAGTTTACATTGTGTAGATTTTAGGACTTTTTATTTAGAGAACAAAAAGGTTCTATTCTAGAAAGTCGAACTCTAACTTGGTTCTATAAGGTTGTATCTGTGAGCCAATCAGCTCTTCGAATGCACACAAGAGGACCAATCAGGATCAGCTTTCTTTGTCATGTCGCCGGACTGCACCGTAACAGGGTTATGGCTAGAAGAGATACAGCTCCGGCCGGAAGTGACGCAAAAACTCATTGGATGTGGCCAGAAGCAATGCCAAATCTCATCAGATGTACAGGAAAAAATTAAACAAACAGCGAAGACGACAAGTAGCGAACAATTTTTTTCTTACTAATAATTGATGATATTGATATAAAAAATATCAGTGCAGAAAATATCAAACTTACAAAAAAGTGACATTATAAGCAAAGCACCATTTATGCATGTATGTATATAACAAAACATAAATAATACAAAACTAAAGCTTTACAAAAAAAGGAAAGAAAAAAAAAACGAATTAAAAAGGTAAAATAAAAAATAACTGTTTTAAGAGATTCTTGGCATAAACTAATGTCTGTCTCAATCAGCGTCCATAATCTAAATAACCTGTTTTATAATTATTTTTGTGGTGAATTAATAAAATTGTTAAATTGTGTTTGTATGAGAGTACTCATGTCAAAGCCTCGTGGATTACACCCTTCCACTACCCAACATAAATGTCTTAAAATGTAAAAGTAAGCTGTGTGTGCTGTTATTGCAGACTAGACTTACAATTACCAGTATCTACACAATAGGGGGGAGGGGAAAAAAAGAGCAAAAACACAATTTTTAGACACAAAACCTTTTTATTTTTACTCAAACACAAATGCACACACAGACAGACACAATGCCAACCACCATAACAACAACAACAACATCATTCACTCATGCACATACACAAACACAGTGCCAACCGTGATAACAACAACATTCACTAATTTTATTTCAATAAATCTGAAACAAGGTTGGATTTGATTTAATTAATCTCCAAATGATTGGATAATGAAGAGAACTATATGATATCTGCATTTTAAATCTCGAAGCTTGCTTTCATTGCTTCAGCACGACGGCCAAACCTTCCAGAAGATGGATGTTTTCTGGGGATCATGCTGAGGGGTTTGAGGTATCTACTTTTTTTGGATGGAGGTGTGTAAGAAAGAGGAAGTGTGTCATCATGAGGGGTATGACGCCTCACATCCTCCAAAACGTCATTCAATCGAACAATCAAGGAGTCCAGAAATGGCTCATCCTGCAGATGGTAAGATCCAAAATGTCACGCAGTAAACTCCCACACTTTTGCCTTTTCTGTGTCTTGCTGTTGCTTTTTGGAGGATTGCTGCTGCTGGTTCGTCTCTGGGAGGGGTGTTGCTGTCTTGGGGAGGAGGGCTGCTGACTCTGGGAGAGGTGAGACTGCTTAAACAAAATCCAAAATAAACGGGGTTATTCCTGTATATCCCTCCTAATTGCTCCCAGCCCCACACCTGTACCATGATGAAAACAGCACAGAAGTGCTTGCAAGGCAGCAGGTTCCTCTGCCAGTCTTCACATGTGCAGGAGGGCATTGTTGTGTGGGAACCAAAACATATTTTGTGATAATCTGCAGTCTGGCTCTTCACGCTGAAAACTCCATCCCCATGCACTGTGACATCTTCCCAGCGGTAGGACATGGCGATCCATGATGTGGTCAACCACAACACGAGGCCTGTCTCTCAGGAACAAAGGCAGCCTCTCACTGTATTTGCAGTACCTCACTTTTTTGAGGAAAACATTTCAGGATTTCTCTCCATATAATGAACTTCTATGGTGCCCCCAAATTTGAACTTCCAAAATGCAATTTAAATGCAGCTTCAAAGGGCTCTAAATGATCCCAACCGAAGAAGAAGCGTCTTATCTAGCAAAACGATCAGTCTTTTTTTTTTTATTATTACAATCTATATAATTTTTAACCTCAAATGCACATCTTGTCTATTCTTTGTGATGCACATGCATACTCAATACCTTTAGAGTATGTTGTAAAAATCTCATTTTGTCCTCCAACTTTAAAATCATCCTACATTGCTGTTTTACCTTATTTTGTAAATGACGTTTGACCTTCTTTGCATGTTCACTTTGTAAACACTGGGTCGGTACTTCTGCAGTGATGTAGGTCGATTTTGAAGTTAGAGGAGAAAATGAGATTTATGACATAACTGTCATGAACCAGAATACACAGTGTTCACGCAGAGCCAGAAAAAAACAATTTCTTTACAACTAAAGAAAGAAAGACAGACATGAACATTCAGGAATTTTTTGTGTCACTCTGCACGAATTTCAATCCAATGTATTTCAATAGGAAATATCTTTCGTGCCTCCACCACGTTTTTCTTTCTGACACTGGGGTCCACAGATGCTGTATTGTTTTCCCCCCTCATTTTTTATTTATTTATTTTAAGCGCTACTTTACTCAACGTTTAAGTAGGAGATTTTATCCTTGTTTTTATTGCATTTTATTCTGTAGGCTACTCACTATTGTAAACGATCATCAGTGCTTCCAGTTAAAAATATGGTAAATATATTCTCCCGGTAAAATAACGAGACTGCACAGCTGTGCTGCGGCCATCACATCTAAATGTTGTCGTTTTTACTAAGAAATACGGTTTTTCCATCGGTTTGGTGTGTCAAATCTAGCAGTAAATACTAGCCTACAGTACACATGAGCCTTACCGACCGTTTACTATGGTAAATATGCCAACTAAAACTGATATCATCCCGATATCCTCGTCTTTTCTCAACACATAACAGAAAAGTGTGCTTGATAATTCAACAGTACGATGTTTACTATACAATTCTTTATAATTACCATCCCTGAAATAGTTTACTTTTTAAATTTAAGGTTGACATCTCTTCATCAGTATATACACACACACACACACTACTGTGTTTTGTGTTCTGGTTGTGTATATACTGTATTGCTTTGTGTCAGTTTAAGCCATTTATTGTTCTTTTAAATAATATTTGTGTCGTATGTATCCTCTGTGAGTGATGTATGTTAAAAAATAATATATCACTAATATTTTATACAAATTAATATATATATAAAATGTATATATATATATATATATATATATATATATATATATATATATATATATATATATATATACATAAAAAACAAGAAGAAAAAAGAAAAAGTTTTGGATAGTGGACGCCAGCAATACCCATGATCCTCAGCCTCCGTTGCTATGGAGACGGAGCCAGCCTGCTTTGCGATTGGGTGAATTCTTGTCATTGCGCTCAAACCACTGTTCAGGTAAGGTACCAGGCTAATAATTAATGACCACGTTTTGTTTAAATCTTATAATTGATCCCTTTCTTTGCCCTTAGACTCACGTGGTTTTCATATTAGGACAACGATTAAAGCCCGACCAATGGTTTCCTCATTATCAGAGGGGAAAAAAATATGCACTTGTGTAATTAGGCTTGCTAAACGGCCTAGCAAACTTAAGTATAAGCTAACTCTAGGTTATATCAGCTTAAGGGTAACCTAGCGTGGAGCACTGCATTATTGTGTGGGTCAAGGGTGATTTTATCTCAATCATCATGACCTTATGTTTCAGTCGTATCCAAAATGAGAAAATGTGAACATTATGGACGCTAAACACGCTGAAGCAGTGTAATGATTCATTCATACTCGACGCCGGAGGGCGCTCTTGCACAGAAAGTACTAAAAAAAATAAAAAAAGTGACGTATCCCTAATATTGACAAAGGTATCCAGCTCTGCTGATTAAAAACAGAAACGTTGTGACTGATGAAAGAATGAAAGACAAATATATGAAATATATGGTAAGTGGTATATAAATAATGCAGTGTTGTTGACATAGCATTTATTACAGTATGGAAACTATGAAATGTATTTTCTGCCCTATCCTGTGATAAAAATGGGAAAAAATACAGGAAAAAAATATAATAGAATACAGATTATTGGTTATTGTCCAGCAGTGTAGGCTATTTAGCCCCCACACACACACTTCTGAACTGACATGAAATAACCTGGCCTAACATTACCACACATAACATTGCCTTTAAATCTGGGATGAGGAAGCCCCAGATGTACATTAGCATACAGAAAATAACAAAAACATGATTTTTTTTAATTCATTTAGATTAAGTATTTATAAGAAATTCAGAATATCTCACTATAGGGGTACACTTTTTAAACCTTATTTTTATGGGGTTCCATTTGTGCCAAAAAAGAGGCGACTGCTTTGTGCTTTGTACTGCACATCTGTCTTTGTCTACAGTTATTGCCTAATTATTCAGGTAAATCAGTATATGTTGACGTGCATGTTGTCTGTTGACGTCGTCTTAATCTGTCGTCCTGTCGTCTTTTTCTCTGTTTTTTTACTGTTGTCCTAATGTCGTCTTATTCTATCATCCTTACTGTCGTCCTGTTCTGTCATCTTTACTGTCGTCTTATTCTGTCATGTTTACTGTCGTCCTGTTCTGTCATCTTTACTGTCGTCTTATTCTATCATCCTTACTGTCGTCCTGTTCTGTCATCTTTACTGTCGTCTTATTCTGTCATGTTTACTGTCGTCCTGTTCTGTGGTCTTATTCTGTCATGCTTACTGTCGTCCTGTTCTGTCATCCTAACTGTCGTCTTCTTCTGTCGTCTTATTCTGTCATGCTTACTGTCGTCCTGTTCTGTCGTCTTATTCTGTCGTCCTAACGGTCATCTTGTTCTGTCATCTTATTCTGTCATGCTTACTGTCGTCCTGTTCTGTCATCCTAACTGTCGTCTTCTTCTGTCGTCTTATTCTGTGATCCTTACTGTCGTCTTATTCTGTCATCCTAACTGTTGTCTTGTTCTGTTATCTTATTCTGTCATGCTTACTGTCGTCCTGTTCTGTCATCCTAACTGTCGTCCTGTTCTGTCATCCTAACTGTCGTCCTGTTCTGTCATCCTAACTGTCGTCTTCTTCTGTCGTCTTATTCTGTCATCCTTACTGTCGTCCTGTTCTGTCATCCTAACTGTCGTCTTATTCTGTCATCCTAACTGTCGTCTTGTTCTGTTATCTTATTCTGTCATGCTTACTGTCGTCCTGTTCTGTCATCCTAACTGTCGTCCTGTTCTGTCATCCTAACTGTCGTCTTATTCTGTCATCCTAACTGTCGTCTTCTTCTGTCGTCTTATTCTGTCATCCTTACTGTCGTCCTGTTCTGTCATCCTAACTGTCGTCTTGTTCTGTCATCTTATTCTGTCATGCTTACTGTCGTCCTGTTCTGTCATCCTAACTGTCGTCTTGTTCTGTCGTCTTATTCTGTCAAGCTTACTGTCGTCCTGTTCTGTCATCTTTACTGTCGTCTTGTTCTGTCATCTTTACTGTCGTCCTGTTCTGTCGTCTTATGCTATCATCCTAACTGTCGTCTTCTTCTGTCGTCTTATTCTGTGATCCTTACTGTCGTCTTGTTCTGTCGTCTTATTCTGTGATCCTTACTGTCTTCCTGTTTTGTCATGTTATTCTGTCGTCCTTACTGTCATTTTTTAATGTTGTCTATGTAGTTTTGATCTGTTATCTTGCTCTGTTGTGTTTACTATCGTTCATGTAAACTGTCAAACATGTACAGACGCAAAGACGTAACGTAAAGTCTTATCCAGTAAGAATGTTTACAAAAATATGTTTAAAATATATTTCCATTTATGTTATAATATAAGAAGCTCTTCTAATATAAGTGTGTGTGCATTCATTGACACATCCAACTAGGCCTTTAAAGGGGTCTCAGACAGTGAGGACCGGCCAAAATGTCCTCACTTTACAAGACTGTCCTCACTCTGATGGTCTAAAACTCAAACTGGCCCTCACAAAGATAGCTGTACAAGTACTTTCACACAAATACAGAACTCACACATTTAGCAGTTGAAATGATTTTGGACAATTTTAATACACATGCTGTTCTGGTAGCAACTCCTGCAACAACTCCATAACAAAACAAAAAGAAAAACAACATACAAAAAGTGTTTTAAAAAGTCGTATTGTAAGAATACGAGTTATAACATACTAGAATATATTTAAGATTTTATACATGTATTTTATATATGTATCTATGTATATATGCATATGATTTTAAATGCAAAAGCCTTTAAGTGCTGTCTGAATTTGTTTTGTAAGATGAGCATTTCTGCTCCTGTTTATGTCCAGTTACTTTAATTGCCATCAAATAAAAGTATGGTTCACGTCTGTGTTAGGGAAGGTTTGATTTCATATGGGTCTTACCAAATACCAGAGCAAAATATATAGGAAAATAAAGGTGGTACATTTCTTGGAGACATGAATTTGACCATCATGAAATAAAGTACTGACTAGTAATGTAATAGTCAACTTAGCATTAGCATTGCTAAGAAAAATTCACCCTTATGTCTGGTATGTGTGTGTGTGTGTACACGCATCTGTGGATGTGCCCAGAGGCCACACATATGCACTAACACACAAACAAATACTAGTAATCTAATAGTCAACTAATTTACACACTTAAATGCATTTTCTAAAATTCACTTAAATGCATTTTAAAAATTATAATCAAATTGCTCCCTTGAAACCCTTAGTGCCTCTAAGAAAATGTCAATTCCAAAGCAAGTGCTATTGCCAAGTGGATCCACTCTTTCTTGAAGAAACTGGAAAACTGCACTGTGCAGATTTTCAGGTGGCGGGGGAACTTCAATAATGTCATCACCATCCACTGGTACTGGTCCCTCCCAGTCAATGCTGTGCTCCTCCAAATATGTCTAGAAGGGGGCAGGGAGAAAGTATATTTAGAGTGTATATATACAGTACTGGTCAAAAGGTTTTGAAACAGTGAGATCCTTAATGTTTTTTAAAGGGCCATTAAACCATAGAACACTTTTTTTAGATGCTAACATATGTACAGGTAGCATGTCACTGGAAACATTAAAAGCACTCATACAGTTTATCAATAAGTGAAAGTTTATTTTTCCATTTATCAGAGCAACTTCTTAGTTCTGGTTTGAAACGCTAAGTAGAAGCAACATTATGCAATTATGAAACAAGTAACACCATTTCAGCACTAATTGTTTCTGACATTTTGCACTTTTAACCCTTGCTAACAATAATGGAGTACAGCAGATGGCGCTGCAAGCTCATTCAGCAACGTCAAAAACAGTAATAAACGAAAACGAAAAAAAAAATTGCAGTTTACTACTTTTAATGTCGGCAAACATCCTCTATAAACATCCTGTATAAATTCGTATTAATATAGAAAATTCACACAATAAATATTCTTTATTTAGTGGACTCAAATAAAATATGTTCAGAGTCATAATAGACCCATATAGATTACCCACATTACTAATACAGCTCAAATATTACTTTTTGAACTTAAATGGTTTAAGGCAATCTGTGTTTGCAAATAAAAGTTAAATTGCATGGTTATTTTACAGTAACATACTGCTAGAAGTTTTGTGTATTTTACTGGTCTACTGTTATAGAATTGTAATTTACCTGTTGACTATTATCATACATGTAATCTTACTGTATATATGACATTTGAAGGTAATGTAATTTACAGACCTGCTCAAACAGTGGGTCACAAATTTGATTGCTGTTCTGTAACTGCCCTTCTATCCACAACTGCTGTGGTGACCTCCCATGCTCTGTGGAAATTGGATGCCGATCCCATGCTTGCTTGAAGAGCTGAAGATGCATGTTGATTCTTGGAAGCATTACATAATGAAGACAAATTATATCAAGTTCATTGTCAGGATTGAGAGCACCTGCACTGGAGAGATGCTGAAGTGCAGAGTGATAGTTGACTGTCACTGCGCACCAAACATCTCTCCAAAGCCTTTCAATGCGTTGATTATGTACACTGCGTCCAGTAATGAAACTTTCTAAACAAGAGAAAACAAAGCAATTATGAAATAGGATTGTCTTTTAACATGATTTTATATACATTGTGCATTGTAAGAAAAAAAATACACATTACATTGTCCAAGAAATACCTGTTCCTCTATCTGGATGTTCAAGCATAAAGCGTGCCACCTCAACATTCTCTCCACCTTTATCACTACGAACTCTTTTAGGTACCCCAAAAAGCTGCACAGCACCAACAAATGAAGACAGAACAGTCGAGGCTCTATTGTTGTCACTTGCATGCAGGTACATGATTTTTCTACTGTACCCATCTATTCCCCCATGGATCACAATTCTCCATCTACAAAAAATGATATTATGAGTAAGTTTAGAAGCTATTTTATGTTATGAAATATAAAATAAAAACAGTTTAATATTCAATTAGATTAAAATTCTAATATAACACTAATATAACATTAATGTTGTTATAAATTGACAAGGCAACACAAATGAGGATAATCTAATAGAATCTGAATACAAGCACTGATTCCTGCAAAACAGTTAAGGGGGTCATCGGATGCCTATTTTTCACAAGTTCATATGATTCTTTAGGGTCTTAATGAAAAGTCTCTAATATACTTTGATTAAAAATTCTCAATTGTAGTGTAAAAAAAAAAACACCATTTTACCTTGTCAAAATCAGCTCTGAAAAATATCAGCTCAGTTTAGGCATGGGCCCTTTAAACACAAATGAGCTCTGCTCACTCCGCCCCTCTCTGCTGAGGGTTTAGGAGCTGTAATATTTACTTTAGCCACATTTAGCCACATTTATTGGTGAAACTTGCCAACAAGCACATTATTAAGAAAGGCCATTTGCAAAGATGCATAAAAAACCCTTATAACTAATTTCTGCTGTGGGTGAAGCTGCATTACGAATGATTCACACAAACGTAGATGCATATGTAGATAGGCGCTTTCCTTTTAAAAACGAAAGTAATGTTTTCCTTTGTGTCTTCAGCAGCTCAGATGTCGGGAGTAAATGACTACTGCTATCATGATTACATCCAACAACAGAACACCTCTATCACTCAATTAGAGTCTTCCTCTGCACCCGAGTCACACAATGGCGATTGTATTCGGACTATTACAGCTTGGTGAGGGCAGGTCTAAGGTAAGATGCTCATGTCAATCGACTGTGTTTCATCACAACGACAAGGAGCTGAGAATGATCTGATTTTAAAAAGGGGATATTATTTTTAAAGATTAAAAAAATACCACTGGGTGGTTTTTATCATTGTAGGGTGGTTGTGTACACAAACTGACAACACACATTAATGTTCAAACAACATGGAAAAGTTAGTTTAGCATCCGATGACCCCTTTAAGTTCCAGACCTTGATTGTGATTGCTCAATAGCTGTTTTACACATTCCTTAAGGTCATTTCAATTTTCATAAAAAAAAAAAATCATACCACCTACTAGGGCTCTGCAATATATCGAAATTCTCAAAATATCGCAAATCTACATATATTGCAATATGCATATCGCTACAGTTTGCAATATTTGGGGCCATGAACAAAATTCAAATTCAATTCAAATTTATTTGTATAGCGCTTTTCACGATACATATCGTTGCAAAGCAGCTTTACACCAAATTGACATTTTTACAATATATGTAGTAGTAGCTTGATGTACATATGGTAGAGATGTGTGGTAAAGATCAATTAATGACGTAATCAAACAGACAAAGAACACTATAAATTAGTAGCAGAATTCGGTAGTGCTGTATGTTTTCAGGGTTGGCATCATCTGAAGTCCTCTGTGGGGTTGGCATCATCTCTTCTTAAGTGTTCTGGATCCACACTGGAGCTTGTGAATTCCTAGTTACCATGGGATGTCAATCCCATGGCAAAAACAGAGAACAAATAGGAACATAATTAGCGTAGCTGCTGTTCAAACTAAGAAAAGGAAGGTTTGTTAAACCAGAGCTAAAAGATTAAAATGAACATTTGATCAGATATAGCTGCAGAAAAAGTTTATGAGATGCATTATTTGAATGCTTGGCTAAAAAGATGTGTCTTTAATCTAGATTTAAACCGAGAGAGTGTGTCTGAACCCCGAACGTTATCAGGAAGGCTGTTCCAGAGTTTGGGTGCCAAATGTGAAAAAGCTCTACCTCCTTTAGTGGACTTTGCTATCCTAGGTACTACCAACAGTCCAGAGTTTTGTGACCTTAGGGAGCGTGATGGATTGTAGCGTGGTAGAAGACTAGTTAGGTACGCAGGAGCTAAACCGTTAAGTGCCTTATAGGTAAGAAGTGCTATTTTGTAGCTGATGCGGAATCTAATAGGCAGCCAGTGCAGAGACTTTAAAATTGGGGTAATATGATCATATTTTCTTGACCTGGTAAGGACTCTAGCAGCTGCATTTTGGACTATCTGTAGCTTGTTTATTGAAGATGCAGGACAACCACCTAATAGTGCATTACAATAGTCCAGTCTAGAGGTCATGAATGCGTGAACTAGCTTTTCTGCATCAGAAACAGGTAACATGTTTCGCAGCTTGGCAATGTTTCTAAGATGGAAGAATGCTGTTTTTGTAACATGAGAAATATGATTTTCAAAAGACAAGTTGCTGTCTAATATAACACCCAGGCTTTTGACTGTAGTGGAAGTAACAGTACATCCGTCTAGTTGTAAATTGTAAGTCAAAAGATTCTGTGTATTGTTTTTAGGTCCAATAAGTAATATCTCTGTCTTATCTGAATTTAATAGCAGAAAATTGTTGGTCATCCAATCTTTTACATTTTTAACGCACTCTGTTAACTTTGATAATTCAGAAGTTTCATCTGGTCTTGTTGAGATATATAGTTGAGTATCATCAGCATAACAATGGAAATTAATCCCGTGTTTTCTAATAATATTACCAAGGGGCAGCATGTATATTGAAAATAGTAGAGGACCTAGAACAGATCCTTGTGGCACTCCATACTTCACTGGTGATAACTGAGATGACTCCCCATTTAAATAAACAAAGTGGTAGCGATCAGACAGGTAGGATCTAAACCATTTTAAAGCCTGCCCTTGGATACCTGCATAATTTTGTAGTCGATCTATTAGTATGTCATGATCTATAGTGTCAAACGCAGCACTAAGATCAAGTAAAACTAGCAGTGAGATGCAGCCTTGGTCTGACGCAAGAAGCAAGTCATTAGTGATTTTAACAAGTGCAGTTTCTGTGCTGTGATGGGGCCTGAAGCCTGACTGAAATTCTTCATAGATATCATTTTTTTGCAAGAATGAGCACAGTTGAGCACATATAACTTTCTCTAAAATTTTAGACATAAATGGAAGATTAGAAATGGGTCTATAATTTGCCAGTTCACTAGGGTCTAGCTGTGGTTTCTTAATAAGAGGCTTAATAACCGCCAGCTTGAATGGTTTAGGGACGTGACCTAAAGATAACGATGAGTTGATAATATTGAGAAGCGGTTCTTCTGCCACAGGTAACAATTCTTTTAGTAATTTAGTGGGTACGGGATCTAATAGGCATGTTGTTGGTTTAGACACAGTGATGAGTTTATTTAACTCTTCCTGTCCTATAGTTGTAAAGTACTGCAGTTTTTCTTTGGGTGCGACGAAAGAAGTTGACATATTAGATGCAGTATAATCTACATTGGTTATTGTATTTCTGATGTTATCTATTTTATCAGTGAAGAAATTCATAAAGTCATTGCTATTAAACTGTAAAGGAATATTTAGCTCAGGTGGTGTCTGGTTATTTGTTAATCTAGCCACTGTGCTAAATAAAAACCTTGGATTGTTTTGGTTATTTTCTATGAGTTCGCGGAAATGCTCAGCCCTAGCAGCTTTTAAAGCCTGTCTGTATCTGGACATACAGTTTTTCCATGCAATTCTAAAAACTTCCAAGTTAGTTTTTCTCCATTTGCGCTCAAGATTGCGAGTTTCTTTTTTGAGGGATTGGTTATTACTATTGTACCATGGTGCAATACGTTTTTCTCTAACTTTTTTCAATTTGATGGGGGCAACAGCTTCTAACGTATCGGAGAAGATGGTGCCCATATTGCTAGTCATTTTGTCTAGATCCTGTGTATTAAGGGGTACACAGAGCAGTTGAGATAAATCAGGCAGGTTATTTGTGAATCTATCTTTGGTGGCTGGAACAATAGTTCTGCCAAGACGATAACGCGGAGCCCTACAGTTAATATCAGTGATACGCAGCATGCACGATACAAGGAAATGGTCAGAAACATCATCACTTTGAGGTACGATATCTATATCAGTAAGATCAATTCCATGCGATATAATTAAATCTAGCGTATGATTAAAACGATGAGTGGGCCCAGTGACATTTTGCTTAACTCCAAAAGAGTTTATTAGGTCAGTAAACGCAAGTCCTAACGCATCATTTGTATTATCAACGTGAATGTTAAAATCTCCGACAATTAGCACTTTATCAAAATTAACCAATAGTTCCGAAAGGAATTCTGCAAATTCTTTTAGGAAATCTGTATATGGCCCTGGCGGTCTATACACAGTAGCTAAAACAAGAGATAGGAGAGATTTCTTTTGCATATCTGGCAGAGAAACATTAAGCAAAAGTATTTCAAATGAATTAAACCTGTATCCTGTTTTCTGAGTAACATTGAAAATATCACTATATATTGTTGCAACACCACCACCACGACCACTCTGACGGGGCTCATGCTTATAGTAGTAGTTTGGTGGAGTAGACTCATTTAGACCAATATAATCATTAGGTTTTAGCCAGGTTTCAGTTAAGCAGAGTACATCAAAACTATTATCTGTGATCATTTCATTCACAATAACTGCTTTGGGTGCAAGTGATCTAATGTTTAGGAGCCCAAGCTTTAAAAATGGTTTCTGTTCGTGTATTTTGCTTTTTTCTGGTTTAATTACGATCAGATTTTTTCTAGATCCTACATTAAATTTACGTTTTGACCTCACTATTCGAGGAACAGACACAGTCTTTATAGATTGGACAGTGCAACTACTATCATTTAAGCGTTCAGAACAAAAGCCATCGTAGCAATCATATAAGAATGTACTCACTAGTCAAATGGAGCGTAGCGTCCTGGAGATGTTGTCCGACAGCAGCTCCGCTCCGACTCTGCTGGGGTGCAGGCCATCAGCACGGAAAAGCCTAGGACGCTCCCAGAAAAGATTCCAATTATTAACAAAGAGCAGTCTCTGTTCTTTACACCATGTCAATAACCATTCATTTAGAGCAAGAAGTCTACTGAACCTTTCGTGCCCACGTCGATACGTGGGAAGTGGTCCTGACACGATGATCCTCGTCGCGGGCGACGTGCTGCGAACCGTCTCGATCAGGCTGCTGAAGTCCCTCTTCAGAACCTCCGTCTGCCGCAGCCTGGTGTCGTTCACCCCCGCGTGCAGGACGATCGCGCCGACGCTCTCGCCGTCCTTCAGGATCGCGGGTATCTGCGCAGAAACATCGAGAACGCGAGCACCAGGAAAACAGTGGGTGTGGACTTTACCTTTAGCTAAAGTAGCACGTACGTACCGGACAATGGAGTCTCCGACGATCACAGCGTCGCGTTCCGTCTCGCGGAGGGGAGCGAAGCGGTTCCGGGTGGAGATCTCGAAGACCGGAGGCGGCGGAGGGGGCGAGGTCCTCGGCCGGGGCCTGGCTCGCGTCTTCCGCTGCTGCTGCACCCAGGGTCCGTGGTGTCCCGGCGCCGGAGTGAAGGACATCTGGGAAGATCGCGTCCAGGGTGCACGGGACCTGGTCAGAGAAGCACACGGAGTAGAGGTGGTCAGAGTGTTAGTATCACGCTGTATACTCACCCGGGAGGATTCCAGAGCGGCCCTCCGCTCTCTCAGCTCCGTCTGCCGCACCAACAGCTCCTGGATCTGCTTCTCCACGGCCTCCAGCTCGAGCTGCAACGAGTGCAGCTCGAACGTGTCCTCACCTGCACTCAAAGGTGGACACAAATTCGCCATTAAAGCAAGTAACAGTGAGTAAACAATGGAAATGTGTGTAAGCAGTGTGTAAACAATGCAAGCAGGATTAGCGGCAACCACGTTGGTGCTGCTAACGGGCTATAAGCTAGCGACTCCGGAAATCAAAACAAAACTAGTGATAACAAAGCAATCCGGATGTTTTAGTTGTAGAATACAATAGGGGGTATATTCACACGTTATAAGAAACAAGAATGATTGTGTATAAAATTGATTTTGAATTGAAAAACAGACAATAAGAAATTAACTCGACGGAGCTCAAACTCTAAGCGTGACAACAAAAGACAAAAAGAGAAAATCAAAAATTTGTGAATTCAGAGAGTGAAGCAGTGTTTTATTTTTCCTTTTTACACTAATGTAAAAATTACATTTTTATGTAATGCTAGAGTAAAACACTACCGTTCACTTTCAGAAGTTGTTGTAGGGGTGCTTTTTCCTCACAAAAACTAAAACATGTATGCTAGTTATATTTGAATATAATCAGAATGAGCTTTATTCGCCAAGTGTGCGTAAACAAGGAATTTGTTGTGGTTTTACAGGAGCTTTTGATACATACATACATACAGCTATATTTATATATGATACAAGTTCGCAGAACTGATTCATTAACAGCTGCGCAAAACTGTTTAATGAGCATGTGGCACTTCATATCATATCGCCTATTGAATATTGCATTATTTAATGAGTTATCACATATTGCATTTTTCTTCAATATCGCACAGCCGCCCTACCACCGACAGCTCTAGTCAAAGTAAATACCTAGACTAAACCGAGGTTCCCCCCTCGGTTGAAATCACGATCCGACAGCACCAGTTGTACGCTCGTTTCAGTGGTGGGTTGTGGGATTGAATGATTGCACCTGAGAATGTCCACTATGATTTTGGACACCACTACAAATGGCTGTCCTCTCAAAAAGTGCCCTATTTAAGGGTATGGGGAAGCTAAAGCATATGTTAGTTGCGTCTTGTTCTGTGTTCTGTGCCCTTTCAGTGTAAAAGTGATAAGAAGTCTTTAGTAAATATAGTAATATTATTAAAATTACAGTAATGTATACAAGGGAATAGACATAGATAAGCAGCTATATTTCTTTGAGGAAATATAACATTTCCTATTCTGTTTTTACTTAATGTGATGAGGAATAGGCTTTTTAGAGATTTTACTTGATTGGTGCAAATTTTTGGCTTTAATATTTGTATTGTGTGGCAATCATTTTATAAAAGTAATAGGGTACTTGAGGCTAGCACTGTATCGTGAATAAGTCATGGCTGAAGTTGTTGCTGGCACAACGCAAAACAACGCCCTTCAGCAATGACTTAATAATGATACAGCACAGCCTTGAGTAGGCTGCCTTATTGCTTACTTCACAAATCTTTACTTGTGTTACGAAGATGAACTAAACTCATATGACAAAGGTAACTGATGACAGGATTTTCATATTTGGGGAAGTAACTTAACTTCAACTTTCAACCAGTATACTCTTTAAGATGGGGACACAAAATAAATTTAATAAACATGTTTTCCATTCATTTAATTTCATTCAGTTATTCACTGGCATATGTATAAAGAATAAGTAGTGTTAGTGCCAGCGAAGGTGTGTTCTGCTTGTACATAATATAATGTCCATTTTTTTTTTGGATATGTACAGTATTTCATACAAACACTGAAAATGACATTTTATATCCCATCATTACCTAGTAATAAATGTGAAGCAGAATATTATTAAGTAATTGTAGTTGTGGTGTGTAAAATAAAATTTACAGCATAACAGTCTATTTCAATAATCTCACTGACTTTAGATGACATAAATAAATGATAGAAAAACCTACCGAATCAACTTATGGTTTCCGTCAATATGCCATAAAGCCATGGGTGCTGGAACAGAGTATACTCTTCTCTGAATAATGTTGATTCCAAGTCCACGACATACAGTGCCCACAGGATCTACAGCCCGTAGTGTTTCCATTACTCGGCACCTCTGCACCCTAGGAATATTATACAATTTAGTGCTGTCAACGCATGACTTGATCATTCTTTAAATAAAATCCCAAGTCCTCTTAGTGTAAAACAGGGACAAACTAACACATTTTTATTATTTAAAGAGATTTGTCAATTCAAGGGATGGTACTTTTGTCAAATGCTTAAGCAGGGCTGTACGGTGTGACCATTTCAGTTGCATTTTCGAATGAAAACTTTTGCGTTCGACTATGATAAAATACTTAGGAGCACCATGTGTGACTGACCCGATCAGCATATTTGTTTCTGCAGAGGGGAGATTCAAAGGTTTCTACATGTTTTTGTGATGTTGAGTAATGTATCACAGACATGTCTCACAAATTCTTTCATAAACAAAGTGTAGAGAGAGTGTAAATAAGAGATTGATTGTGCAGTATAGAGAGCTGCGTTGATTGTGGAACTTTGTAAGATCACGATGAACTAAGATGAGTGACAGCTTTTAATGATTTTTGAGGGAGTTTGTAAATAAGATATAGATTTAGGGGAAAAAATTACAAAGTAAAGAAATAAGAATTATCTATCTATCTATCTAACTACAATCAACAGCACAATTAAATACAATAGAGTAAAGATACAAATAAAATAAACAGTGATTTTTTTAAATTAATAGGGGGGTTTTTCAAACACCAAATGCAGTTAGCTACGTAACTGTTGCTTTAGTGAAGCCCCTTTCACACGGGGCGTTGACTACGGAAAATTTCTGGAAGGAGTGCTGTGTGAACAAAAGCCAGAACCAAATACCATAAAGGCGGTGTTGTAGTGATGATGCATGTTATCGTGTGACTTTTCACGACGAAAACAATATGTGCAAACTGAAATGAAGCAGCGATCAGGGAGCTCCTCACTACCAGCGCTGAAGTGCAGACTGTTCGCCAGTTTAGTTTAAGTTTAGTGAAGCATAAGCATCACATTACACCTCACATCCAAATGTCACATGTGTGTAAAGCACACACAGATTCCGGAAAATCACTGTGTGAATGAACCAAATCAAACAATTCTGGAACAAATCATGGGACACATTATCCGTGTATTTTCCGGAATGGCTGTGTGAAAGTGACTAAAGTTGACATGCCACTGGTCTCTTATATTAATGTTGTTCTGAAGCCTGTGCAATTATGTAGTTTCCTGACATCCATAGACTGAACAGTGTTTTCTCGATTTGTTTCCGTGTTGTTGCTCAGCAATGGCATGGACGCGATGTTGTCTAGGGGTTTTGCAAAAGGAATGTGAGACGGTGCTCGGGGTGGTGACTGAAGGCGGTGACTGAGTAGATCAGATGTCACATTTTTACGGAAGTCACAGCGGCTCGTGAAAAGGCACAGCTACTTTATGAAGGCTGTGTGCACTTTTCTGTGGATTGACCGTTTTGAAACTTATATGGTAGTTACATAGCCCCTAGACCTCAGCTATCATGGAAAAAGCCAGGAAATTTCAGTTTTGACAATATGGGACCTTTAAGTGACTTACATTGTCGGACTTTAAGACTATTGCCTGATTTAGCTTCATTTTTCATTGTCAAAAATAGTTTGAAACACAACTGAGCCGCTGCGCATCTCCATTCAAACACAGTAGTGTTTCGTTTATGAATGAACACACGTTTTTAAAGTAATCTAGTGAGTCAATGTTTCAATTTCCCATTCATAAAGACAGTCACTTGTTTATTTCTGAATGAATCAGCCATTCGAATGAATCAAATGAATGAATGATACAGTAATTAAATCAGTGACTTGCTGAGTTTTGCTTTCCTTTTTAAAGTATCTTTTCAGTTATTTTAATCATGCAATATTTCTACATTCAAAATTGTATATTTAAAACATTAATCTCAACCTGAATTTATTCATTTAATTGCACACATGCCACCTCGGAGTCTTATTAAACATATGAAAATACACCTACAAGCCACTTTTGTGTTATTCTGTGCCACCTCTGTAGTACAAATTAATTTGGTTAATAATGATTTCATTTGATTCGTAACTTATTCTTATTCTACTTGTTCTTTTCTGTTGTTTTAATTAGAAATATTAAAATACATATATTTTTTTTTTTAATTTAACAAATGACAAAATACTTTAATTCACTTTAAAAAGTCAAATATCACCTTGCAATAGGAAGGCAAATTTTTGATCAGATTTTTTGGATATCAGATAAATAATTTCCTATTTTATTTGGCAAAACAGGCTTCATTACCTAAAAAATTAAATACGTTTCATATGAGATTAGAGGTATTGCATGTTTTAAGCACTTAAAATTAAGCACTTGTAAAATAAACTGGAGAAATATTTGGAATTAATTGATCAGCACCATGTTTAAGCAACCTCTCAATTTTATTTAAGTCTAATTATTCAGGTGGAAAATACAGTTGTGCTCATAAGTTTACATACCCCTTGCAGAATCTGCAAAATGTTAATAATTTTAACAAAATAAGAGGGATCATAAAAATTGCATGTTATATTTTTATTTAGTACTGACCTGAATAAGCTATTTCACATAGCATATGTTTATATATACACTGCACAAAATAATAACTTAATTTATAAAAATTACTTCATTCACAAGTTTACATACCCTTGAATCTTAAAACTGTGTGTCGTTTCCTGGATGATCTACGACTGTTTTTATGTTTTGTGATAGTTTTTCATGAGTCCTTTGTTTGTCCTGAGCAGTTGCATCTGCCTACTGTTCTTCAGACAAATCCTCCAGTTCCAGGTTCCACCAGTTGCTACAGGATTTTTAAGCTCAAATTTAAGACCTTTTTTAAGACCTGCACAAATAAAATTTATACCATATGAGTGGGGTAGGGCAATGTCGATGGTTAAATATTGAACTGTAAAATGACTGTAAACTACTGTAAAAACTGATTTACAGTCCAGATACAATTTTTCACAAAAACAAAGTTTTGGTCTGAAAAAAAAAAAACAGCCCCAATACTATGTTCCTGCAATACCGGAGGCTGCAGTTCTCCGGTATTCATTCAGACCACATTCATAGGACCCTATTTTTTGGGACAGTGCCATCCAACAATTCTATTCCAACAGAGGAGACCTGATTTAAACATCAAACAAACATAAAAAATTAACAGTATCCATGAATCTAGTCTTTGCATATCCTTCCATCTTATTTTTAATGTAAAAGCTGGCATGAACTTGTTCAAGTGGGGTGTCAACAATCTCAATTTAGCCTATTAGCTGTGCAAATCAGCTCACTGTGCTGCTGGATGTCATAAATTAGTATTTGTATTCAAATTATTTTACATTTATTAAAGTACTAATATACATTAATTTGTAACGCAATTGTTTTACCATTTACTGCACTTTGTTAAGTGGGACATACATCAGATGCGAAGCGTTGCACTGCGGCTAATGAACTGAAGTCTCACACAGACACAAGTCTTTCTTTACAAGAAAATTTAAAAACAAAATACAAATAGAATATATTTAAATAAATTAGGTTAAATATTTCAAGGGGGTTACTCCAGGGTAAGTTTAGAGTTAGGAGTTGGTTAGGACAATAAGTTAATTCAAACAACTACATATTTCCTTAAAAATAATAATATACAGAATTGAATAGCAAGTGCTATAAATAGTATGAGTAGTATGATAGTAACCATACAACAAATAAATGAATTAATTATAATAATAATAATAATAATAATAACAATAATATAGCTGCAAGCAGCGATGGTGGGCCCTCGCCATCAGCACAATCACCAAGCAGCGACAGTATCGCCATGCATTCACAGTAACCCTCTGGCAGTTTGGATTTAAAGGTTACAGCAATGAAAAGGTTACACTGTAAGATCAACACACAGACAGACACACACAAACACACACGTTTTGAACGTATAACAACAAAATCTGTCTTGAAATTGTTAATCATAATTTCATATTCAATAAATAACACTATGAAAAATGTCTAACAATGAAGATAAATTTCTCTCATGCTATTTATTTATTATTAAGTTTTTTTTTTCTTAATTTTTGGCTGTCACAGTATAGGACAAATTCATCGTACAGTTCAGTAAAATCGTAACAAAAAAAGAAAAACAGAACAAAAACAAAACAAAACAATGAAAGACTTGACCAAGTTAGTGACCCTTTATAGATCCGACTACACACTACATAAATATGTGCATTTCTTCTTCAAAGGTCCTGGAAAAAAAAAAACAAGTAATGTACAGGTGCTGCAAGATTTTTCTGAAGAACATCAGGCAGATGAACTGCTCAGGACAAACAAGGGACTCATGAACAACGATCACAAAACATAAAAGCAGTTGTGGATCATCCAAGAAACGACACAGTTTTAAGATTCAAGGGCATGTAAACTTTTGAACGGAGTCATTTATGTAAATTCAGATATTATTTTGTCTTGTGGAGCATATATAAACATATGTTGTGTTAAATAGTTTATTCAGGACAGTAATAAATAAACAATAACAGTTTTCATGATCCTTATTTTGTTAAAAGTATTACCCATTTAGCATATTCTGCAAGGGGTATGTACAATTATGAGCACAACTGTATATGTATACTGTATGTACGACTAGTGCTTGAATCGCAATCATTGTGTACATTGCATGAGACTCACCTTAGTCCAACACTGTTGAGGTATCCAGTGACTCGCTTTATTCCAGAATCAGGACATTCTGTGATGAAGTCACATACAACTTGTCTGAGTTCCTCATCTGTAATGTCTGTGTAGTACATTCGTACTGACAATCCATACTCAGACATTCTTCTTCTTATTGTTCTATAACTGACACAAAATAAGCGTGAAATTTCCTTTACCGTAAAATTAAATTCCAAAAGGTATTTCAACTGCTCAGGGGAAATGTCCCAGTATGGGCGTCCTCTGTCTCCAGTCCTTATCCTGGCAGGCCTAAATCCAAGAATTGGCTGAGTTTGGGCTTGCAACAAGTACAATATTCTTTGCATGCTGTGTAGTATGTCATCAATTTCACTTAAAACACCATTCCGGACACATCTCACAAGAATAGAAAGTAGGTTCTCATAACGAGTATAAAGAAAATCCAAATCCATTTGACTCGGGTTTGTTTCAAATTGCTGACAAAGTCGCTGTGATTGAGAATGAATAAACTGTAGCAGCTGATAGCTCCGTTGATCACCCTGAAAAAAAAACCCAAACTGAATTCAGTATAAAATTTATATTTTTGTAAATATCATATATATATATATTTTTTTTTATTTAAAGCTTTTGAAAAAGCTATCTTATATATTAATAATTAATTTTGCCATGCCTTTTTGCCATCAACCATTTCATATAATAAATATAATCAAGGTTTTCAACAGGTCCCTTAATTTATGGCCCACACTGTTGTTTTTATGACTTTTCCTTTTAATGAAAGTTCAAAAAATAAAGCTGACATCAGTTGTTTAGAGGGAAACTCCGTTAAACAGTTTTTGCAATATTTTCATACAAATCAGATTATAATAAAAATAATAACATTAATAATAATTCAACAAGTAAGGCAATTTACTGGAGTGTCAATAATGTACTAGCCTGCCAAAAAAAAAAAAAAAAAAAAAAAAGGTAAAGTAAACAATGCCTTGTAGGCATTTGTATTGGTCTCTAACAAGACGGACATTTTTGATTTTACATTTTAATTATTTAGTTTATTAAGTGGTTAATTTATTTTCCTAAGCTTGACCAAAATCATTTCTCAAATGTTTTACATTACTCTGTCATGACTTTATAAAAACATATTTTAAAAGAGTTCTAATATACATTTTGTGATGGCAAATGCACTGAAAACCAAGAATGACCCACCAACATTATTAAGAAAGAACATTTTATCTACCCTATTCATAACTCCATGACACTTTGTGTGAATTATGGGTGTAACTTCCATTAAATTGCAAACAATCAATGAAAGCACCGATCTATGAATGCAATAATATGTTTTTTTTTTTTTTTTTTTTTTTTTACTGGGTACATTGAGATGATCTGACATTACATTATTCCACTCACCCTTTAACCATCAATCATTAGACACAAATATGAAATGGAATATATGTTAAGTTTATCCTTTAAACTGCAGTTAAAATTCCAGTACTATATTGGCATGTCGAGCTTTTACAGTAGGATACTACAAAACTAGAATGTTAAGTAAAGAAATCGAAACTAAGGGGGGAAAAAAAAAATCAAATACATAAATAATAATAATAATATACTAATAAAAAATAATAATAATATAATACACAAAAAAAAAAAAACATTACGGCTCTTAAGACTCAGTTACTGGACTTGCAAAACTATGGGATGGATAAAAATGTTCTCTTGTCTTGTTTAAATCATTTTTAAATCATTATATCATTATATCAATCAGTTTTAACATTTCACATTTTTTGTTTTATTGTTATGATCATTGTTTTTATGATTGTTCTACTTCCTTTTTTGTGATTATTGTTTTTATTATTGTTTATGATTATTCTACTTTCTTCTATGTAAAGCACTTTGAACTACCTTTGTATACCTTGTGTATGAAATGTGCTATATAAATAAACTTGCCTTGCCTTGTGTGCCTGTTTTATTTTATGTGCTCTATGTAACAATGATAAAGTTCATTCGAATGAAGTCTACATTGCAATACAGTGGCCTAGGCAATATAATTAAAAAATGTAATAATTTAAATTATAATATAATAATTTATTAATTAAAATTTTATTAATAAAGCAATCTCTAATAATCCCAGGTTGCTATAGCCACGTGCGTGAGAAATGGATGTTGTTCCCTTAACCTAGGTTCTCGAGGCCACACGAGATGTTTTTTGCTATTTTCAATCAAAACAAAAACAGTATTACAATTCAGGGGTTTTTGCACTTGAACATTGATTTTAATTAGGGCTGGGCGAAATGGCAAAAATGTACTCTTGATAAAAAAATAAATAAATTCCAATATTGAACGGTAACGATATATATTTCGATATGAGCTGCTAATGCTGCCAGCTTTAAAAGAGTATCCCAACAATGACTGAAGCCACAAAAATTAAAGGGTTCATTAAATTACATTTTAAAGTATAGTTTATTAACCGACTTGAGACGGCGCCGACGCCTCGTGACTGTCAGGAGTGGCATCAAAGAATACTATAAAAATCTAAAATACATGCTTGTATTAAAGTAAAAAATGGATGATAAATACGCCTTCCGTATGGAATTAAATAGCAAGTACGTTGAGTGTCTGGTGTGTCGTATTTATTTTCATTTAAAAACAACATAACTGAAATTATATCATGTTTATCACCAACACAGCAAGTGAGTGTGAATAACGCGATATCCACCTTTGATCTCGTAGGTATCTGTTCCGCTTCCAGAGCTCAGAACTGTTTGTCATTAATTAGTATTGAATTAGTATGTCATGGCCAGGACAAAACTAAGTTAACCGAAAATCTCCTCACTATCACCATACACATTAATATTACAGACGGGTTATATAATTTTGGAAATATATCGGCTGCCTGTATAGCGTAAAATATGGTGCCTTAACGAAAAGTGTTCATTAACTTCAGGGATTAGAAATGAAATGTGGTGACAATCACGATAACATTTTATAGTGTAAACGTTAGTACGTTATTTGTATTAAAACAAACCCGGATGTGGGCCTAAAACAAGACCTGAGGATTTGAGAATTATGCTAAACTAGGCATAAAATATTTTGTGTATTCCCGTGAAAATTTACTTGGATATAGGCCAATATTACATCGAGAGAATACCACAAACGCGCAGTGTAAATTTATTTTTGATGTACCATGTCAATGAAAAAAGCGTTATAGTCATTCTCATGATTATCAGAGGCTAATGTAGCACCCATGTTTTTCGTTTCTATGTCGAAACTACTGAGACCTGCACATTAACTTAAGAAAGAAAGAATTAATTAATTAATTAATTAATTAATTAATAAATACAGAGTTCGGTATACTCACCATAACTTTAATGATGAAACATCAATCTAGAAATGAGGTTCTGTCTCACAGTCACAGCATCGGTTCCGCTCTCTCGCGCACAAGAATTTGATTTTTCACCAACGGTTACTCTCTGGCTTCTTCTTCTTGGTTTTGTTGTTTAATGGCGGGTGGCATCCAACGTGAAGGTGCAATACCGCCACCTACAATACCGGAGTGTGAACCAGAGTGACTAACAGAATCTTAACCCCGCCCCCCCCCCAAAAGAAAGCCAAAACAAACAACAACAAAAAAATATATCCTATTAATTAACCCAGTTTCCCTCAAACATAAAATTAAAGAATTATAACTTCCTGATTGAGTATCTCCTTTACATCCGTCTTCTGAGGTGTCCTTCTGAATATTTCTCTTTCTGTAACATATTTTTGACAGTGACATAGTACATGATCTACTGATTCCTCCGCCTGACTACACTCACGCAGACCTGTTCGATGTTTCCTGATGAGATGCAATATTTAATCTTGTGTGACCCAGTCTTAATCTTGATATTATATTTTCCTCCTTGGTACTTCGCCCAGTTTTCCTCATCCTTCCCACTTCCTTCTGGATGGTATAAAGATGTCTGCCTGTGTTTTCCTTATTCCATTTATCTTGCCATTTGCTGATGATTTTACTTTTAATTATTGTATTTATTTCTGTTGTGCTTAATAAAATGTTCATTGTATTTTCCTGCCTGATTGCTTCCTTTGCTAATGAATCTGCCATTTCATTGCCTTTACCTCCCCTGTGGACCAGAACCCACATAAATGTAACCATTATATTCAACTTGTGAAGTCTGAAAAGAGTTTCATATATTTCAATTACTATGTCTTGCCTACGTAGTAGTCTGAGCACAGAATAACTTTGTTTAATTTAGCTTGTTCTACCCAGAGCAGAGCTGTTGCAATAGCTATTACAGTTTTTCTCAGTCACTTTGGTACATTTCTCGAATCATCCTTGAAATTTGCAAAACTTTAAGTGCATTTCTCAAAATAATTCGTACAAATAGCAAAAGACAATGGATTACCTGCAAAAGCCAGTCTAATGCTAAAAATCCTTAGTTCATCTCTCAAAAATAAATATCTGTGCCAATGAACATGTCAGTGCCATCAGAATGACAAGTCCTTGTGTCATTGTGTATGGATAAGACAGTCAAATTTATTAGTCATGTTGTCAATATAACAGTGTACTCTGGAGGGATGTTCTGATGTAAACTATGGCTAAAGTTTTGATGACAATTATTGTAAATTGTAGGTTACATCTTAGTGTATGTGGGAGTTTGATTGCAAGACACTGGACAAGATTTACATTTATGCTTTTACTGTTGTACTGTAATTTGTTGACAGACCATGTCATTGCGATACAGAAAGGAAAAGATACACTGTATGGCACAAAGAAAAAAGAAACGTGAACAATCTCCTTAGGGAAAGTTGTACATGCAGTGCTGTAGGAATTACAGTGCAGTCTTCCTACACCTCCTGACGTTCCTGTCTGTTGGGCCACAAATTCTCATCCACATCACAACAAATATCTTCTCTTGCGATGCAGCATGGAAAGAATAACAGGACAGATTTAGAAAAAAAGTCTAATGGAAATGTATGTAAAAATATGATTGACATATGACAAATTGTTCAATCATTTTCCATTTTGTGGGGGGCGAGACTATTCAACAGAGAGCCATTATAATACATTTTGATCAACATGACATGAGCAATTGATAATGTAGGAATAGCAGAGAATCATACATAATCATTTGCATGGATGTACCAAAGCATTTGCAACTTGTTCAAAGAAATGAGAAACTACTTTTTTGATGTGCACAAGTGACACAATGATGTGAAGATTGAACAGGTAGTTTTGAGAATTTCAATTCTGATCTGAGAAATGTACCAAAGCGACTAAGAGAAACTGTAACTCAACTGTATAAACTGCCAGGTGATCTGACGTTCTCCTATTATAGCCTATTATATTAAAACCTGTTGTCTCCCTGAATTGAATGTCCCCCCTGTTACTCTGATGACAAGTCCGTCTGAACATGGCCCTTGAATGTTTCTCTAAAAATTACAAAAATACATGTTTAAATCATGCATTGGTACTTATAATTAATGTATCATGGATTTAAAAGAAAGAGTTGCTTAAACAGTCCCCACAGGTATATTAATAACAATAAATGTTGATCTTGTGGGGGTACATTTATTTGGTTCCCATGAGGAAAACAGCTTACTAAGTCATCCAGAATGATGTGTTTTAAAAACATAAAATAACTAGTTTTGTGTAAGGGGTAGGTTTAGGTGCAGGGTTAGGGTAAGGGGATAGAAAATACAATTTGTACAGTAGAAATTACACTTATGGCATGAACCCATAACGATAGGAATATTAGTGTGTGAGTGTGTGCATGCGTGAGTGTGTATATTTGTGTGATGTGTGTGTGAGAGAGAGAGCAAAATAATACATGTTCTCATAAAACTATCAACTTTCAATAGTAAAACACAATGATAAACCTATTTTGTAGCCTAATAAAGGGACAGAATAACAAATATAATAATAGGTATAAGGTATATCTTATAATAATAGGTATAAGAACACCTTACTTTCATGTCATAATAGGCCTTATATCCTATACATTTTATATACAGAACCATTTATATGTTGTAGTGATTGTAAATGGTGACAATATGCTTCTTGTATTAGGCAACATGTTGAAATATACTGTTGTTTAGTGATGTGATGTCCACCCTGTTATGACCTGTCCACCCTGTTTCCCTCTCTGTCCACCATGTTATCTCAGTGTTTTTTAATATACCAAGCTAAAATGGCACCGAATAGTAAGAATGACCTAATTAAAGTTGTCATGAACGGGAATACACAGAGTTCACGCAGAGCTAGGCAAGACGAGCATTTGAGATTAGAAAGTATATAAGTTGTAGATGTATTTAGAAAATATCCAATTGTTTCGCTAGATAAGACCCTTCTTCCTCGGCTGGGATCGTTTAGAGCCTTTGAAGCTGCATTTAAACTACATTTTGTAAGTTCAAACTCGGGAGCACCATAGAAGTCCGTTATATGGAGAGAAATCCTGAAATGTTTTCCTCAAAAAACATAATTTCTTTACCACTGAAGAAAGAAAGACATGAACATCTTGGATGACAAGGGGGTGAGTGCATTATCTGTAAATTTTTGTTCTGAAAGTGAACTACTCCTTTAATGGTATGTCCCATTTTAAGGGTTGCCAAAATTATGATTTAAAATCAGTAAGAGATGTATCTTCGTACGATACTGTTCTTCTGACGTTCTCACACTCTGAGTGGAAGAAGATTCCTTGTGTGTTTTACTGGAGTCGCCCAATAGAGATTAGGAAACGCCTTATTTATTTCGGTATTTGAATTAAGGCGGGAGAAAGGTTACTTTACGTAGGCTGGTATAAAATAGCTCTTGAATATCTTAATTTAATATTTCTGTCGTTTCTAAGCTCATATTTGCATCTATTTGCATTATGTGTAATTGTTCCTAAATAGCCTACCTTTTCTCGTTAAGAAGCAAGCAACCATAATTCTTTGAACTACAAACATCTTAACCAATAGGAAGCAAGCACTTAATTTGCATTAACTAGGGAGGACGGTTATTTTATGCGGGCTTCAGAAGTCAGAAGTAATACGACGTGAAACAGGAAGGTAGGTCTGTCTTAAACTTCTTAATTTGCAGTAGTTTTAAAGCTCATATGTTTTGCATCTATTTGTACTATGTGTAATTGTTTGTGAACAGCCTGGCGTCTTTTTTTCTTGCTCAGGAGCAAGCAAATTATTCGTCGAAGCTTTTTTCAAACAGATTTCCAAGAAATGGATAATAAGGATCAACCACAAACGTGAGTAATATTACTATTAATATTCAAGTGTTTTTTTTGTGTTTTTACTTCTCATCCCAGCAACAACAATGTTCCAAAACCATTGTTATTCTGATAGGGAGATAAGGCAAATTCGTAAACATTTTGTACTACAGAAATATGAACATTCAAGTTATATTGCCCAGCCTTACGGAATTACGTGAAATTTTTCGAAAGAAATTATTACCATTTAGCACAGAATAGTAAACGTACTAGTAACGTTACTGAAATTAAGCCTGTAATACAGGTACTTTTCTTTTTATAATGTCTGGCACTCATGTATATAATGATAGCTAGCAACCAAAAATAACACAGAATGGTTCCAAATGACGAGATTACCCATCTAACAAATTTTGGTTCTCAGAACGTCCCCATAAGGTTCTTTTTTGTTTCCCAGAACCATTTTTTATAGTTTTTGGTTAGCCAGTAAAGTCTTCTTAACTGTAACGTTACTCAAACTTTAGTTTTTGGTTTGTAAATTATTCTATTCTATGTTTGTAACATTATTCTAATGTTCCCTTAACGTTATTTTAACGTTCCCAGGACCTCAGGCTTTGGTTAGTAGAACATTATTCTAATAATATTTTTACGTTTACATAAGTCCTTATAATGTTTGCCTGCCCTCTTTTCTGCATTTTTTTTTTCAAACGCATTGAATTTCTTTGTGTTCTCTTGCCAATGTTTTGCATTTCCTTGCAAAAATTAGAATTGGGTTTAAGTGAATGCAGGAGGTAACACAAAAAGTTTTTGCAAGAGAAAGTTATTCTGGGGAACACAAAACATTTGTGAGAGAGTTCAAAGGAATTCACTGTGTTTGAAATTGAGTACTTCTTGGTTATATAGTATGACAGCATACTCTTTACCACTGCAAATGGCAGAACTGAGTTGATCTTCCTTCTCTCTCTCTCTCTCTCTCTCTCTGTATGCATATATACTGTATATAGAGGGAAAGAGAGAACTTTATATAGAAATGGAGAGAGAACTTTATATAGAATTGCAATAAACTTGGAATGTACTTAAAAAATCAGCATTTGTAAAAAAAATATATATATTTTAATGTTTTTCAACAATTTCATAAATTTTTCACAGTGTTGATGTTTTCAGTTAAACATTGCAGTGTATTCTAATACAGGGTTCCCACAGGTGCTTAAAATCCTTGAAAGTGTAATTCTGAAAAAAAAAAAAAAATTCAAGGCCTGGAAAGTGTTTGAAAGGTCCTTGAATTTGAAGTTAACCAAGGCGTGGGAACCTTAAAGCGCTTTGAATGGAGAAATCTAAAAATACTCATTTGCAAATTTAGATTACATATATAAATATCTAATATATATACATATATATATATCTATATATGTTTATATATATATATATATATATATATATATATATTCGTGGCACGAGATCTCGTCACACCCCTAATATATATATATATATATGTATAACTATATATATATACACACACACACACACACACATTTACGTGTGTTGAGAGTCTAGGGATATCAATTTGATTATGTCATTTGCAGTTCTAAATTAGAGTGGGTGCAGCTAAAGAGCTCTTTTGGCATGTGATGATTTTTAAATGTCTGATCGGTACATTTTCCTGTACAGGGACATGTGTAATGCAGTGTTCTCTGCAAATTCCACAAATTCCAAGAGTATTTTCAAAGTAACCTACAATATTGCGAGTTGGAGGCTTCAACAGAAGTAAATATACAACAGTAGTATTTCTCCATAACATTTATGAATATACAACATGTGTTATGTAGGGCCCTACTTTTGGATCTTTTTTAAAATCTGTTTGCTTTTAGTCACTATTCACTGCAATGATATGGGCTAGTGTGAGCAGCAGGACAATTTTTACAGATTTCCTCTTTTGAGGTCCAAAAAACAAAAAAGGGCATAAGACATCATAACACCAGGGTGAATTCATAATGACCTTGACTTTGAATTTTATAGTGAATTATCCTTTTAAGTTAAAATGTATACAAATTAAATGAATGAAAAGTTATGTTTTTTGATGATGTACATGTTTTAAATTTGTGCATGTATTTTAACAGTTCAGAAGAAGACATGCACGAATTACTCAGGCAAATACAAAGGACAACGACGTTACTGGCAGAAAGAATGTCCTCCCAAGGAGCTCCAGTAAGAGATGTCCTTCCAGGGACATCCTTGTCATCTCTGATGCCTCCAACTCACAATCTTTCCCCATCTGTAACCTCCACCCCCTGCTTCAGGACTAACTCCACACGCTGGAGACCTTATCCCTCCGTCTCTGAAAGTCAGAGCATCCAAGAATCTGCATCAAAAGAAGATGAAATACAAATGAATCTCGCAAGACTTTTCCGACCATATAATTGTAATCCAGAGTTTGGGCGCTATAAGGGGAAACAACTTAAAAAGAAAAGAGAGGTACCCTGGAGCCACTTTTTTTTTTGCCTGTCTGAACCCGAGAGTGTTTTTTTGCCAAGTTTTGAGGACGCAAAGCTTCTCGAAGAATGTGGTCTGGGCCGGAAATTGATCACTTTTTCAAATAACATGGCCAGCCATGCAGAGGTCGCTGAATGCCTTTATCAGGCATACCCTCCACTGCGACATGCTGGGGGATTCGCATTAGCCAGGAGTGATCGGAAAAGGGAGTTAACCAAAATCCCAATACCGCCTACAGGCTACTCAGTAGCCTACTTAAGGCTTGGCTGTAAAGCAAAGCGAACCCCAATATACATAATTCCTCTACAGAAACATATTGTGCTGCAACCTCCTGAAGAAAATGTAAGTGTAATGTGCAAACTGATGTATTAACAGTTTGTTAATAAAGTGAATCTTAATGTTTTGTTTCATTTTATTCACTTCAATAGCAGGTTCCAGCAGTCATGCAAGAGTGTTTTACATGCAAGAACAACATCATGCTTACTCGTCTGGCAGAACACATTGCAACATGCAAATGGTAAATTTTGTGTACTGACTGTTCAGATCTTATTTTAAATTAAGCATTAAGTAACTTTGAAAAGAAAGATATCATATTTTTTTTATTCCATGCATACAGCACAAATGATAATGAAAATTCTGATGAATGGAAGGATTCAGTCACTCAACCAGAAGATGGGTATGCTACTCTGTGCTAGTAATCTGATATTTAAGAATGTCCTTACTTGTTGGTGAATGTGTTGTGGGTTAAAATGCAGGTAATTGTGTTTCAGTTCCAGTTCCAGTGATGATGAAGCAGTGTTAATGGCAATTGAACTATCTTTACAGGTTTGTATGCTTTACATTTTTACTTTGACAAACATTTTCAAACAAATAACAACTCTTACTTTTGTACACAAGCAGGATTGCATGCCCTCAGGACATTCAGCAGCAGATGGGTCACACGAGGCTGTGGGTGATTCAGTCTGTGTTCCACTTCAGACTGAAGTTCCACTGTATGTATATTTCCAGTTATTTGTTGTATGACTAGTACATTTAGTGATTTATGCCAAAATTTATGCCAAGTAATTTAGGCAATTTTGCATTTAACAGCTAAGGTTGTTTTTAATTCTTTCTGAACAGACCATTTGTTATCTCAAGTGATGAAGAGGACATGCGTGATGTAAGTTTACCAGTTTGCTGAAACAAAACACTGTTTGGCATGCAATATTATTTCCTTGTAATCTTACATGTATGTAGTGATCCATATAATATAATTTCTAGGTTGTTAAATTGTTAACCAGGTCAAACTGTACTTTCTGTTGGGCTGTCGCAGTGAAGGAATTTCCCTTGCGGTAATACTGAATGGCTATTTTTTAAGCTATCTTTGTGTTAAATGAGAAAGGATAAAGTATACATTACAAATTGTAGCTTTAGAAAGAAATATTTTATTTGATTCCAAATAAAATTTATTACACATGAGACCAGTAGTTCTCAACTCAAGTCCTCAGGGCCCCACTGCTCTGCACATTTTGTATGTCTCCCTCATTGAACGCACATGATTCAGATCATCAGCCCATTAGGAGAAAGATCCATTAACTGAACTGTCAAATTTAGAAACATACAAAATGTGAACAAAAATTTACAGATAATTTACTTTCCCCATTGTCATGTCTTTCTTTCTTCAGTCGTAAAGATTTTTTTTTTTTTTTTGAGAAAAACATTTCAGGATTTCTCTTCCAAAAACTTCCAAAAAGCAGTTTTAAATGCAGCTTCAAAGGGCTCTAAATGATCCCAGCTGAGAAAGAAAAGTCTGTTATTTTCTAAAATAAAAATTACAATTGATATACTTTTTAACCTCAAATGCTCGTCTTGTCTAGCTCTGCGTGTCCTCTGTGTATTCCGGTTCAAGACAGTAGGGTATGTCGAAAAACTCTTTTCTTCTCTAACTTTAAAATCATCCTACATCACTGTTTTCACTTTTTTGGTAAAGGGCATTTGATCTTCTTTGCACGTTCACTTTGCAACCACTTGGTCGGTACTTCTGCAGTGATGTAGGATGATTTTGAAGTTGGAGGAGAAAATGAGATGGGAGTTTTTTTGACATACCCTAACTGTCATGAACTGGAATACACAGAGTTGACGCAGAGCTAGACAAGATGAGCATTTGAGGTTAAAAAGTATATAAATAGTCAAATTTTGTAAGAAATTACCCAATTGTTTTGCTAGATAACACACTTCTTTTTTTGGCTGGGATTGGTCACAGCACGTTGATGCTGCATTTAGATTGCATTTTTGAAGTTCAAACTCGCGGGCACCATAGAAGCTCACTATATGGAGAACATTCCTGGAATGTTTTCCTGAACATACATAATTTCTTTATGACTGAAGAAAGAAAGACATGAACATCTTGGATGACAATGGGGTGAGTAAATTATCTGTAAATTTTTGTTCTGGAAGCAAACTTCTCCTTTAACAAATTTACTTAATGCAAATAAATGCTGTTTATTGACATTTCTGTTTATCAAAGAACACTAAAAAAAAACAATGTATAACCATTTACACAAAAAATCTGAAACAGCACAACTGTTTTCAAATTTGAAAATAGAACTTGATCATCAAATTAACATGATTTCTGAAATATGTGCCACTGATGACTGGAGTAATGATGCTGAAAATTCTGCTTTGTCACAGGAATTAATTACATTTTAGAATATATTAAAATAGAAAAGTTCTCTTTAAATCTTTTAATAATTCATAATATTTCGGTTTTTGCTGTATTTTTTTTTTTTCAATAAAGGCAGCCTTGGTGAGCAGAGGAAATTTAATTTCAAAATCAGTAATAATTGTACTGTTTTCTAAGCTTTAGGCAGGCACTTCAATAATAAATCTATTAATACTTTTATTATGACATATAGTATTATGTAATAGAGTATTTCTAGGATTATTAAATGCTGCTTTTTATTTCTGAAGGACAATAGTGCGTATTATTACAATTTATAAAACAGCCAGTTCCATTCCTCAATTGACCATTCACAAACAACTTGATTGACAGTTTCCTCTTTGTTTTGCGATGTATTTTTCACTGCGTGTGAACATGATGTGTAGTGTGAGAGCAGCAATGTTTGTGGGACATAGCAACAGTAACTAAGGAGGGCGGGTTTTTGCGAATGGTCAATATGCTGGGGGCGTGGTCAGATTTTCCTTCTTTGTTGTCTCTAGCTGACCACATGCCTGTATCATACAGAAGTAGACTACTGGTCGAAAGTTGGGACACATTACTATTTTTAATGTTTTTGAACATTGCATGACTTATGCTCATCAAACTATAATTTATTTGTTCAAAAATACAGAACAAAACAGGACTATTGTTAAGTATTGTTACAATTTAAAATAACGGTTTCCTATTTTAATATACTTTAAAATATAATGTATTTCTGTGATGCAAAGCTGAATTTTCAGCATCATTACTCCAGTCTTCAGTGTCACATGATCCTTCAGAAATCATTCTAATATTCTGATTCATCATCAATTTTGGAAACAGTTATGCTGTTTAATATTTTTTTTATTACTGGTGATACTTTTTTACAGGATTCTTTGATCAATAAAAAAAACAGCATTTATTTAAAATAGAAATCCTTTTTTAGTAATACACTACCGTTCCGTTACTGTACTGTTTTTTTCTTTCTTTAAAAGAAATTAATACTTTTATTCAACAAGAATGCTGTTCTTTTTAAGTTTCTATTTATCAGTGAATCCTGAAAAAAAGCAGATTCCCAAAAAATCAAAACGAAATCAAAACAAAAATCAAGAATTAGACTAATAAACAAAACAATTGATAAAACTTAGTGAAGAGGAAAATTGTCATGGAAAACACTTGTTGGTTTGCAGTTTTAATATATGTTTGCTTACATTTTTTTTCAAGATCTGAGGTAAACTATCTGTTGTTGCTTTCAGTATGTCTAAAAAATGTCACGCAAAATGATATTCAAACTCACATTAGACACTTTTAACATTGACTAAAGCACATAATCAGTACCTGAGGTTATAACTGCGACGTCGCAAAAAATAGAAACCATTTCTAAAATTGAAATTTCGTGTGTTGCCATCGTGGCTGGTCAGGACAGAAACTCCTTTTATGGCGTGTCCCGGCTTGCGTAGTAGGACACGGTGTTATATTATAAGATATGCTCCATTTACACAGAGTGCGCCTGATAGCGAAATCAAAAGTGAAAGTGAATGGCAAGAGCTTATTCAAAGGACATTTAAATAAATTGTGAGTAACTGTTGGTGTGATGTCAGATCTATTTCAGAACTGGCCGCTTTCAAAATAATCTTAATTTTTAATTAAGTCAGAAGTCAAATTAGTTACGATAACTGTGAAAATTGACTGGTATTTATAGTGGCGACTGAAATTTTGGTGAAGTGATAACATGAAAATATTTGCATACTTTCTGAATGTTCACTAGATAATACCAAAAATGTATTACACATAATATGTATTTGTAAATTTGATCATTATTTTGATTACAGAACAGGATGGTGGATGAACACCAACAAAATGACATGTCCCCATCACAGCCAACAACAGAGAGTTGCCATGGTGAAGAAAGCGAGTAAGTAATCTGTTTAAAAAAACTACATATTTGATTTAAGCAAAAGATCAGTTCTAAGTAAATAAAGTCAAGCACACTGACGAGAAGTAATCAGTTACACAATCAGAAGTAATCAGCCTCACATTTAACAAAAACCCACCAATTCACTATCTCAACAAAGTAGAATACTTAATAAAAAAAATAAATAAAAAAAATTAGTGAATTGTTGGCCTTCTGGAAAGTATGTTCATTTACTGTATATGTACTCAATACTTGGTAGGGGCTCCTTTTGCTTTAATTACTGCCTCAATTCGGCGTGGCATAGAGGTGATTCATCTGTGGAACTGCTGAGGTGGTATGGGCCCTATTTTAACGATCTAAACGTATGGTCTAAAGTGCATGGCACAGGTTAAAGTGTTTTGACTAGTGATTTAAGCCTAGGTGAACTATGACTTTGTAAAATGTTAACATTTCCTTACAGGCCAGATTTGGAAACTATTTTGCGGAGGCTGGAGAACCAGCTGGATGCTGGACCTCCACCATTTTCCAATTACATAAATGTCATGCGAGACACTGTGCTATCAAGCGCCATGAGAGCATTCAGTCGTCTAAATTTTTCACCGGAAAAAAGGCTGAATGTCGTATTCGTTGATACGGAAAACACCGGAGAAGGAGCAGTGGATGATGGAGGCCCCACAAGGGAGTTCTTCAGACTGATGATTGCGGAGCTAAAAGACAGCCAGTACTTTTGTGGACCTGAAGAAATGAAAAATTTGGCTTTGGTGTCTCGGGGTAAAAAGCACTGTTCACTAGCAAAAGTACAAAAGTTCTGTTTTGTGTTGTTTTTTGCAAATCTGTGAAGTTGTTTTGTTTGTTTGTATTTTAGCTGTGCTGGCTGGAGACTATAGAGTTATTGGGAAGATGCTTGCTGTTTCTGTAATCCATGCCGGAATTACTCCATCATTCTTTTCTGAAAGACTTTACAGTCTCATCTCACACTGTCCCACACCTTCTGCTGATATTGAAGAAATAGAGGATTGGGAAGTGAGACAGATGCTTCAGAAGGTAAGAGATCAAAATTTACAAACTGTACAAGAGAGTATTCACATTTTTCACATTAATCTATATATAAAAGTTCCAATTTTGAGATTGGCTCAGGAAAGCCTGACCAGAAAATGTGAAGTATTTTTAAGAGCTTTACTTTAGAACATAAGTTTGAAATAGTTTAAAGATTTACTTAAGTACTTTTTAAAAGGTGTTTAATAGATTGAAAGATTGACAGATAGGAAAGCTACTCTGAAAATTTACTTTGACAAGCTGCTTGTAAGTTTAAGTAGTTATGATACTGTCAAGCTAAATACTGGGCTCCAGACTGCAGACATTTTGTGGCCTTTTTTCATAATATGAGTACTTTTTGTTAACTGATAAGTGCTGACATTTCTGATGCATATGGCAAACAAAACGAAAGTGAAACAAAATAATGCTACTCATTTGAACTGCAGAGCACGGACCATCTACACAGCGCTGAAACTAACTAGTTCTAGAAGATGCCTTAGGATTTAATGTGCTAATGCTGACTGTAACCATGGTAGGTTGAGGTAAAATAAGTAAAACGTTTTTACATTATTCATTTTTGGGTTCGTACAGCCTGAAATTCAAGGACATTCACATGCTTGAATTTTTTTCCAGCACAATATAAAAAATATTTGATAACCAAAAAAGCATTTGTTCAGCCATTAAAATGTCAACATTTGTAAAACTGAAAGTGTCAAGATGTAGGAAAACTAACATGCTTTTATTTAAAAAAAAAAGTATATGTATATTTTCATTATATATCCATAATTGCATATTCAAAAAAAAAATCAACAAGAGATATTTTTTTATTACTTGTCCTTCCAGAATTTTCACTGGCCCCGCAAAAAATAAAATAAAGTAAAATAAAATAGTTGTTGTTCTCATAGTTTCTGATAAATGTAACCTTTACCAACAAGGTTATGGCACCAAAAACGATGTAAATTTAATAACTTAATTCATTTAAATTTTAAATATTGTTAGGCAAGTGAACACACTACATGTTCACTGTATAAATATGGAATTAATCCTTATAAAAGTTATTCATTAAAGAGCAATTACAAATGCAAAAAAAAAAAAAAGTTGTGATGTTTTCAAAGATAAAATGTTGAATATTCATTAAGGAAATTATTACAAATGAAAGGACACTTTAAGTGAAATTAAAACTGGCAGTAGGTGGCAGAAAGTTACTGAGTGAGTCATTGAGATTAAATTGGTTCAGTCAAACAGATGATCCATTCAGGAGTAAAGCATTTGACTGACTTAATACGTGAGTTGATTCAACCGATTAATTAAACAAAATATTAGAAATAAATATATTTGCAGTGCGTTTCTTTATTTGTTTGTGTTGTGAGGATTTGAAGCATATGTACTGTCAAACTGATGAAGATGTTTTCTTAATTTGCAGGTGCTTTTTCTATTTGCATGTGTTTCTGAACTCTGCCACTGTAGTACTGATTGTTGCTTGCAATGCAAAAACAAATCAGCAGTATTGTTTTTCCAGTATTGTTTTATATATTATTGCTACCTCTTTGAATAGATCAAGAATGCAGAGACATTGGAGGGAGCACAGGATGCCATGATTGAAGCTTCAGGTATCTTGGCACTCCTTGGATGCTCCACCAACCTGAGAAGTCTTCATGATAGAGATGCCCTTGTTGAAGAAGCTGCAAGGGCATACATTGAAGGCCGTGTCAAAGAGGCAACAGAACAGTGAGTATTTCAGTGGATTTCACTTTTTTGTGATACAAATACTTTGCGTTACAGGGATATGATGACCCAAAAATTGGCCAAAAAAAAAAAAAATCCAATTTTTTTCAGAACAATTGTCAGATTCTCTATTTTTTTTTTTTGATTGTATCTAGTCAACTTGAAAATGTAACTACAACATGATTCAAGTAAATTTTTCTTTAATTTTTAAATTCTTTAATTTAAAAGTTCTGTGACGTGCACAACACATGATGTTGTCAACATGATGTAGCCTAAATGTTAAACAAATCACTTGTTAAATATCTTTGCAGAAAAGATGCATGAACTTCAACTATATCTTGTACAAACTTGTCTTATACATATTATATGTGTAACGTGGGAGTCAGGACAACGGAGTTGGGGATCCAAACGCAAGTCTTTATTAACAAACATGGTCAAAACAGGCAGGGTCGAACACCAGCAAACAGTATCAAAGAATAATCCAAAGAGTAATCCGATAAGCAGGCAAAGGTCAGGGCAGGCGGCGAATGATCAAAAACAAGGATACAGTCCAGGGTCGAAAAAACACGGGGAAACTAGAAAACACGGTAAGTGAAACACAGGAACTAGGAAAAGGCTAAACAATAATCAGCGATATTAAAGACTGTACAAACAGCTTATATAGAAGACAAGGAGAAAACATGACAAAACCAACCAATGAGAACAAGGCACATGTTAACAAGGAACCAATCAGAACATGACACACAGACAAGGGTGGCACATGACATGATAACATGAGGGGCAAGGGACACATGGGAAATGGAGCAAAGGCAAGAGTCCCTCCAGTGGAGTTCATGGGCACTCCAGCAAGAAATCTTGACAAGAAATAATATGAGGAAAATGCTTAAAAAAAAAAAAAAAAAAAATCTCAAAAGGTAAGGTAATTCAAATTCCAAATGACTGAAGGTATAACACCAGTAGACTATTATTAACTAAAAATGTTCTGTAAAAACAGTGAACTGCAGCTTTCAGCCTGTCACCATAATGCGAACATGTAATGTCAGACATACAGTAGTAGTTATTCACAGATTTTTTTCTCTATTACACTGCTTTTCCATTATTTTTTTATGTAAGCATAGATGTGTTTGACGCAATTTCTTAGAGTGAAACAACTATGCAAGTGCTGTGAGTTTGAGTTGTTTATAATTCCATTTGAGAATGGAACATATGGCAACCATCTGGCCAAATTTATAATCTGTTATTTTTCCACCAAAATTCCAGCTCAATGGCTTTCTATTTAAAACCAAGGAATCAGGACAACAATTATTGTAATTTCAATGCTCCATAAAACAAAAAGTAAAAATACTAATAATAATAATTGTTGTTATTGTTGTTCTTTTTTGTTTTTAGCTTATCAAATGCCTGACTTTCAGTTTTGTTTAAATGAAAAATGATTACAATATAAAATATTATTCGTTATCTGTTTAAGGCTGACTGAGGGGTTGAAGACCCTGGGACTAGCTGATGCAATAAAGGCACATCCACAAATGCTGAAACCACTGTTCATCAGTGGTTCGAAGCCACTTGACGTGGACGACATTTTGAAACTCTTCAGGGTTAATTTCAGTTGCCCCGGCAGCAATAGGCGGAGAGTGGAAAACCAGACGGTGATGTTTTGGAGGGATTGGCTTATTGAAGTTGGGGGTATGTACTGTTATCCTTGTGTTATGTTTAAAAATAATATTTTCTAGTTATGGATGCACAATTATGCTTTTTCATGGCTGATTCAGTTTTTTAACAAGCAAATTGGCTGATTCCAAGACCGGCTACCCTTTTTTTTCCCACTTTTTTTAAAGTACATTTATTTGTTTATTTGCTCTATAACAGCGGAAAATGAATATACTCAAACATATTTAAAATACGTTAATTAGTATACTACAAATACATTTACATATTTGTTTACTTTTAAAAATACCCTGCAGTTGTACTTTTAGTATACTAAACTGGTATACATAAGGTCTGTTAAATTTGAACAACAAATTTTTTGCTTAATGCAATTTAATTGTGTGCAATGTAAGGGTTAACAGGTCATCTAATTAACCCTCACACTGATTTTCTCAATGAGGCTATTATGTTTTTCTGGATTTTTGGATTTCTCTGCATATAATGGACTTCTATGGTGCACCCAAATTTGAACGTCCAAAATGCAGTTTAAATGCAGCTTCAAAGGGCTCTAAAGAATCCCAGCTGAGGAAGAAGAGTCTTATCTAGCAAAACGATCGGTTATATTCTAAACAAATTGACAATTTATATACTTTTTAACCTCAAATGCTCATTTTGTATGCTCTCTGTGATGCGCATGTGTACTGTGTAATCCGTGTCAATACAGTTAGCGTCAAAAAACTCTCATAGCGTTTTCTTCTTCAACTTCAAAATCGTCCTACATCACTGTTTCAAATTTTTTGGTAAAGGGTGTTTGATCTTCTCTGTATGTTCACTTTGTAAACACTGGGTTGGTACTTCTGCAGTGATGTAGGATGATTTTGGTGTTGAAGAAGAAAAGAAGATGCAAATTTTTCGACATACCCTGTTTGATTAGGGTTGGAGCTGAACTTTGCAGGACAGCAGCTCTCTAAAATCTTGTAATCTGTGTGCCCAGATTTGCAAACTACCTTTTTTCAATCTACACTCAAATTCATAATCTATTCCCATAGGGTTGGTACTCATACTGCAAGAACAGAACAAGCTCCCAGGTAGCACATGTAGTAAACAAATCTCATGTGTACTATTAAGTAGAATGCATCAAACTGTCTTTGTGGAACAGACAAAAATTTGATGATGTAGTACATTCCTAGACTGTCTTACTACAGGTCAGATTTTGCCAAAATTTCCATTACTGTCCATACAGTACACTGTTGTTTTTTTTAATAAGATATTTGTGTACTGTACATACAGTAATGGAAATGTTGGCAAAATCTGACCTGTAGTAAGCCAGGCTAGGAATGTACTACAAGCTTTGGAACATGGAGGAAAAAAAAAAAAAAAAAAAAACTTTTGGTGAATTACTGTAATTTTTTTCTAAACATTTGTGCACTGTACATACAGTAAAAAAGATATTGGCAAAATCTGATCTGTAGAAGTAAGTTTTACTACAAACATACTACAACCTTTTTAACATGAAAAAATAACCTTTAGCTTTTTAATTTTTTTTTCATGGAAATATTTGTGTACTGTACAGACAGTAAGGGAGAAATTGGAAGTATTGTCTAAGGCGAGACATTGGCAAAATTTATTTAGTCATTTTTCCCACTAGGCATTTACTATGTCCTGTAAACATTAATTTGAATTAATTATTGGACTTCGTTTTGTACTGTGAGGTAAATTCGCAGATGATCCCTAAAGCAGACTAGTCGAATATACAGACAACATGCATGTCAACATATACTGATTTACCTGAACAATTAGGCAATAACAAATGTGTAGTACAAAGCACAAAGCATTCGACCCTTTTTTGGCACATCTGGAACCTCATAAATATTAGGCATATTATTATTGTTGTTTTATTATAACTCTAAATGTGCTTACTCAAGACCTATAGTTGTACCATATAATATTTGGTAACCAGGGTTTCCGCAGGTCCTTAAAAGGCTTAAATTTTGTTGTATCAAATTTAAGGCCATAAAAAGTCTTAAATTGTACAAGAAAGTATTGATTATGATATCAAGATGTCTTAAATTTGAGGACAGAAAGACTAGAATTGCGATATGGCTTAATGTGACGATTAAACTTCAAAAGAATACGATGTTGTAACATGATGATTTCGTTCCTGAACGTTTAAAAAAAATGGTAATGACTCACTTAACAGTGACTAGCTGCTGCCTACTGGTGGTTTTAATTTCACATTTTTACTTAAACACTAATAATGAACAATAAGTTAAACCAAAGGAACAATTCAAGAATGTCCGAGAATGGTTTAAACCAAGGGGATGATTGGCCAAACTACAGTATAATCCTGTGGCCACGGATTTGCAGGTCGTTTTTTTTAAATGCATGTAGTACAACAAATTGTGCCCACTGTTAAACCATGGGCACGTAAAAGGTCACATACATTAAACATTTACCAAATTTTGCTGTCGAAACTGAATGCACCCACACAAGCAGCATGCATATGATAGGGTGCCTGCAGAGTGTACTGCCTTATCAAATCGTGCTACATTGCTGGTGTTCAATGTATTTTTAAAAGTACTTTTTGCACTTATTAGCATGAATAATTATAGACACAGACTGTGCAAAGAGACCAATTCAAGAGTCACTTTTTAGGAAAAATTGCATTACAGTTTGTGTGCATGTCCAGAATAGAGATCAGCCACAATTAAATAAACAGCTGGTTGAGTTTGAAACCAAAAACCATCGGGTTCTGATTTATGGCTGCTCAACTAGTGCATCTCTAATTTTCAAAATAGTTTTCTTGGTTTTGAAATTTAATTTGTTTCTTCTGAGTAGTCTTGTTTTTTTTTTTTAATTGCGAAAATGTACATAAGACAGGGAACAACATAAGGCACAACCACCATTAATACTATAAATAATCAACAAAAATATTATACTTACAACAATATAGCAAGAATAAGGGAAAAGAAAAAAAAACACAAAAAGCAAGAATCAACAGAAAAATATCAAATAAAGTATATTACAATAATAAATATTATTTTAAAATAAGATTTTTAAAATACTTAAAACTCTGAAACATTTTAACAAACTCACAAAGAAATACATCAAAGGAGGGAGTCTTCAGTTAAGTTAGTGATATTATCACAATTATTTTTATCCCAGCAATATTTTTTTTTTCCTTAGAGAGCAGCAGGCCTGTGACTCTACAGCAAATCCTGATTTTCGCCTCTGGAGCAGACAAAATACCACCTCTGGGTTTCCCTTGCAAACCAACCATCCAGTTTTTACATCCTGAGGACTACGGAATGCGGATCTTCCCAGAGGCCAACACCTGTGACATCACACTTCGTTTGCCTCTCCATGCATCGTACCTAAATTTCAGAGAGAAAATGGAGTCAGGGATTCTTCAGTCCCCAACTTTTGGTTTTGCCTGATTATTATTATTTTTTTTTTGTATGTTTCATTTCAAATAATTGTTTAAACTGTTCAAACTGATCTATGCTATTTTTTTATTATTATTAATTTTATTTTTTTTTATATTTGTTGGACATATTACTGAAGCTGTTTCCTGGCAGGTTGTGACTGGGAGAATGTTTGAAGTGTTTAGACTGTTAAACTTTTTCCAATACATCTTCAAAACAGCTTTCTATCTCTCTCTTTTTTTACTTTACTGAAGGTTGACTTAGATGTGAAAAAAAATCTGAACTTGTTGAAGTTCAAATTAAAACTTAAAATTAATTACCACTTAGAATTTTTAATAAAGTAAAGAATCAACATTAAAAAATGAGGAAGACCTTAATTTTCATATAAATAGATTTATTTGGTTAACTGGCAGATATGTGACGTCACCCAACACTATCAAAATAAGTCTATACATATTGTATAAAGATCCTTTATACATATTGTATAACATTAAAAAGGGATAATCATTCCATAATTTCATACCCCTAAAACCTATTAAGTATTGACCTCTACAAGTGAGAGCTTTAGGAAGATGAGAATTTGAAAACTGATGAGTTAAATAACAGTGAGCCTATGGGACCTATATAATCAGCTGTTTGCACCGCACTGGATCCCTCGACAAAAAAAGCAACAGAGTTTTTCCATAGGGTTTTTGATTTTTGGCATAAAGGAAAAATCTATAATTTTGACCCATACAATGTATTTTTGGCTATTGCTACAAACATACCTGTTGTAAAAATGATTGGCTACTGGTAGCTCCTCTCTGGGAATACCCCATTTATTGTCACCACAAGCTTGCATGTGTGTGTGGTTTCTACAAATAAAGATATAAGGAAATATGTAAGTACAAATAACGATAACAAATATAAGTACTCACAATAAATATAACGGCAATCTCCACAATGAATAGATTACACACAATGATTAATACAGTAGAATATGAGAACAAATGTGCCATTACATTGGAAAGTGCACTGAAATTACTAATACTGAGCGTTAGAAATTTGACACCTCTCAGCACGGAGGAGAGAGATGGAGCCGCTCTGTCTAGTATCAGTGCGCATGCGTCAAAGGATGCTTTAACTTTGGGAATGATCGATATAAATATGTACATCAAATAAACCATATGATGAATAAACGGCACATAGATTATGTCTTCTGAACATAAGGGTGATATCTGAGGTAACTAGTATGCAAATATATACATAAACATCTTTACGAGCGAGTTCACATTCGTCACTCATATACCTTAACTTATACACATTCGGCGAGGTAAACATGCATAAACAAAGTAACGCACTTTCTTACTGTATCGATAGGCTGCTACTTTACAGGCAAGCACACAACTTTAGCAAAGAAAAGTCACTACAGTACAGCTTGCATCCATACGCTTTCCCGAACGATTGAACTCTGCACGGTGGGCGGGAGCAGAAGCCTGCGCGTCATTTCCAGAGCGCTGATTGGCTCACTGAAAGGATGCGTCAACTTAGCTGATATCAAAAGAAACTAAGGCACTTAAGTATATATGCTTAATAGTGGCCTTTTTTACACCTGTGGTACTTAAGACTGGTTTTGTGGTCCAGGGTCACATATAAAACCACGTATTTACATTTCGAAATAAGGTGCATTAAAAGTCAAATCCTTATTAATATGAATATTTTAATAAAAAACTAGTCTCTACGTATTATTTAATAAAAATCTAGTGCATGAAATAAGTGAGCAAGTTTTTTATTATGGTAAATTTAGTTTAATTTAATCAGATTTTAGTGAATAAAGTACCATGTTTACAATTTCTAAAGCTATATTATATTACATCATATTGTATTATATTAATTATTATATTTATGTAAATTCTACGTGATTTAAGTGCTGTAATGGGCGCACGCGCTGAAAAACCGAATGCACGTCGCATTTGAACCGGAACCAAATAACTTATACTCTTCGAAACGGAGGGAGTTACGATGGAAACGTGGAGGAAACTCAGCAGTCAAGCAGCAGAACCATCTATGAGCAGAACACCGTCTCTCACTGTTGTTTTCACTAATTTCAGGTAAGTTTGGTCTTTGAAATTACACAAATAGTACATAAAAGTGTTCCTGGCACTTTCTTTCATGCAAATGACACGCTTCCGTTGAATATTTACTTTACAGAAATTGTTTAGTGTTTTTTTTTGAAAAGGTCCGTTAGCCGTATATATATCTATGCCGTTAGCATCTCAACCGTAATGCCTTGAGCTCTTGTTTATGAAAGTTTGGGCTATTAATGTCGTCTTACGTGTATATGAGCGGTATGGGTTTTTTTCATATTTTTTTAATAAAGGTTTTGCTGGAAATTTGTCAATAAATGACAGGAAGTAAGCTAATTAATTTAAGCTAAAATAGGCTGAAAGTACTTCAAACACGTTTTGACGTTTAATGGTTAACAATGATTGACACCACTTGTTATATAAGAAAACCCTCTATGACACAGAAGAAGTTCCTGATTTTAAAGTTTCGAAAGGGATCTGCTGACAGAACACAGGTGTTCTTTTGATGCATCTTTAATAATATATTTTGGCTATATTACCATACATCTAATTTTCTTTTGCAAAATTATATATATATATATATATATATATATATATATATATATATATATATATATATATATATATATATATATATATATATATATTTACACACTACCGTTCAAAAGTTTGGGGTCAGTAAGACTTGTAATAGTCTTTAAACTAGTCTCTTATGCTCATCAAGGCTGCATTTATTTGATTAAAAATATAGAAAAAAAAAACAGTAATATTGCAAAATGTTTTTACAATATAAAATAATGTTTTTTATTTTAACATACTTTAAAATAGAATTTATTCCTGTGATGAAAAGCTGAATTTTTATCTGCTGTTACTCCAGTCTTAAGTGTCACATCATCCTTCAGAAATCATTCTAATATGCAGATGTATTATTAGAATGATCAATGTTGGATAATATCAACAGGTGTGCTGCCAAATATTTTTTGGAACCTGTGATTTTTTTTTTTTTTCAGGATTCTTTCATGAATAACAAGTTTAAAAAGTACAGTGTTTATTCAAAATATAAATATTTTATAACAATGTAAATTATTTATTATTAACCTTTAAGAAACTTTTAATTATTAACTTAATACATCCTTGGTGAATGTATATATATATATATATATATATATATATATATATATATATATATATATATATTAATATTAAAAGGGCTTTAACGACCAAACATAAGTAACACTGTATGAGCACTGTATTTTTTTGTATATTCTATATATTGTTATTTTTCTTTTCTGCATTTCACCTCTTATAGTTTATTTCTAATAAACTTGACATTGTATTGTTGGCCCTGTGACAGATTGTTTGTGTTCCTTCTTAGATTCTCCCATGCTAATGGCTGTGCACCAGAGTTGGAGCGTATCTCATGTCAAAGAACATCTCTAGAAATTATGAGTCATATGACTAGTAAGTAATACCTCAAACATTAACAACCATTCAAAAGTTTAAGGGTCAGATTTGTCATGTATTTGAAATGAGTCTTTTATGCTCACCACTGCTGCATTTATTTGATTAAAATACAGTTAAACAGTAATATTTGTGAAATTACATTTTTAAATAACTATGTTCTATTTCAGTATGTTTTAAAAAGTGCTCAAAGTTGTTTTTTCAGCATCATTATGCCAATCTTCAGTGTCACATGATCCTTCAGAAATAATGCTCAAAATTCATACTTTAATAACACAAGAGATTTAAATATTAGTCTGTTTATTCTAATAAAGTGCAAGAAGCTCTTAAAAATATTTACAGAAATTGTAATTTTACCCAGAATGCAATGCACAGTGACATAGGTTCCCATTCGCTATTCCCAAGCTACACACTAACACTGTGTCTACACTGGACATGACGCAAGTTGTCGTGTCACTCCACGCTGCAACAGCTAAAGTCTGTCTACGCTGAATGTGAACCAAAGCTACCATTAAAAGTCATTTGAGCTTTGTGTCAGTATGTTATAAATAGAACGCGGCATCAGTTTACTGTCTGGGATTTGTTGTTGGGCCATGCCTCATCTAGTGTAGACGGCATCACTGATTATAATAGGTTCTATTGTACTGTCACGCCGGGCCACTCACGGTGTTAAAACTCTTATTAAATATCATTACATATGATGTCTGTATGATGCCATTCATAACTGATAGAACTTTTCTATTTCAGAGACTGAAAATCATAGATAAAACACAAGGTAATTATAACTTATTTTTAGAATGATAATAAATAAAAATGCATCTGTGACTTAATATTGCTGCTTATTTTTCAGTCGATTGAAAGTTGGATTGAAGCACATTGCTTTCTTCTCATTTTTGCATTTTTAGATGTTGTGCATATTGATGAATCAAAATGTTTGGCTCTAACTGCGTTTAACTTTTGTAACATCATAATATTGGTTGTCTTCTTTCTCTTTTTAAAATTTAGCTCCAACCCCTATGGCGTTATTTTTTAGTCAAAAGTTATGAGCGTGTAAGACATGCTCACGAGCACATTATGTTATTTCACACGCGCAAAAATGAACCTTAAGCTGGCATGATAAAAGTACTCGCGCACAAATTCAACAACCGAGAGGGTGTACAGGCAGCTGCGCGCGAGCGCCTGGCATACTCTCATAGGTTAACTCTGCTTGTACAGTGGAATCCTGCTGGCGCGCAGCGGGCTTCTGCTCGCGGAGTGCTGTTTTGCTCGCGCAGTGGATTTCTCCTCGCTCAGCTGATTTCTGCTCCCTCGAGTCTAGATGACTTTTGACAATTTGGGGGCGGAAACCAAGGAGGGCACTGACTCTCTTATGATTGGTCACTTTCATCATAATCACACCCACAGGGACATCCTTGTACCTTGATTGACAGCTCTCATTACAGGAAGCACGGAGTCAAAGTATCTGACGGAGTTCAGTCATTCAGCTAACACTGCACAGTGGACGGAATGGCGGCGACACCTGAAGATGTAGGCGTAAGTGATATTGATATATGATGGGGGCTGTGTGTTTGACAATGTAGCAATTTAATCTGAAATTTGTTTGGAACATGTAAGTAGCTGACATAAGCTAATCAACCTTAACTAGCAAGTTTTAGGCTAGCAAACTAACGTTAGGTGTCTCTCAGCAAACTAGCGTTTTAGTCAGTGCTGCATGTGTAAAACAAAACGTAAAGTATGGCCAGTGGTTCCCAAACTTTTCATGGCAAGTGTTTTAGGTGAACTAGTGACCATGTACAGTACCAGTCAAAAGTTTGGAAACATTACTATTTTTAATGTTTTTGAAACATTCAAAATGCTCGTGAGCATGTCTTACACGCTCATAACTTTTGACTAAAAAATAACGCCATACAACCCCAATTAAGCAGACCTGAGCAGCTGATCAAGGATCACCAAAAACTCTGCAGAACCTTGGTCCTCCGTGCCCAGGACAGGAAACCAGTGTTGTAAGTCATCAATCTAGCAGTCATCCTGCCTCTCTGAATTGTCATATTCAGAACATATTGCAGGAGACCTGAACACAGGGCTCTACAGTGCAACCATTTTACTCGCATTTGTGACTGAAAACTACTATGTGCGACTATCAAAAAATATTTAGGAACACCATGTGTGACTGACCCGATCAGCATATTTGTGTTTGCGCTGAGGGGAGATTCAAAGGTTTCTACGTGTTTTTGCAACGTTGAGTAATGTATCACAGACATGTCTCACGAATTCTTTCATAAACAAAATGTAGAGAGAGTGTAAATAAGAGATTGATTGTGCAGTGTAGACTGAGCTTTGTTGATTATAATAGAGCTTTGTGAGTTCGCGAACTAAGATGAGTGACAGCTTTTAAAAATTAAGGGAGTTTGTAAATGAGATCCTTGAAAATGCTTTAATTTTAATGTAGTGTTTTTAAGGTTTGAAAAATGCTTGGATTTTGGATAAAAGTACTTGGAAGTGCTTAAATATGCAGTTGCATTGGTTTCATATTAAAAAATATGCACGCTGCACGTTTCAAAGTCAAAACGCGGCACGGATGTCTTCATATGAATGTATCTGAAGGGAATCTACTGCTCTCAGAAACGTGTCGGCATTTTCATTTCTAGCCTGATAAAACAGCGTTGATGCTGCTTTGTGTACAGCCGTTACTAGGGAAACCGTAATATTTCAGCCCTCCTAAAGCGCCACCTCGTGACAAATTTTCAGCTGTTTATAGTCAGATTATTGCAAATATTGACCCATGTTTTTATGCAGCAAACACATAGTTGTAAATGTGAAAGAAGTTAGTGTGCTTTTTAAAAATCTAAACAATCAATACAGTAATATATAAGTTTTAAATAAATATAATAAATTATATACTTGATTTATCCCGTTTAAAGGCAACTCTACTCATACTGTGCATTTTACTTGTGCAGCTCTAGCTCTTAAGGGTCATAAATTGCCTTAAACTGATATTTAAAAATTCTGCAGATACACTGTAAATGGTGAAGAAAAAAAAAAAAAAAAAAAAATCATTCCTTGATATTTGTTAATATTTGTGTATTGAAAATACACATTTATTGACATTTAGACTCCTATCTGATTTTTCTATATTTTAACAAAATGTTATTTTTTTATTTGGGCTAGTTAAATTAATTTTATTATTAATTTTATAGCTTCTTTTTGACTACCTTTTAGTACTTTCAGGCTGAAATGTGAAAAGTATTTGTGAAAAACTTGTTTTTGAACTGCAAGTTTTAGAATTTTAGTTTAGTATCATGTTTTTTTGCAGTCATTTTATTCCCATAATTAATGTTACCATAGACATTGCCCTCCCCACTCATACAGTATTATTTGTGCAGGTCTTAAAAAGCCTTTAAATTTTATTTTAAAAATACTGCAGATACTCTGTAAATTATATTAATTAAATATTTTAAATTATATAATTTGTATACTGTATGTTGGCTATTTATATTAGGCAATGATATATGCAATTCAGACAATTGTTTTTTTAATAGTACAAATACATCTGATTTAAAATGAAGAACTCATGTATGTGAACATGTAATTTACCACAGTGCTGGAAAATCCTGAAAATGTCACGACGTGCAGGGAATGAGGATCCAGAGGGAGACACAGGGAGGCAGGAGTACAAAAACAACACTTATTTATTTAAACAAAATAACATCGATCCAGGGATCAAAAGACACATCAAAACCTCAAGACCAGACAAGGGGAATGAGGAACAAAGGACTATTTAAACACTGGCAAAGGGGAGTGGCAACTAAACAAGACAGGTGTACACAATCCAGGATAATGAGGGGGAAGACCAAATATGGGCAAAAGGGGAACCAAATCAAACTAAACAATAGGGGGAGACAAAGGAAGGAACCAACACATAGGGGGGAAAAACACTAGGAAAACACAACAAAACAGACCGCAATCCTGACAGAAAATGCACCTTGAAAGTGCTTGAAAACTGCTTGAATTTTACTTTGGAAAAGGTGTAAGAACCCTGAAACAAGAAGTTGTTATTAAGTGACTTAAATTGTCTGACTATAACACTATTGCCTATTGACTGAGCTGCTGCGCATCTCCATTCAAACACAGCTGTGTTTCATTTATAAATGAACATGAATCTAGTGAAATGATTCAATTTCCCATTGATAAAGACAGTCACTTGCTTTATTCTTGAATGAACCAGCTGTTCCAACTAATCAAATGAATGATATGATTCAGTAATTAAATCAATATCTTGCCACCACCTGCTGGCAGATCTTTTCAGTTATTCAAATCTTTTATATTTCTGTATTCAAAATTGTATATTTAAAACATTAATCTCAAAATGAATTTATGAATTTGATTGCATTCATGCCACCCCTGAGCCTCATTAAACATATGAAAAGGTAAAAACAAAATTCCCCTGTAAATCACTTTAAGGAGTCAAATATCACCTTGTAATGGGAATGCTAATTTTTTTTTTTTGTCAGATTTTTGGATTATTGTTTTGAATGTGCCTCTGAAATTTTGACTGTGCTCCTAAATTTTTTAAGTGCTTTCACAAGTGCTCCTAACAAGAAAATTAAGCATAGAGCCCTGCACTTGAACAAACTAATCAAGGTCTTCAATTTTACTAAGTCACCTAAACTCAGGTCCTTTGCTCAGTGGTCAGTGGATAAGGGCTGGCTCTCAATCACAATTTTTTACAGCACACTGAAATGTTTGCTCCCTTAAAAAGTTGTGAAAACCAGGAAGCACTGATGCTCACTGTGTTCACTTATAGGAAGTTCTGAAGCTTAAAACTTAAGAGATAATTCACTACAAAATGACAACACAAACCAATATTATATTTCAGCATAAACACAAGAACACTCTTCTGTGCCCTGATGTGGAAATGCCTTAACAGTAGGGAAAACACAAGTGTATACTTTACATTTTGGTTATTTATGTTTACATTTTGGTTATTGTTTTCTTTCTCAAGCTTTCAAAGCATTCAAAGTGGAAACTTCTGTCGTGGCTCAATGATCCAGGATTGGGATGGTGGAATTAACAGAAGATCAGAGATCAGGCAGAGATCTACTGGTGCCCCTGAGGGAACCGATTTACCTAACATGTTAGTTAAATCAAAAATGTATCACTCACCTTCATGTCGTTCCAAACCTGTAAGACTTTTATTCATCTTTGAAATATAAATGTAGATCTTTTGAATGAAATCTGAGAAATGTATGTCCCTCCATTTCACAATTTATGCAACTACCATTTTGAAGCCTCAGAAAGGTAGAAAAGACATCATTATTGTAATTCATGTGACTCCAGTTGTTTAACCTCATTTTTATTAACAAAATAACAAGTTCACGAGAGCACCATGATGCATCAGTGTTGTGTTGTCATGAGAGCTGGCCATCTCATGGCACTTTTGTGAAAATGCATTGGAGATACAGTATTTATGAATAAAAACGTAATTTTATTGTTGCTGTTTTTTGTGTACAAAAGGCATCTTAAAAATATATTCATTTGCCTTTTGCACAAAAGGGTCTTATGGGTTTGGAGCGACATGAGGGTAAGTAATGACAGAATTTACATTTTTGAGTGAAATATGTTCTAATGTGGTTATAATTGGTCATTGGTTTATTTGACCAAAGATTATTGTTAAATTCTGTTTAAAATAAATACTGCTCTATTGAAAGTTCTATTAGAAGAATACTGAAACATGTCATAATTTCCCCAAAAATACTGGGCAGCAACTTTCACATTAATAATAACCAGAAATGTTTCTTGAGCAGCAAATCAGCATATTAAAATGATTTCTGAAGGATCACGTGACACTGAAGACTGGAGTAATGATGCTGAAAATGTGTTTCACATGAATAAATTACCTTTTACAATACATTCATATAGAAAACAAATATTTTTGTAGTTATATTACATAATATTACTGTTTTTTTACGGTGTGTTTGATCAAATGCAGACATGTGATCAGAAAAGTGTTTTTTTTTAGGTGAAAGATGTATTTAATGTGTCAATAAATGTTTTGGTACTCTTGTGAATTGTCTTATTTTGACAGTAATTATGAATATATTTAAAATAATCATGAATTCACGGTTGAAATTAGGCCTGTAAAAGACCTAATTTTAACACAGTTTAGACGTCTGGCATTGTCTTTACGACGTTGTTTCGACGAGTTTTTGCTGGGTGGTGGACGACAGAACAAGACGACAGTAAAGATGACAGAACAGGACGACAGTAAGCATGACAGAATAAGACGACAGAACAAGACGACAGTAAAGATGACAGAACAGGACGACAGTAAGCATGACAGAACAAGACGACAGGATGACAGAACAGGACGACAGGATGACAGAACAAGACGACAGGATGACAGAACAGGACGACAGTAAGCATGACAGAACAAGACGACAGGATGACAGAACAGGACGACAGTAAGGATGACAGAATAAGACGACAGTAAGGATGACAGAATAAGACGACAGTAAGGATCACAGAAGAAGACGACAGTTAGGATGACAGAACAGGACGACAGTAAGGATGACAGAACAGGACGACAGTAAGCATGACAGAATAAGACGACAGAACAAGACGACAGTTAGGATGACAGAACAAGACGACAGTAAGGATGACAGAATAAGACGACAGTAAGGATCACAGAATAAGACGACAGAAGAAGACGACAGTTAGGATGACAGAACAGGACGACAGTAAGCATGACAGAATAAGACGACAGTAAGGATCACAGAAGAAGACGACAGTTAGGATGACAGAACAGGACGACAGTAAGGATGACAGAATAAGACGACAGAACAGGACGACAGTAAACATGACAGAATAAGACGACAGTTAGGATGACAGAACAGGACGACAGTAATAATGACAGAATAAGACGACAGTTAGGATGACAGAACAGGACGACAGTAAGCATGACAGAATAAGACGACAGAAGAAGACGACAGTTAGGATGACAGAACAGGACGACAGTAAGCATGACAGAATAAGACCACAGAACAGGACGACAGTAAACATGACAGAATAAGACGACAGTAAAGATGACAGAACAGGACGACAGTAAGGATGATAGAATAAGACGACAGTAAAGATGACAGAACAGGACGACAGTAAACATGACAGAATAAGACGACAGTAAAGATGACAGAACAGGACGACAGTAAGGATGATAGAATAAGACGACATTAGGACAACAGTAAAAAAACAGAGAAAAAGACGACAGGACGACAGATTAAGATGACGTCAACAGACAACATGCACGTCAACATATACTGATTTACCTGAATAATTAGGCAATAACTGTAGACAAAGACAGATGTGCAGTACAAAGCACAAAGCAGTCGCCTCTTTTTTGGCACAAATGGAACCCCATACGTTTCGTTACACCCGATTAATGATTGGAAACGGTGTTTAATGTGTTTTGATGAAACATCTATGATGAATTGTTTATTAATAAATCACAACCATCCCGTGTTATGGGCACTACCATTCTTACAGGCTACAGCGGAAGTTATTTTACACAACTATTCGACGCTTCCGGGTTCCGAACGCGCACCGTGAAAAAGGCTAATTGTGATTACTTTTGCCGGTGCTTTGTGGCAAGTTTCAGCCTTTTGCGTGCGCTTGAACGCGGATCTCTTCCAGCTGCGCTGATTTGCGGCTGCTGTTGCTGGCGGAAACACTAAACGCTTTCTGAGCCGCTCTCGAAAGTGAAAGCGAAAGTCTTGTGTTGTTTCCACCAGCGCGGAAATTTATTTTCATCACCATAATTGGTGTATGTATAAAAAATAAGGAGAAGCCTAAAGCAGGCCATTTATAACATTTTAGACATTTATCAATGGACTCATTTATAAATTTAAATAAAACATTTTTAATATTAATAACTATACTATTAGCATTGTTTTTAATATTAAAATGTAGACTAGCATGTAAAATGTATAATCTTACAGACTTTATAGAACCCCCCCACACCTTCCCGGGCCCCCCCTTCTTTTGGTACGTTCCGCGATCCATGGTCTGAGGTAAGACGCTTATGTCAATCAACTATCATGGGAGCGGCATCTGTGGGTGTGACGGCACATTGACAGGCATCTGAGAACGGCTTGATTTGAAAAAGGGGATATTATTTTTTACAGATTAATTAAAAACCACTGCATGGATTTTTATCATTATAGGGTAGATCTGTACATACACTGCCAACACACATTAATGTTCAAACAACATGAAAAAGTGAACTTAGCATCCGATGACCCCTTTAACACTTCTCTCTATTCCTTAATAAAAGTTTGTCTCAGCTGCATTTACTGCTTTTTAGGAGAACTCTTAGTGGTAAGATAAAATGTTTTGTTAATACGGGCCCTGGTGTATAAATACCTGTTGCTTAATTTGATAGGCTATATTACTGGGACCACAACAGACAGAAATGTTGCAGTTGAACATTTAATATCCAGGAATTCATATTATAGACACTACCACTGATTCCCCATGTAACAAATTAGCCACAATTTCGCACACCCATTCATGGCCCAGTCAGTAATATGTTTTAACAAAGTCTTGTTCATAATCACATAATATGAGCTGCACTGTGTATCTCTAATGTAATGTAATGTATTGGTATGTTTGTGTTCTTTCCAGAGTCCAAAGTCCTCCTGTGTGACTTTCACAGAGAAAAGGCCTGGTTGGAGTGGACCAGGAAAAGAGACAATGGATGTCATGAAGAGGTGCTCCCTCTCCTCAGGTCTATTCTGCTCCAACAAAGCAAAGCGTAGCAGGAGAATGAGAAACTGAGGAAGTGGTTCTCAAATAAATGTCTACCCCAAACCAAAGCAAGCATATCTCCATGCTGTTATGGTGAGACTCAAGGTGTGACTTTTGCTTTTTTTGTTTTACCTCCCCTCTCTTGTCTATGCATCCCTGCCTCTGCTGAATTATTTTTATCCTGTGTGGACAAAAAACATCCCACAAACCCACTCCAAAGTCCTGATCTAAATCAAATGATTTGCGATATGCAAACCGAATTAAGTGCTTAATTTTGAATCATTTTGTGACGCATTGGTTTAACTGATACTGAGTTTAAAAAGCTCAGTTGATACTGTTCTTTGCTTGCTTTCTCTATATAATTTATTCATTGTTTGAACAACCGTGGAAATTAAATCATTACTTTGGGGGTTTGGTCAACCTATGCGGTACTCTCTGTAATGGTGGAGGACTGTCCTGAAAGAGAAAAAAAATTGACAATTTATATACTTTTTAACCTCAAATGCTCAGCTTCTCTGGCTCTGTGTGAACGCTGTGTATTCTGGTTCATGACAGTTAGGGTTTGTCATAAAACTCCCATCTCATTTTCTCCTCTAACTTCAAAATCATCCTACATCACTGCAGAAGTACCGACCCAGTGTTTACAAAGTGAACATGCAAAGAAGGTCAAACGTCATTTACAAAAAAAGGTAAAACAGCAATGTAGGATGATTTTTGGAGGACAAAATGAGATGGGAGTTTTACAACATACTCTAAAGGTATTGAGTATACATGTGCATCACAGAGAATAGACAAGACGTGCATCTGAGGTTAAAAAGTATATAAATTGTAATTAAAAAAAAAAAAGTGATCGTTTTGCTAGATAAGACCCTTCTTCCTCGGTTGGGCACCATAGAAGTCCATTATATGAAGAGAAATCCTGAAATGTTTTTCTTAAAAATTTTTATTTCTTTACAGCTGAAGAATGAATGACATGAACATCTTGGATAACAAGGGGATGAGTAAATTATCTGTAAAGTTTTTTTTTTTCTGGAAGTGGACTTCTCATGTAAGATAAAGTTAACTGTTAGACTGAGACCAGACAATGTTTCATACATACCATGTCAGCATCATGTCATTTGATGGTCTATAACTAGGTTTGAGAACTGCATGACTACTTAGTGAATAAATTGAACACCATTATTTCATTAAAGAATATAACTTTATCTTTAAATAACAATCCATTAAACTCATCATGATGTTCGTTTTATACTATTTTCTCATTCAAGGTACATTGACCTCAATGTGAAGTGCTCCAGTGGGTACCGCAAATGCAGTGAGAGGCTGCCTTTGTTCCTGAGAGACAGGCCTCGTGTTGTGGTTGACCACATCATGGATCGACATCTCCAGGCCACGTCTTACCGCCGGGAAGATGCCACAGTGCATGGGGATGGAGTTTTCAGCGTGAAGAGCCAGACTGCAGATTATCACAAAATATGTTTTGGTTCCCACACAACAATGCCCTCCTGCACATGTGAAGACTGGCAGAGGAACCTGCTGCCTTGCAAGCACTTCTGTGCTGTTTTCGGCATCATGGTACAAGCATGGGGCTGGGAGCAATTAGGAGGGATATACAGGGATAACCCCCCGTTTACTTTGGATTTTGTATGTTTAAGCAGTCTCACCTCTCCCAGAGTCAGCAGCCCTCCTCCCCAAGACAGTGACACCCCTCCCAGAGACGCACCAGCACCAGCATTCCTCACACAGACACCAGCAATCCTCCAAAAGACAACAGCAAGACACAGAAAAGGCAAAATTGTGGCTATTGTGTAGATACTGGTAATTGTAAGTCTAGTCTGCAATAACAGCACACACAGCTTACTTTACATTTGAAGACATTTATGTTGGGTAGTGGAAGGGTGTAATCCACGAGGCTTTGACATGAGTACTCTCATACAAACACAATTTAACAATTTTATTAATTCACCACAAAAATAATTATAAAACAGGTTGTTTAGATTATGGACGCTGATTGAGACAGACATTAGTTTGCGCCAAGAATTTCTTAAAAGTTATTTTACCTTTTTAATTCGTTTTTTGTTTCTTGCCTTTTTTTTGTAAAGCTTTAGTTTTGTATTATATACATATATGTATAAATGGTGTTTTGCTTGTAATGACACTTTTTTGTACACAAGTTTGATATTTTCTGCACTAATATTTTTTATATCGTCAATATCAATTATTAGTTAGAAAAAAAATAGTTAGCTACTTGTCGTTTTCACTATTCATTTAATTTTTTCCTGTACATCCAACGAGTTTTTGCGCCACTTCCGGCCGGAGCCGTATCTCTTCTAGCCATAACCCTGTTACAGTGCAGTCCGGCGACATGACAAAGAAAGTTGATCCTGATTGATCCTCTCGTGTGCATTCGAAGAGCTGATTGGCTCACAAATAAAACCTTATAGAACCAAGTTAGAGTTCGACTTTCTAGAATAGAACCTTTTTGTTTTCTAAATAAAAAGTCCTAAAATGTACACTAAATGTAAACTTAAAAACATCACATAATGTAAATAAGTCACAGAAGAATATGTGACTCAATTTTGACAAAAATGTCAGACAGAACCTTATAATTCCAAGACGACAAAATACGCTGCCAGTATTTTACTGTGAATTTACAGGACAACTTTTATTACACTGTAATTCTCCATACAGAAAAAAATACAATAAAATGACAAAATATACAAAATGTATACAGAATAAACTGTATAAAAATAAACACGACTTTACTGGTAAAAAATACTTTATAGGTTCCTGCGAATTTATAGTGAATAGTTTTACAGCGTGCAATTATTAACCCAGAATATATTGTAATTTCACACTATTTTTTTTTTTTTTTTACAGTGCAGTTAGTTTGTCCAATCTACTTTTTTGTTTGATTATTTTTAAGACTAGAAAAACAAAATAGGCTAAATGAAAATTATTAACAAAAATCCTTCACATATAAACTGCTGGATCAGTATCTGCATTTGTCCAGGTGACAGTCTTGTTCAGGACGTGTTGTTTTGATTCACATGTTTGGAGCTTGTGAAGTTTCCACTGTCAAATGCTGTAAAATACAGAGAAAGATAAAATACACTGAGATCTGCTTTAATAGAAGATAATAAATGACAGCATTGACTCAATAACTTACTGTAGTTTTTTCAGTTTACAGTGTGGATCCTTCAGTAGAGCAGAGCGCAGCTTCAATCCTGAGTCTCCTGGTTTATTACCTTTCAGATCCAGTTCTCTCAGGTGTGAGTTTGATCTCAGAGCTGAAATCAGAGCAGCACAGCCTTTCTCTCCAATACTGCAGTCCCGCAGCCTGCAGAGAGTGAAGAACATGAATGATCTCTGAGATTGTGTTTAATCTTTAGTGTGAGAGTGTGTTTGTGTGTGTGTTTGTATGAGCACTACTTTTTCTATACACCAGGATCAGTGCGATACAGATTTTAACTTGTCAGCAGCTAAAGCATTAATTTAAATGCACTCGACCCACATGATTCCTGATTGTGATGCTGAACAAGTTTTCAGTACTATACAGGTGATAATGATAAAATGAGAGTAACATTATAGTATAACTATGACGTATCTTTGACTTGCGCTTCTGCAAAGTTGGGATTGAGTTTAAATTTTATTGTAGCTCCGTGTTTAATCGGACTTCAATTTTCAAGTGATCTTTACATTTAGATTGAGTTTCTAATTAGTAACTAATCACAAATACCAGACAATATTAATTGAGGTATTTAATTAGTCTGGTCATCATATCCACCTTATTATTCCCATAAAAATGAAAACATTTTATTTTTCTTGTTTCTGGGCTCATTCCCTTCCAGCTATTTTTAGCTGTACAAAACAGCTTGATTTGTTGCTTGACATTGCAATTTGGTGTGTCTTACCATATTATTTTAATGTATTATCCTAATTATGAGCACTCTGTGTTAAACTGTTTATTGCATGTTGTAATCATTCATCAGGGACCCGTTGCTGCATTTGAGTCTCACGCCGACCAGAGGTCGTGGATCTCACAGTCACAAACTCACCAGTCTGAACTTAGTCAGAGGTGCAAGGTTAACTTACACCGTTGGCCGCCTACTGCTTGCTCAGAACAAAAAGTGTAGTTTGTCAGGTCACTTCAGTACAACTTGCCAAGTCAGTGACAGATAAAAAATAAAAAGGTCTCCGATGGCGTTTCTACTGCTCCTACAGTTTGTTTTGTTTAGTTCCTGTGCTCCTTTGTTCAGTTTTCCCGCTCTATTATCAGTTGTCATGGTGATTCATTTGACCTCACAAGTGTTTGTCATTATTTCCCTCATTTTCTTGGTATTTAAGTTCCTCTTGTTTCAGTTCAGTTTGTCTGTTCTCAGTAATACATCAGTTGTATGTTTGTGTTGGTCGTTATTGCATTTACCTTCTGAATGTGTCATTAAATACCTTTGGCTAAACCTCCTTTATCCTCGTCTGCTTGCACAACTATGTGTGACAGTATCATGCTAATTATATAATTAAAATAAACTTCATTTAACCAGAAAGTAAAACTCTTGAGATTTACAATCTCATTTACAAGAGGGTCCTGGCCAAGATAAATGAGCACATTCAGTTACACATAAAACAAATACATTATACAGAATTATACACAAATCACTCAAAACATTTACAATCAAATGACTCTAAAACTAGATCCTTTAAAATACATTTAAAATAATTTATTGATACCAACTCTTTTAATCATAACTTATCTTGTAACTGATTTCAGTCAAATGGAGCAGCATAACTAAATGCCCGTTGACTCATATTAGTACAGACTTTAGTGATGATTAAAAGATAATAGTCTTGTGAGTGAAGCCCATAATTCTGTACACCTTTTTTTGAATGATATTCTGCTGTAAATACAAATGAAGTAAACCTAAAATGATTTTAGATATAAGTACCAGTGCTTAAGTCTACTGGTTGACAACACCGACCAACCAACCTGAGAGTACAATAAACAATGATGAATAAGGGCTCTTGAATTTGTGATAAACCTTAATGCTCCATGATGAACCAAATCCAATGCCTGTAAACGATGTTTAGGTGCCTGAATATAAATGATATCACAGTAATCCAACACTGACAGAAATCTCATCCTTGCTTCAAAAGAAAGAAAAGATTTGACTCTAAAAAAAAAAAAAAGTCCCAGTTTTAACTTAAATTAACTCACTAGGTACTGAATATGAGGCCCAAAAGAAAGAATAATCAGTTAAAAATCACAGGTATTTATACTTAGATACTACTTCAACCTCTAAACCTTCAAGAGCAGTAATTGATCATGAGTTTGAGAGTGCAGGCTTTCTTTTGTGAGCATCATACGTTTAGATTTCTCCACATTTAAAACAAGTTTTAAATCGTTCAGTGTTTGCTGAACTACATCAAGATCAAACTGAAGATGAATCAGAATCTGATCCAATGTTTATGCAGAGTAAATCACCATCATCAGCGTATAAATGAAAACTATAATGTATGAGATTATCACCGATATTATTAACGTATAAAATAAATAATAATGGCCCAAGGACCGATCCCTGTGGTACACCCATATTTATTTATAGAAGTGAGCATCTCTATATACACTGAGATCTATCCGATAATTAATTAAACCATCCAACAGCATTTACTGATAAACCTGCACTAATAGCCTCTGATTCAGAATTTCATGATCTACAGAATCAAAAGCTTTGGTTAAACTGATAAAAAGAGCAGCACTATGGTTTTTAAGAGGGATGCACGATATTGGATTTTCGCCGATATTTTTCGTCTCATTTTGACTGATACTGATACTGATATATATCCTTTTGTTTGGAAAGTTAGTTTTTAACAAGAACTTATTTGTTAGGATTAAATAAACAATAATAAGTGTTTAACGTTCAACCCCTTCTTTTTCATCAGTAGGCTAGTATTATTTATGATTTGAATTTAGTGAAAGAAGTTCACTTTTGCTGTATTATAAGCCGAGCTTTGGATGCTTTCACTTTTGAATTCGCAATCTTGTTGTCACGTTATAAAGAAAATTGTCTGTTCTGCTTACATCTATACACCTTTCACTTTATAAGTCTAAAGCAAAAGATAGAATAATTGTTATGCTTAATTAAAAAACACAACAACAGTAAAACAGTAGGCTACAATGACAAACTAGCTTACATAATATTTATTATTTATTATGTATTATATACTAACTAATAAATTACAGAACATTTAGCAAACACATGAGGAATCAAATGAACTTATATATATATATATATATATATATATATATATATATATATATAAATCTAAAGCATAACGTGAGGTAAACAGCAAAAGAAAAGAAAAGAAGAAAAGAAAAGAAACTAAATATTAAGTTTGCGGCAATTCATGACCAACCGGCAAAACAGAACACATACACTCTGGGTATGTCGATATTTTACCCAGCGCTAGATTGTTTTTAACCCAGCAGTTTTTAGAGTGTAGTATGACTTTAAATGTTTGGGCTCCAACGGCATGAATCCAAAAGCATGGCCGCTACTAACATTTGCCTGCTAACTAATTATTTCTCTTATAAAGAATGTTTTGTACCTCACTTGTGTCATAATATTCAAGTAAAAATGTTTCATAGGAGCAGCAGTGTTTTGCTGTTGCGCCGCCGGTGAAAGAGGTTCACTGACCGCGCGCCGTAATTACGTTTGGGACCATTTTATTTTAAATGCCGATCATGTCAATTGCAAACATTAATTGTGTTTCAAAATACAACATCGAGCACCACGAAACCATTTCAAAGGGAGCATTCAGCGTCTGGTGACTGGATATGAAACAGCCAACAGTAAATGATCCCAAACAGAACAACGGCCGCCTTCTCCAACACCACTGCTGCCACTGCACGTGCTATTACTGCCATCATTTTTCATATCGGGCCAATGCAGATATTTACATTTAATGCCATTATCGGCCATTTCCGATATCAGTCTGATAATATCGTGCATCCCTAGTTTTTATTATCCAATGAAACCATTAAATCATTTAACACTTTTAAAATGGCTGTGGATGTACTGTTTTTTTCCTAAAACCAGATTGGAAATCTGATAAGACATTTTTAGTAGATAGAAACTCTTTTAATTGATCACTCACAGGCAATTCAAAAACCTTTGCTAAAATAGACCATTTCGAAATGAGCCTTTAATTATTCAATACAGTTGGATCAACCCCTTTAAATAATGGCTGAACATAAGCAGTTTTCCAGACAGAAGGAATTTCATTTGTCGATAAAGAAAGATTGAAAAGATAAGTGGCGCAATAAAATCAGCTGCCAACTAGTGTTGCACGATATACCGGTACTTAAAAAGTATTGCGATACCCTGCTTTTATAAATGGTACGATTCCACATTTTACTAGTACCAGTACTTTAAGAAGGCATATTAACAAGAGCTGTATTTCTGCGTGTCTGTGTTAGTGAATGGTTCAGACACACAGTTTTGTTTAATACACACATACGCGTGATGCTCCTGGTGTTTACAGTCTCTGCCGCCTCAGTACATGAACACATGAACATCATCTCTAGAACTGCTCTGAGAGTCACTTCATCAGCATTTCACCGTTTCTTTTGCGGAAAACTATCATCATATAATATACAAACAGAAACCTAAAAGTCTTCACAGCAACCCATCAAAATTAAAGTTCGGTTTAACTTGACAGTCCGAAATATATTACTTAATGTAAAGATAGTACTAATAAAAATATTAATAAAACAATGTTTAATGAATAATTAGCAGGAAAAAATTCTAAATACACAACACAGTATTTCTGAAAAAGAGAAATAAATAGCCAGTAATAAATTAATTCTATATCAAGTCTAATTATCTTTTATAAATTAATTAGACATGCTTTTAAGTATTTTATATTAAAATGTAATGAAACAATTAAAATAGAATCCAGAAAATTCATGGAAAATAGAGACTCACAAACTAAACTGAATTTGACAAAAATAATAAAATGTATTTCATAGGGCCTTAAAACTACATAATTTTTGTTAAACTTTTAATAAATTGCTGTTAAATTCTGCAAGATTCATGATTTATTAGACATGTTTAATTAATTGGAATTTAGGATAAAATAAAACAGATTTAATAGGGCCCTCTTTATTTTATTTGTGTCTTTGTTTTATTGTAGTTTTCCTTTAGTTTGTTACTTGCATCCGGTTCTTATTATTACTAACAAAGATAAAATAACAAAAAATGACTATGTCATGATATAAATTGTTGTGAAATAAAATGACTATATCATGAAATAAGATTTGGCTTTATCCTTTAAGCAAAGATCTCTACATACCTGTAGACTCGGTAGTGTAACGGGATGAACGAGACGAGAGGCGAGCGGATCCATATGCACGCTTTTATTGACACAACGAGACAGAGACATGGTCGGGACAGGCAGGGTCGAAACAACAGCAGACAGGGATATCAGGGCAAGGCATAAAGAAGTCCTTGAAACAGGCGTGGGTCGAGCAGGAGCGAACGTAATCCGTAAAGGGGCGCGACGAGAGAGAAGAATCCGAGACACGAGCAATAATCCAAAGGGCAGGCGGCGTAACGTCAAAACGAGGTGACCAGGCGAGAGAACAAAACACGAGAACAATGGAAACTAGGAAATACAATAACAAACAACTCACAATACTCCGTGGTCTGCAAGGGGAAAGACTGGGGCTTTTATAGCGCCGCTGATTGGTCGTGGGTGAAGTGCAATGGCTGATGGGGAATGTAGTCCGGGGTGTGGTGCAACAGTCTGTGTGTGACAGGGCGAGAGTGACATCTGGCGGTGAGCGGACAGCAGGACACCGACCAGATTCGTGACATAGCCCCCCACCCCAAGGAGCGGCTTCCAGTCGCTCCAACAGTATAACAGTCCAGGGGAGCGGTGGGGTGGGAGTGAGACAGGGCGAGGGCTGGAGGCCCAGGTCCCTGCGGAGGACCCGGTGATTGAGGCAGGACCGGCAGAGCAGGAACCCTCCAGGGCGGAGCCGGCGACGCAAGAGCCCTCCAGGGCGGAGCCGGAGGCAGGACAGGCGACGCAAGAGCTCTCCAGGGCGGAACCGGAGGCGGGACAGGCGACGTAAGAGCCCTCCAGGGCGGAACAGGAATCTGCGTCACGGTCTGGGACCTGGGGAAAGCAGAGACAGAGGCGGCAGACAGAATAGGGGGAGAAGGCGCAGCAGCCCTCCGGGGCGGAACAGGAGGTGGAGCAGGAGGTGGAGCAGGAGGTGCCGCAGCCCTCCGGGGCAGGACAGGAGGCGCCGCAGCCCTCCGGGGCGGAACAGGAGGCGCCGCAGCCCTCCGGGGCGGAACAGGAGCCTGCGTCATGGTCTGGGACCTGGGGAGAACAGGGACAGAGGAGGCAGAGAGAATAGGGAGAGAAGCATAGAGACCGAAGGATAACGCTGCCCCCGTAGGAGGTTCTACAGCAAATGCTGACACCTCTGGGGGCAATGGCGCAGCTTCTCTGATGGGGAAGGCCTCTGGAGCAGATTTGAGACCAGACGGGACCTCTGGAGCAGGCTTGAGACCAGACGGGAGCTCTGGAGCAGGCTTGTGAACTGATGTGGCCACTGGAGCTGATTTGTGAACAGACGTGGCCTCAGGGGCACAGTGTGCAGCCCACACACACCAAATGGCAACCACCATTAAAGGAAGAGCAGCAGCGGGAGGTTGTGGTGGGTCCAGTACGCTGGCTATCATGATAGGCCGTGATCTTAGGATGTCTGACGAGATGTGACTTGGCTTAGGGTCGTCGGATGGGGCATGACCTGATGATGAGACATGACATTGCTCAGGATGGACCGACGAGACGTGACTAGGCTCTGAACGGACAGACGAGACGTGACTTGGTTTGTGATGACCAACTGTGACTTGACCTGCTTCGTGAAGATCGGTTGCGGCTTGGCCTGGCTTGTGAAGACCAGTAGTGAACTGACTTGACTCTTGGAGATCAGCGGTGACTTGACTTGGCTCATGGAGATTCGCAATGACTTGATCTGACACGTGAAGACCAGCGGTGACCTGACCTGGCTTGTGAAGATCAGTAGTGAATTGACTTGGCTCATGAAGATCAGCAGTAACTTGACTCGGTTTGTGATGACCAGCTGTAACTTGGCTTGGTTCATGGAAATCAGCTGTAACATGACTTGACTCAGGGACAACAGCGGTAACGTGACTTGACTCGTGAGGAACAGTTGTGACTTGGCTTGACTCGTGGAGAACAACAGCTGTGTCTTGGCTTGACTCATGGAGAACAACAGCTGTGTCTTGGCTTGACTCATGAAGAACATCAGCTTTGTCTTGGCCTGACTCATGAAGAACAACAGCTTTGGTTTGACTTGACTCAGGGACCATGACTGTGACTTTGCTTGACTCAGGAACCACGGCCTTGACGTGACTGGACCTGGAAGCTTGACTGGACTTGGAAGCTTGACCGGACTTGGAAGCTACAGCTGTAGCCTGACTTGACTCGTGGGGAACAACTGTGACTTGGCTTGACTCTGCATCTTGACTTGACTCAGGGGTAGCCGCCGCGACATGGAGCGCCACTTTAGCTGCCCATACAGTCATTAGGGGTGCGTCCAGCACATGGGCCATCATGACCACAGGTGGCGTCCGGGTGCTGACCACAGGTTCTGGACTGGCAGCCATATTGTGGAGTGGCTTGGAGATGGTGGCCATCTTGTGGAGTGGCTTGGAGACGGCGGCCATCTTGTGGAGTGGCTCTGGCGTGGCAGCCATCTTGCGCAGTGGCTCAGGAAAGATGGCTGTAACTTGACTTGAAACAGAAGCGATAGCTGTAATTTGACTTAACACAGGAACAACAGTTCTGGCTTGATTTGAATCAGGAAACACAGTTTTAGCTTGACTTGCCTTAAGAGCGGTTCTGACTTGATTTGACGCAGGAAACAGTTGCAATCTGACTTGACTTGGAAACTTGACTTGACTCAGGAAATGCAGCTGTAGCTTGGCTTGACTCGGAAACTGGACTTGACTCAGGAAGTGTAACTGCAACTTTAAATGGCTCTTGTAGGGCGGCTGTGACGTGACGGGGCTCTGTTCTCGCCGCCATCCTGTGAACGTGCTCCACCGTCGCCGCCATCTTGGGAACGGGCTCCGCCGTCGCCGCCATTGTGTGGACGCGCTCCGACGCGGCCGCCATCTTGTGCGCGGGCTCTGCTGATGCCGCCATAGCTCGAGCACGCTCCGTCACGGCCGCCATTTCACGAGCGATCCAGGTGGAAAACCTGTTTGTGGCGTCGTGATCCGGCGTTACCGCCAATCTGCGAGAGGGGTGCGCGGCTGCTCTGTCTGCGTTGTCGCGCACCTCCTTCGCGACCCCCACAGTACACGGCGAACCCGCACACAGCAAAGCAAAGTTCATAAATGCGGCTAATGATGAACGCGGACCCTCGCGTCTGAATTTCGCCTTTAAAGGCTCATTTATACCGTCACAAAAAACTCAATGATTGTACAGTCCGGGAGGGTGGAATAATTAGAAATAGCCAAAAACTCACGGATGTATTGGTCGAGTGAACGTGGTCCTTGTCTGATCCGGAAAAGAATTCTGTCAGTGTCCATGTCGAATGAATGTCCGGGGTGAATGCTGCTGGATCCTGTGTTGACGGAGTATTCTGTAACGGGATGAACGAGACGAGAGGCGAGCGGATCCATATGCACGCTTTTATTGACACAACGAGACAGAGACATGGTCGGGACAGGCAGGGTCGAAACAACAGCAGACAGGGATATCAGGGCAAGGCATAAAGAAGTCCTTGAAACAGGCGTGGGTCGAGCAGGAGCGAACGTAATCCGTAAAGGGGCGCGACGAGAGAGAAGAATCCGAGACACCAGCAATAATCCAAAAGGCCGGCGGCGTAACGTCAAAACGAGGTGACCAGGCGAGAGAACAATGGAAACTAGGAAATACAATAACAAACAACTCACAATACTCCGTGGTCTGCAAGGGGAAAGACTGGGGCTTTTATAGCGCCGCTGATTGGTCGCGGGTGAAGTGCAATGGCTGATGGGGAATGTAGTCCGGGGTGTGGTGCAACAGTCTGTGTGTGACAGGGCGAGAGTGACATCTGGCGGTGAGCGGACAGCAGGACACCGACCAGATTCGTGACAGGTAGTTGTTCACCATAATCCTGTGTAGTGGCACTGGCAAATGATTATTATTTTATTTATTTATATATATTTTTTAAAAGGGGGGATTAAATGCTTTGTTTTAATAGATAAAATAACTATGATTTCCATTTGGATCATCTATTATTCAATTACTTTTCCTGTTTTCATGTTTTTTTCGTAGTATCGGTTCAGTAGTAGTATTGTGATATTTTATAGTCAGGTATCGTATCAAAGTAAAAATTTTGGTATTGTGACAACACTACTGCCAACTTAAAAAAAAAAAAAAAAACATGGATCCAACTTATCACCAGCCGGTTTCTTACTATCTAAAGATTTAAGTGCCTTATTTACCTCTGAAACTGTTACTGAACTAAAATCAAATACTTGATCTACTTAAAAATGATTTACACTAAAGTAAACAGTTAAGAAGTTATCACGGGTCGAATTATTTGACTCATGAAGTGAACTAGAGGCCACAAAAGGTTTTGTTTAAACAGTCCATTATTTTAGCTTTATCCACAGTTTTACATAAATCCTTAATAATATAATATAATATAATCTGAATTTGATTTACTTCCAGTGAGATTTTGAATATTTTTCCAAAAAGTTTTTAAATGATTTAGATTATTGTGGCAGTTTCTAAAAGAAAGTAATCAACCTTAGCTTTTCTAATCACAGCTGTAGACACATTACACAACTGTCTGAAAATCAACCAATCTTCCTTTAGATTAGTACTTCTAGCTGTAAATCAAGCCATATTATGCTCTCAAAGTAAATTTGACAATTCAGGGGTAAACTAGGGCTGGGCGATATGGCTGAAAACTGTATCACGATATCAGTGTTTCATATCGGTCGATATCGATAATTATTGATATTTTTTATGACCCATTTAAAATAAGGACCAGGAGCAAAATATATTACATTTAAACATTTTTATTTTAACCTTCCTCTGATCATAATCCGCTCAGTTATTAAGACAGAAATGTCAACAACCATGGAAAACTCAAATAATTAATATGTAAACATAAGTCTAAAGTCACAATGAATTAGGGATGTTCATTTCGGTTATTTTTCCTAACCGACAGCCGACGCTTGTTAACCGATTATTAACCGTTAACCGACAATATTTTTTTAAAATTAGAATTTAATTATTTTAGAAAGGATAAGTGTCTGTGACTCGTTAAAATACCAACATTTGTTTTCCGGGATTAATTTTACATGCGCAAAAAGCAGCAAACAACAGAACATGAGGATTCACATAGACGTCGCATCACGCGCTTCTGCGAATGGAGAAAAACATCATAAAGCTAGGCTATATAAATATAATGAATGAATAGGCCTATACGATAAATATTTTTACTTAATAAAACAAACAAACAAGAAAAAGTGCAACAAGTAGCTATTATGCAGAGTTTTGGTTCATTTTTGTGCTGCGCGAAAGGAAGACGGCTGAAAGCGGCATCCTATTTTTCTTTATTTTACAAACAGCAAACCGTTTACAGTTTCGATTATCTGTAAAGAGTCGTTTCCCCTGTTAGAAGGAAAAAATCAAGTGATTGCGCCGGCGCCGCACGCGCACACACAATCAGCCAAACATATGGGAAAAAAAAAAAAAAAATCACATTGCTTAATCGTTATCAACGTACTGCCGTGATATTATGCCAAATATTTTTTTTTTTTTATGTGGATATTGTAATGCGAGAAGTACAAAACCAGGTTTACATAACAAATAATATTTTAGCATTCAAATACATCTTGAATAAGGAGACATTTGGATTTGTGTCGTATGAGAGACCCAATGTTAGTTTCAGTTTCGCTTTAGCCTAAATGGTTTCGTTTTGGCTTGTCGCCTAGCTTCTTATATTTTTCATTCTTGTTCTTTTCTAAATACTGTTAAATTGAAATTATTTTTGTGGAGTGAGGGGAACTAAAATAGCCTAGCCTATGTTTATAGTGTATTGTAAATATTTTGCGACCTAGTGTCTTTCTAAATGTAATAATAAAATGATATGGATGTGTTTTGTCACGTCCATATCAGTGAATGACAGCGTTCACATCTGAAGCATGATGATGACCGACCCTCTGATTCATTAACATGACCAGCAACAAAACCTGTTTCTCACTGACACTTGTGATGTGAAACAGTCGTAATAGACATAGCCGAATCACTGTCATTTAGGAATAAGATTGTGTGGGTGTTTCAATTGAGATCAAGATATTTAACAATTAATTGTGCAGCTCTAATGTAAACACTGCAAAATGTTTTGTGAGGATTGTCACGATCTCACATCGGACACATCGGATCTCGTCACATCCTTAATATATATATATATATATATATATATATATATATATATATATATATATATATATATATATTATACTACACTGTAATTTTATATACAGCAAAAAACTAAAAATATACAGTAATTTATAGGTGAAGCTGCTGCCAATTAATCACTGCAAATGTAATTAATTTTGGCTTACACTTGTATTTTGTTGTTCAATGGTCTATAAGTGTATATACAAATATACATTTGTTTTGGGCACATTCAGTATAATCATTGTATTTGATCATTTACATTTTGATTCTTAAAGGATTGTCACCCACAAATAATAACTGTCATAATTTACTTCTCTTTCATTCCTAACCTGTATGACCTTCTTTATTCTGTGAAACACAAAAGATGATATTTTAATATTGTTGGCAACCAAAGTTTTGGTACCATTGCTTTACATTGTGTGGACAAAAGACATTTTTCAAAATATCTTCTTTTATTTTCCACAGAAGAAAGTCATACTGTTTTGAAATGACTTGAAGTGACGACAGAAGTTTCATTTTTGGGTGAACTATCCCTTTATAACTTTTTTTATCCCTTTAAAACTTTGTTTGCCAACATTTTTACACAGTTATTGTTTAATAATATAATAACACTTACCCTAGTTTCTCCAGTTTACAGTGTGGATCCTGTAGTAGAGCAGAGATCAGATTCACTCCTGAGTCTCCTGGTTTATTACCGCTCAGATCCAGTTCTCTCAGGTGTGAGTTTGATCTCAGAGCTGAAATCAGAGCAGCACAGCCTTTCTCTCCAATACCGCAGTTAAACAGCCTGCAGAGAATGAAGAACATGAATGATCTCAGAGATTGTGTTTAAATTTTAGGGTGAGAGTGTGTGTGTTTGTTTATATGAGCAAGATGTTTTCTATACACCAGGATCAGTGGTATAGACATTTTAACTTGCCAAAACAAGCACAAGCTAAGAAACTCATTTAAATGCACTCTACCCACATGATTCCTGATACTGAACTAGTTTATCATTTTCATTCTTCAAACCTTTTGTAGTGCTATATAGACAATAATGTGATGAAATCTAGGAAAACCCAAAATTTTCCCTTTTTTAGGTTTTGATACCATATGAAAGCTGGGTTCAAGCCCTTTTTATTTTGTCCATAGCTTGAATGTAACAAAAGTTATGACTATCTTCAGTTGGCTGATAGTTATGATTTTCAGGAATATAATTTTGAGAAAAACGAGTTTAAATTGAGACGGCTTTCACTTTCAGTTCACGGGTTTAACAAGAGCTGTCTGTCAGCAGCGCTATACTGCATCATTACACAAACAGACCAACGTTTAGTGATCGTTAAGTGAGCAGCTCCTTCAGACTGTGTTGTTCTCTTGCGCTTCGCCATCTTACGATATTAAAAAATAATAAATAAACAAAACTTTGCCTGCCGTAGTTTACACAGGACTGGTGGAGAATGTGCATTAATACACCTTTATTAAATATGTTACGTGGTTTATTTTGATAGGTTAACTGGTTTTGTGGTGTCCAGGACTTGATCAATGCAAATTCAAATTGTTAGTTCCTGTCTCCATTTCGGGGGATGTCTGTCTGGGTCTGAAGTACTTAAAGAAGTGTAGCAAGAAGATCAGGGCGCTTTTCTGTAGCCAGAATGAGCCCATGGTATGAAGTGTGTTGACACACTTCGTACTATGTATTTTTCTCAAGTCAGGTATGCATCTTACTCCTAGATTCAACTTGGAGATTTCTTGTATTAATTTGATATCTTTGAATTGGCTGTATAATTGGCACAATACACATTTACCTGACTTCTAATAAATTGTTACATTTGATTTTATTCTGACTTACTCTGAAATTATTTTCTCAAGTAGATTAAGTAAAGGCGTATGTTACCGCAAATACGTGTCCAGGGTTTAGTACATGCTAGATCTCAGGTCAGATGGAGCATGGGGCACATCAGGTGAGATTCTTGATTTCTGACTAACTGCTTGACTTTAGTTAAGTTGTTATGCAGTTGCATTAACTATGGGGGGCTAGACAAAATACTATTGAGTATTAGCATGGTTCGGGCATATTTAATAGTACTAGCCATAACCTCTGGTTATTGTCTCAGCTTTATTCAAGTTGTTATATAGTTTAACTATAGGGGGTTTAACTATAGACTAATTATAGGGGGCTAGATTAAACACGATTGAAGTATTAGCATACTTCATAGTGCTAGCCATAATCTCTGATTTTGTTTGAGCTTTAACTAAGTTGTTGCATAGGTGACTGTAGGGGGCTAAATAGCACCACTATTGAAAACATGACAAGCATGAGGCGGTCTATTAAATAGTTAGCCATAACCTCTGACTAATGATCAGACTGGAGGGTTTGTGTAAATCGGCCGACATGAGGCACCCTGAGCGACATAGATTCCTAATGAAAGAGTAAATATAAAGTAAAGAGTTAAATAGAATAAGCAAATGTTAAAATAATAACTATTACAAATAGAGAAACAACCAATTCGTATGACAACCTAAATTCGAGGCCATAATAAAATGGAGTCAGATTCGATTTTTTTTTTTTGAATATTTTATTTTTGCTTTTGAACTATAACATAAACAAGAATTACAATCACAAATCTTACAGAACTTGTTGCACAAGACAAGACACTACAAGACAAGAAAGAAAGAGAAAAAAAAAAAAAATTAAAATAAATTAAAATAAAATAGATAATAATAATAAAAAACAATGGAATGATACAGGATATCATAGTTATTACAGTGCAAAATCTTACTCGAAAAGAGAGTCCAACCGGTCTATTGAAGTTTCTTCCATATAATGGAAAAGTGGTTGCCAAATTTTATAAACTGTTTTACTTTTATTTCTTAACCAGTATGTTAATTTTTCCAGAGGTATACAGCTATAAACCTCTGATAACCATATACTTATGGGAATAAGAGTATCTGATTTCCACTTTATTGCAAAAAAAGTTGGTGTAATTACCCAATAAACATACCTCTGGGTCTATTGGAAAACTGACTCCATGGATATCGGAAATAAAGTTACATACTTTTTGCCAAAATTCCTGATCTAGAGGGCAGGTCCATGTGGAGTGTAGGAAAGTTCCTTCCTCCACACCACATCTAAAGCAAAGAGGTGAAAATTTTTTATTAAACTTATGAAGTTTTGATGGTGTGATACACAGTTGGTGTAGGAAGTTAAATTGAATCATTCTATATCTAGAATTCAAGTATGATGTAACACCATCCTTACACAGATCACCCCATGTTTCTCCGTCAATGCTAATATCTAAATCATGTTCCCATCTCGCTTTTGATTTGTCTAATTCAGGTAATGGTTTATTTATCATAAGAGAATTATATACTCTAGAAATTATTTTATATAATGGTCGACTCGAATAGACAAATTGCTCCAGTTGTGTTAAACTAGGTAGTTTCAGTTGAGTTTTAACTCTTAGAAAGTCTCGCAATTGCAAGTACCTAAAAAACTCCTTATTGTCTAAATTGTATTTGGATTTAAGCTCTTCAAAAGACATTAGTATATCATCTTCAAAACACTGTTCCAGATGAGATATTCCTTTGTCAGCCCATGTTTTATCCAAATATTTATCCTGAAAGCATTTTGGAAGCAATCTGTTGTTCCATAATGGAGTCTTAGGGGAGAGAGTCCCTTTCTGACCCAATGTCTGTTGCAACCTTGTCCACAAACAGACTGTATGATTAATCATTGGGTTTCTGATTTGTTTTATCAATTTCTCATCCCATTTATATAAAATATCTGTGGGGTCATTCTCTTTTAGTTCACATAATTCTATTTTAAGCCATGAGGGGATAAACTCACTCCTAAATATCTGGGCCAGATATCTGGAGTGTGCTGCCCATCAATACATTTTAAAGTTTGGCAACTTTAATCCCCCTTGACTGTACCCTAAAGTCAGTTTTTCAAGACTTAATCTGGGTGTTTTACCACGCCATATAGAGCGCCTGATCAAACCATTAAGAGAGGAAAAGAAAGTTAGTGGAATGTGAATTGGTAGGGACTGAAAAATATATAAGAATTTAGGCAAAGTATTCATCTTAATGACATTAATCCTTCCCAACAATGTAAGAGGTAGATCCATCCAACGAGACAGGTCACTCCCCACTTTCTCCAGGGTATTAAGTAAGTTAAGCTTATAAAGGTTTTTCAAGTCCCCGTCTACATAAATGCCAAGGTATTTAATGCCAGCAGGTGAAAATTTAAAAGGAAGTTTGCCACTGACCGTTTCATATTTAAATGTAGATAAAGGCAGTATTTCGCTTTTATCAAAGTTAACTTTATAACCAGAAAATTGACTGAATGAATGTAATAGTTCCTGCAGATGTGTAAGAGAATCTGTCGGGTTAGTTAAGAATAAGAGAATATCATCAGCAAAGAGTGATATTTTATGTATTTCAGAGCCAATATAGAATCCTTTAATATTTGAACTAATTCTTATGGCTTCAGCTAGTGGTTCAATTGCCAATATGAAAAGGGCTGGGCTAAGTGGACACCCCTGCCTACATCCTCTAAACAGGGGAAATGGGGCAGAGATTACTCCATTTGTAATAATTTTAACTCGGGGAGATTTATAGAGAGAACGAATGCAATCAATAAGTTTTACACCAAATCCAAATTTTTTAAGCACAAGAAATAAGTATGACCATTCAACACGGTCAAATGCCTTTTCGGCATCAAGGGAGACGGCAACTCCAGGTATCCGATTAATGTTAGCGAAGTGTATTATATTGAAGAATCGTCTTAAGTTATCTGAGGATAACCTGTTACATATAAAGCCTGTTTGATCTGGGTTCACAAGTGAAGGTAAATATTTTTCTAGTCTCCTGGCTATCATTTTAGTTACTATTTTGTAGTCCGTATTAAGAAGTGATATTGGTCTATATGAACCACACTGTAATGGGTCTTTCCCCTTTTTATAAATAACTGAAATGATAGCGTTAGAAAATGAGTCTGGGAAGCACCCATCATTTCTAGCTTGGTCTAATACATCCATTAAATATGGTGTAAGCATTTCTTTAAATGTTTTAGAAAACCATCCTCCCCTGGAGATTTATTGGATGGTAATGACTGTATTGCTTCATTCAAGTTCTGTAATAGAAAACGGTCTATCCAAGTTATAACTATTTTCTTGAGTTAAGGATGGCAGGTTAACAGTAGAGATGAATTTTTCCATTTGGGACATATCGTCACTCACTTGAGAAGAGTACAGTTCTTTATAAAACTCTCTAAATGCACTATTTATCCCTATAGGGTTATACGTAATGTTATTACCAGTGTCTATAGAATTTATTATTTGTTTATTTTCCTCTGTCTTGAGTTGCCATGCTAGCACCTTGTGTGATTTCTCCCAAAATTCATAATAACATTGCCGTAATCTTGTTATGGTCCGCTCAGCCTGATATGTATTCAAGGTATTATATTCCCTTTTCTTATTAAGTAAATTTCTATAAAAGCATTTAGAAGGATTTTTTTGATACATTTTTTCAAGATCAGTTATTTCAGCTTCAAGATTTTCCAGTTTAGTATTCCGCTGCTTTGCTAATCCTTTGGTATATGAAATACATTGCCCTCTAATGTAAGCCTTTAATGTTTCCCACAAAATAGATTTGTTTGTACAAGAGGGTTTATTTGTAAGAGTAAAAATATTAATCTGTTCTTTAATAAATGTAACAAAGTCATCTTGTTTAAGTAGTGTAGATTTGAACCTCCACCTATAAGTACTTCTTATTTTATCAGGCATAGATATTGACATAACCAGTGGGGAGTGATCACTCAGTAAGCGTGGAAGGTAGTCAACTGCAAGCACCCGATGTGCAAGTTGGACAGGTAGCAAAAAATAATCTATTCTTGTATGTGTATTATGGGGGTGTGAGTAAAAGGAGTAATCTCTATCACTAGGATGGACCTGCCTCCATATATCAACTAGTTTTAAATCTTTCATAAAATTCTTAGAAAGTTTAGCTGCTTTAGTAGGGGGTTGTGGCCTAAGTGAAGATCTATCCAGCACGGAATCCATGCAGAAATTAAAATCTCCGCCTACCAAAATCCAACCAGGTGCTTGAGCAATCAAAAGAAAAATAGCTTGCATAAACAAATGGTCATCGTAATTGGGAGCGTATATATTTAAAAAAGTCCACTGTTCTGAATATATAGAACCTTGTACTAATATATATCTTCCCAATGGGTCTTTAACCATTTTTGACAATCTAAACAGAACATTTTTATTAATCAGTATTGCAGTTCCCCTTGATTTGGAATTAAATGAGGATGCAAAAAACTTGTCCTACCCACTCTCTCTTAAGTTTCTGATGTTCATTTGCTGTAAAGTGTGTTTCTTGTAAAAACACAATATCTGCGGTTTGTTTTTTAAGATATGTATATACCCTCTTCCTTTTGATTGGGCTGTGCAAACCATTTACGTTAAACGTTACAAACTTTAATGGGCTATTCATATGGCTGCATAAGTGTTAGACTTTCTCCCGGATATCTTGAAAAAGAATACAGAACCCTGTATCTCCCCAAAGAATAGAAGAAAAAAAGAAAAAAGAAAAGAAAAAAAAAAAACACGAAACATGTAATAACACTTAAACTCACTCTGCTCAGCTGCCGGCTTAGAACAACGCCAGCAAACATGTAAACAAATTCTACGGAAAAACACGTTCGCTCCTTCCCCATCAGAACATTCAAAACCTGTTGCCGACCGAGCCCCTTAACTCTAACAACAACCCTGAGCTATAAAAGTTATTTTTCCATATAAAGTGATGCCGACAATTTTCTTCAGATCCTTCGGATTAACATAATATAATCGGAAGACAGTAGCCGCGTACCTGCTGTAATATAAGTTTTGTTCTTTTATGAAGGAATAACAGCGGTCCTTAGGAACACAACAGTCCCCCAATAAACAGTCCGAATAATTAGTTCAGGTTTTATCCTGGTGTTCTAGATATTTGAACGCCTCGCCGGGTGTCTCGAAGAACCGGAATTTCCCGTCCTCCGTTATAATCTTGATGCGAGCGGGATGAACCAGGTAGCAAGAGACCTTCCGTTCCTTAAATGCTTTCAGAGCAGGGATCATTAGTTTGCGCCTCTTAGCTAGATCTGGACTCATGTCAGGAAAAATGCTTATTCTTCTTCCGTCCATGGTTATTTCTCCCTTCTGTTTGGCGAGTCGCAAGATTTTTTCCCGATCTTGGTAACGAAGTAGTCGGACCAGAATGGGTCTCAAAGGTTTATCAGGGTTCGGCACTGGGTTCAGAGTGCGATGGGCCCGCTCTATTTCCAGCTGTTCAGAGAAATGTTGCGCGCCTAAAACGTTAGGCAGCCACTCGCTTAAGAATTTAACGGGATCGCTCCCTTCGCTGCCTTCCTTCATGCCCACTACACGTATGTTGCTGCGTCTGCTGTAATTTGCAAGGTACTCGACTTTATCTTTTAAAGTCTCATTCTCCTGTCTGACCACTTTCATAAGGCTGTCTATCCGACGTACTTCGTCCTCAGTGTCACCAATGCGTTTTTCGGCCTCCATTACTCTTCCAAGAAGGCTGCTCACTGTCGAGTGCAAATTTTCTATGGACGTTTGCAAGTCCGCTGTTTTGGAGTCTATCTTTTGCAAGAGATTGTTATTGCCTTCCTGGATTTCTTTGAGAAGTAGCGCAAGCATGTCACCAGGTTTGTTTGGATCGTGGGGCGCCATCTTTTGCTGTTTCGCCTCCGACAAGTTCGTGGGTTTTCTGAGGATCTTTCTTTAGTTTGGAACGGAGATCCATTATATAATGTTAAGGTGAATCATATGTTCTCGAAGACGTCTAATATGAGCGTATTCAGCGTTGTTTTGAGGTTAAGAATCGACTGTAATTTGGGAGCTCGGTCTTTCACGTCCACTCAGCTCGTTAGCATCACGTGACCCCGTCAGATTCGAATTTAATCTAAATTTAACAACTTTGCGCGCTGAAAAGACCGAACACGCGAGAAACCTTCATCCACCTTTGGATACCTCTATTGGGCCAATTGCGTGGACCTTACAGCCTGTGATACTATTTTTTTTACAGGATTCTTTAATGAAAAAAAACAGCATTTATTTAAAACATAAATCCTTTTTTAACAGCACAATACCGTTCAAAAGTTTGGGGTCAGTATGTTTTTTTTTTTTTTTTTTTCAATACCATTTATTAAACAAGGATGTGTTCAGTTAATAAAAAGTAAACATAAAGACTTATATTGTTAGAAAATATTTCAGTTTTGAATAAATTATGTTCTTTTTAAGTTGAATCCTGGAAAAAAAGCATCACAAATTCAAAAAAAAAAAAAAAAAATCCAACAATGTCATTTTAAAAATTTGTATTAGTTTGCATGCATGTCAGCTTATGATCAAATAGGGTTGCACGATATACCGGTACTACGGTAGTATCGCGATACTAAAGCTCAAAAAATAGCCGCGGTGCCATTGCATTTTTTAAACGGAAGTATCGTCCATACGGTAGTACCGTAAGATATGTTGTGTGCACGGTAGTGATGGGTCGTTCTTGAACGATTCGTTCATTTTGAACGAATCTTTAATGTGACTCGGGACGAACGAGTCGTCTCGGGGAGTGATTCGTTCAGTCGCGCATGCGCAACATCCTATTAGATCCTGTACTGGAATTAGTTCAACTGTATTCGAGTCGTTCGTTCACCTTATGGGGCTGTCACGTGATGAACGAACGACTCAAACCCGAAGACTCAAAAGATGAACTAATCAATTCTCTTTCCGGCTCAGGCTGCATAGGTTAACACTACAGGGCTGTCACATGATGAACGAACGACTCGAACCCGAGGACTCGAGAGATGAACTAATCAATTCTCTTTCCGGCTCAGGCTGCATAGGTTAACATTACAGGGCTGTCACGTGATGAATGAACGACTCAAACCCGAGGACTCGAGAGATGAACTAATCAATTCTCTTTCTGGCTCAGGCTGCGTTGGTTAACATTACGGGGATGTCACGTGATGAATGAACGACTCAAACCCGAGGACTCGAGAGATGAACTAATCAATTCTCTTTCCGGCTCAGGCTGCATAGGTTAACATTACGGGGATGTCACGTGATGAATGAACGACTCAAACCCCAAGACTCAAAAGATGAACTAATCAATTCTCTTTCCGGCTCAGACTGCGTTGGTTAAGCTAATTGGGCTGTCAGGTGATGAACGAACGACTCAAACCCGAAAACTTGTCAGATAAGAGGTGAGGTGAGCGAATCATAGACTAAAGACACAGGTAAACAATGAATTAATATTTTCTGTTTCTTATAGCATTATAGTTTAGTTTCGTTTGAAGTGTGATCAACGTTTGTGCAAGCAGTAGATGTGTTAGGGAAGTAAAACGTAACATTTTAATTATATTTTGCTAAAATGAACAAAATGAACGAAATGACTCGAAAAAAGATTTGTTCATTTTGCTGAACGAGACTCAAAGGACCGAGTCGGTAAAATGATCCGAACTTCCCATCACTAGTGCACGGCAGGAACACTGTTTAAAACGTTCATTTGAACAGCAGAAACATTACAAGTTGATTGCCAAAATGTCATTTCCTGTGATTTTGTGTAGTACATGCTGTGTATACGCTTTATGTGGTATTCAGTGTTTCCCGACGCTTCAGTTCAGTTTGAAATGAGACGTTGCACTTGCACGTCGTTCTTCAGGCTGCAGTTTATCAGAACAGAGGGTCTGATTCAGACCGTCTGATGTTATTTTAAAAAAATAGCAGCTCAAGAATCATTTCTTCAACATCATAATATCTCAAAAGAAAGTATTCTCGCAGTTTTATTAATTTGCCCACTTTTAGAACAGGCGTAATAATTCGTTTCTGGAAGCATCTTTGCGATCACGAATGCAATTCCATTCATTAACATAGCGGCTTTGCACTTGGTTCTTATCAATCATTATATATATATATATATATATATATATATATATATATATATATATATATATATATATATATGAATATGTTTTAATATCCACCTTATTTTTCAATGCGGAAGTAAGCCGTTTTCTGGTAATGTGTTAGACGTCCGGTTCATAATCCGCCATAGGAAAATAAGGAGAAGAATATCAAAGTGCAGTAAACGGTAAAGTTTGCACTACAAACCGGTGTGATCATAATTAAGATAATACATTAAAATAATATAGTAAGACACACTAGTTTGCAATATCAAGCAGCAAAACGAGCTTTTGTGCAGCTAAAAAAATGCTGGAAGTGGATGAGACCGGAAGCCAGACACAAAAAATTTACAAATGGCTGCACCCAGTCTTATGGGAAAAATAAGGTGGATACAAGCTGCTAACTATGAAATTTCAAGATATGCGAGCAAAAACACTCCTGACGGTTCAGCAATATGACACGAGCAAGAGTTAAGAGTGCTGTTTTTGTTTCGTTTCTGTGTTCGAATACGAATCCGCGTTGGCTTGTGCGAATCACTGACACTAAGCCATTCATGAAAACAGTCATTTGATTCGCTCCTGAAGGATTCAGCTGTTTTGAAAGAATCCTTTGAATGACAGTGAGTGATTCAATCGTGAACACTTGCTGCCATCTGCTGGCGGTTTTAAGTTTCCCATCATATTACATTCTTTTCCAACATATTTCTATATTCAGAGTTTTGTATTTAAAACATTTATCTCATAACATTAATTATGCAATTATAAATACAGTCTAAATGTATAAATACCATATCTAAATACTACCTAAATGTCACTTCATGCAGCCTCTGTGCAGAGAGATTAAGACTAAGATTTTTGTTTACATGAACAGTTTTGTTTACATGATTTCATGGATAACAATAGATAGTCATTGATTCACATTAGTGAAGTATTCAGAGAAAAATCCTTTCTGTTTTCATTTACATCTTTTTTATGAAATTTTGATTCATTTTTTTAGAATTGAATTTTAAATGAACAGAATACTGCATGGTATCGTGATACTTCAGCTGGTATAGTATCGTTAGTCATTTTTATGGTATCGTGACAACCCTGATCAAACAAGCTGTTGAAATTTATATTCGTTTATGATACAGCTTCTTTAAAATTCCCCAAATTTCCAATTAATTCCCATAAATTCCCGTAAATTCCCATACATTCCTGTTAAATTTCCGAATTGGAATATTTCCAGAATTCCCTGGACGAAGTTTCCATGGAAAGTTTCCGAAAATTTTCCGCCCCTTTGCAACCCTAGTGACATAGCGCCTGTTTATCACAAATATCATATACATTGTTGTAAGTGGAGAGACTCTGCCCCCTGCTTTAAACATTTCATAAACGAATTTAAACTATTCTACTCCTCACTGAGATTACTTAAAAATTGTCATGCCCAGAAAATATCATCGGACATGTATAAGTTTCTTGTGTATCGGAGCTTGATTTGTTTTGAGAAAAGCACGTGATGTATGACGTCCGAAGCTTCGTTTACCTGACAACCACGTGACTGCTTCAGTATCTGCTTCAAACGAAGCGAACCTCAGTACCGTTTCCTTTACATTATATTATATTTTAATGTGTTAGTATTGTTTATTTATTTATTTTTAATAGTAATTTAAAAATTGAGCTCAAAAATTTACTTTGCCCGTGAAGTAACAGTCTAAGGACTAAAAAAATAAATAGATCATAGATTTAATTTATGAATTTATGTTTCATTTATTTTAGTGCTATACACCGACACAAATGAATGACTTTGACAATTACCTTATTTATATACTATAAAATAAAAAGAATCATTTGTAGAACCAGATGTGAAACCAGCGGCTGTAATGAAACACAGCACTTTGGAAGGTTTTATTCATTTTTATGATCACTAGATGACCACAACATGAACCGTTTTGAAAAGCTTCGAGTAATGAACCTTTTCCGATACGATTGTGTTGAAAGTTCACAACGCTTCACTTCGCCATCACTACTTTCGTGCAGGGTGTAATTTATTTACAGTACCAATAATTCAGACAGTCCACAGTGAAGAATACAGGTGTGCACAAAATTATACCAAAGTACCAAAGTAAAAACAAATAGGAAAACAAAGAAAAAAACACTGTATTTACAATCACACATTGTATCCACAATTTACAATAAATAAGTTTAAAGTTTTCTTAAGGTACTACTGAAACACTTTTGCCAACTTGGTTAACAAGCAACCATAGCTGTGTCCCAAAGTGGAGTGCACGCACTTCGAAGTGCATGGACTTCGAAGGCCAAGCCTCCGAAGTGCATGAGACGCTCCACCTTCGCAGGATTTCCTAATTGCGCCACCAGGTGTTCCCCATTCCCGCTCCTGTCGCATAGCAACGTTGCGAGAGGGGCGCTGCCATCCTGACAGGTTTACGCCTATTTCCACTACAGCGTAGCGAGTGGAGCGGAGTGGAGCGTTTTCCATTAATTCCTATGGAAGTTAAGCGCACACGCATTGCGTTTAAGCTCAGCTTCCATATGAATTAATTGAAAACGCCCGCTCCGCTCTGCTCGCTATGCTGTAGTGGAAATACGGCGTTAGACGTTTAAGTTATGGAGCCAGCATCGGTCATATTTGTTTTTATATTTTATGTTTTACTGGAGGAGATGGTGGGGATGTAGCCTACCTCAGCCTTGGCCAAAAGCATGGCCGGGTAAATTATATTGTTTTGCATCGTTGCCGGATTACAATTTTAAATGCATTCATTGCGTTTGAACCGACTTGAATAAAATGTAAAGATACATATTGTTGTAGTGTTAATTAAATATAAGTTAAATTGCAGTTATTTGTATGTATTAATGATGGATTCTGTGTTGGCCAATCAGACGCTGTTACGTCATCACGCGGGGATTAGTTCACTGTTTTGTTTGTGTTTAGTCAGTATGCTCGCAGGCTCCGGTGCGGATGGTTGTAGTCAAATCCATCTGCACTGGGCAAGAGCAATAACCCCGCCGCTGTAAACTATATGCACAAAGTAAAGTTCCTGAACGGAATCCTGTTGTTGTGTCCTTTCCTTCACGCCTCCACGTCCGCAGAGGACTAAGGTTAAACTACAAGCGAAAGCACAACAAGTGGTGTCAGAAGCTGAGCGCGATAGAGATTCATCGGCGAATTGTAAGTGATATGAACTGCTGGGGCATCCATTGAGATTCTATGGACATTGTAATCTGCAAAACGCCATCGTGAAGTATTATTGAAGATGGATTGACGCGTTTATTCGTCGGATTAACCGTGCTTTCACGGAGATAAAAAGCTGCACGGAGTTCCCCTCCCCCCTGTCGAGAGGCGTGGCGCTGGAAGTTTGGAAAATTAAGCGCTGCATTTGGCTGCCTGCCAAGTTTCACGGAGGCTGTATATAGCCTTGAAAATCCACATTAAACTCACAGAGCAGACTATACTTCATTATTAATAATTAAATACTACAAAATAAAACATAAACTCAAAGGAAATAAAGAGTTTAAAGCAGTTTAATTATCAACTGTAATACAAGATGGATTCAAATGGATCAGAAGTCCCACTTGGAGCTTCAGCTGCCCCAGATCCCCCACAGTGGCTACAGTCTGTGTTGTCACAACAAAATAAGCAACTCCAATATGCCATTTCACCTCTGCTTCAAAGACTGGAAGCAACGGAAGCTTGTTTATTTGCTCTCACACAGCAGCCCCATACCAACAAAGTTACACGAGGTCCAGACCCACATGAAGACACCACCACACTTTCAGCTGTGACAAACAGAGATACCACAGGGCCTTCAGATGCTGAACAACTTTTTGCTGCTGAGCTCGCTGTCATTGATAGACATGTACGGAGCCCTGCTAGTTCAACATCCTCCATGCCTGGCCCTGATGTGAGACCCAGAAGCCGTGCACAGGGACCCAGCCATTATAATGGCTCATCCAACTTGGGCCCGCACATGCACACTGCTTCCACTGCTTCAACGTCCACCTATCAGCTAACAGCCCTTCATGGTAGAGCCACAGTTGGACCTAAAGCTAAACTTGACACTTATGATGGTAAGGATGACTGGGATTCCTTCATCATTCCTTTTGAGCGCAGAGCCGTCATTTACAGATGGAGTGCAGTAGAGTGAGTGGACAAACTGCATGAATGTCTCAGGGGTGCTGCTGTCAAATATCTGTGCTCATTACCTGAACACATACGTGAAGATTATTTTCTGCTGAAAGAACAGCTGGCTTTCCGATTTGGCCAGAAAGAGCCTCCCACCACAGCACGGAGGAGACTTGGTGAACTGCGCCAGTCTAAAGAAACTGTTTCAGAGTTCGCTGAGGAGATTCACAGGTTGGTCATTTTAGCTTATCCTGGAGTTGATATTGAGCTAAGAGAGCAAATTGCTGCTGATGCTTTTCTCAAAGGGCTGCGCAACCAGAAAGTGGCATACGAAGTTATGAACCGTGACCCTCTGTCACTGGATGAGGCACAGCGGCTAGTTTCATCCTACGAACACAACTTTAAAGCAACACTCGGGCGAGACTTCGATCAGAGAGGGAGGACACGTCGAGTATCCTGGGCAGATCTAGACATGGACTCAGACGAGGAGCCACAGGCCTTGCAGTCACGTAGAGTGCAGACACAGGGCTATGTTACACAGCACCAGTTGCAAGCGCTCATCGATAAAGTGGATAAGCTCCAGCTAGCCATAGACCGTCTACCTCCTCCCTCTTCTGTTGCTCTCCCTTCTACGGTAAGACCCACCCATCAGACAAATTCCAGCATGGCTGTGCAGTCAGAAAGGGGACGCACGACCCAGACTTCTTTCAAGCCAAACAGATACAGACAGCAGAATAACAGCCCCACTAGGGTTTCTAGTGGGCCATGTTACCAGTGTGGGGAGGAGGGACATTACAAACGAAACTGCTCACGGTCCCCAAGTCCATCTACAAGTCCCCCTGCAAATGCTGTGGCCAGGATGGAGCCCCCAAGTCAAAACCGCTCTGAGTATGCAGAGCAGAGTCCATCCATTGTACATGTAAGCAGAGCTGAGAGTCGAGGGCCCAGTTTAATGATCTTGCTGACTGTTGATGGCATACCAGTTAATGCAGTTATAGACACGGGTGCTGAGGCCACAATCATGTCCGAAGAGACGTACAACAAATTACCAGTTAAATCACCTGCAGGACTGAGAAATGTGTGTCTCCGAAATGCGGAAACTGGAAGGGAGATGTCAGCAACGGGCGGAGTCAAAGTGGAATTCAGAATTGGCACAAAAGTGTTGGAATGGACAGTTTGCATTGCACCAATTCGTGATGCCCTGCTCCTGGGTTTAGATTTCTTAAAAGCTGCTGATTTCACCATTCATGCCTCTGGCAAAGTTTTCATGGGCTCAGAACTCATCCCATCGTACATATCTGAAGGCAAGGGGCCAGACTACGCCATCTCGAGAGTGATGTTAGAGAGCGATTTCACTGTGCCGCCAGAGTGTGAATGTCTAGTTTGGGGTCTGGTAGACGACCCAAAACCAGAACTCCCTGCTGTTCTAGAGCCTGTTAGCCTGGCTGATGGAGTGTCTTCAGGCAGTATCATGATTCACATGGAACAGAGGATCCCAGTCAGGCTATGCAACATCACAGCTTCCAGTAGACCCTTATCACGGGGAGTCTGTTTGGGTGTGCTCATAGAAGCATATCCTGATGCTCAAGAGGAGGGAGAGACAGTCTACTCAGCTCCAGTCAATGCTCAGTTGTATGCAAAAGGTGGGGACTTAACGCCACAAGACCCTAACAGTGAGCCTCCAGATGAGCACAATGTAAGAAGGGTGTCGGCACCAAACGCTCTGGACCTTCCAGAGCATCTTAGACAGTTGTTCACTTCTGCAAGCGAAACGCTCACTGAACAACAGCAAGAGATGTTAATAGCTCTACTAAATGAACACCAAGAGGTTTTTGCAGCAACTGATGATGATCTGGGGAAGTTCTCTGCTCTGCAGCACAGCATTGATACAGGAACCGCTAAGCCTGTTCGACAACCAGTACGACGTACCCCTTTAGGGTTCTGGAATGAGGAAGAAAAACATCTAAAAAAAATGCTTGAAGCAGGTATTGTTATCCCCTCAAGCTCTGAATGGGCATCCCCTATTGTCCTCGTAAGAAAGAAGGATGGTGGGGTTCGTTGGTGTGTAGATTATCGCCATCTTAACGATCTTACCATTAAGGATGCGTATCCCCTACCAAAAATAGAGGAATGCCTGGATGTGCTGGGTGGTGCGAAGACATTCTCAACACTTGACCTTCAGTCAGGATACTGGCAGATTGAAATGAATAAAAAAGACAGATCCAAGACGGCGTTTGTGACAAGGTATGGACTATATGAGTACACTAGAATGCCATTTGGGTTATGTAACGCACCCAGCACATTCCAGAGGGCCATGGAGCTAGTGTTACGAGGGTTGCAGTGGGACACTTTGCTGATATACCTGGATGACATAATAATTTTTGGTGAAGATGTGGAACAGTGCATGGAGCGACTTGCGGAGGTTTTTCAAAGGTTGCAGAATTATGGACTCAAGCTAAAGCCCTCCAAATGCCAGTTGCTAAGGGACGAAGTTCTGTTTCTTGGTCACATCGTGAGCGGTGAAGGAATTAAGACCAACCCAGCCCTCATCAGTGATGTAAGAGACTGGAAGACCCCAACCAGCATCCAGGAACTCCAGTCTTTCCTGGGACTTTGCAATTATTACAGAAGGTTTGTTGCCAAGTTTGCTGAAATAACTGCACCCATGACAATGCTACTCAAAAAGGGGACTCCTTTCTCCTGGGAAGAGGAGCAGCAGAAGGCTTTCGAACATCTGAAAAGGAGTCTCACGACTGCACCCATCTTGGTGTTCCCAATTACATCTGGAAAGTTTGTACTGGACACTGATGCATCCAACCAAAGCGTTGGAGCGGTGCTCTCACAGTTACAGTGGGGAGAAGAGAAAGTTATCTCATTTGCCAGCTGTCTCCTCACACCAGCACACCAGCGGTACTGTGTCACCCGTAAAGAGCTCCTAGCTGTTGTTAGATTTACCAGACAGTTCCGCCACTATTTGTTGGGGTCTAACTTCATACTGAGAACAGATCACAGCAGCCTGACGTGGCTATACAGGTTTAAGAGACCAGAAGGCCAACTTGCTAGGTGGCTTGAAGAACTCAGCCAGTACAACTTTGTCATCGAGCATAGGGCAGGCACATATCACGCTAACGCTGATGCACTGTCCCGAAGGGTGCTGGATGAGGGACCTTGTGACTGTTATCAAGCAGGAAGAGAGCTGGATAGCTTGCCGTGCAAGGGCTGTCCCTTCTGTCGAAAGCTGCACCATCAATGGGCCAGATTTGAGGAAGATGTCGACGATGTTATCCCCTTGGCGGTAAGACGCACACACTCCCTTAACTGTCAGAATGAGAGTAGTTGCACTAACCCCTCCAGTCATGTTAATGAAGTAGGTGCTGACAACTCAGGTCCTTCCACAAACTGGCTGCAACCACTGGGCCTCAAGAGTATCAAGGAAGAACAATTAGCAGACCCAGACCTTTCAATTCTCCATAAATGGATGTCTGATGGTTTTTTGCCTGCTAAGGAAGAAGTCATGATGCTGAGCCCAGCTGTTCGTAAGTTCTGGCTGTGTTGGTCTCAAGTGGAGATGCGAGATGGGATCCTCTATTGGGATAATGGGATAATCCGTTGGGATAATGTCACTGGAGGTATGTCACCACTTCGCTTACTTGTCCCTGCTTCCCTGAAGAATGAGGTTCTCCAAGCCTGTCATAATCCAGCACAAGCAGGTCATGCAGGGGAAGAAAAAACACTCATGCGCCTCTGCAGTCGCTACCACTGGTACAATATGGGAAATGATGTACGCCTTTTTGTCAAGAAGTGCCCACAGTGTAGTTCCTGTAAGGTCACCGGTCAAATGGGAAGAGCCAAGCTCCAGAACTACCAGGCCGGAGCACCTATGGACCGACTCCACCTTGATGTCCTAGGACCTTTCCCGGAATCCAAGTCAGGCAACCGTTACATCCTCGTTATAATAGACCAGTTTACCCGCTGGGTAGAGGCATTCCCTATCCCCGAGCAAGGAGCTGAGACGACTGTGATGAGGTTGGTGTTTGACTTTATTTCCCGCTTTGGAGTTCCCCTTGAAATCCACACTGACCAAGGACGGAACTTTGAGAGCTCACTGTTCAATGAAGTTTGTCGCCTGTTACAAGTCACCAAGACCCGGACCACACCATACCATCCAGCCTCAAACGGGCAAGTGGAAAGATTCAACAGAACGCTATTGCAGATGATACGGTGTTACGTGGATCAAAGTCAACGGAATTGGGATGAACACCTTCCCCTACTCACTGCGGCATACAGGAGCACTGTGCATTCAGCAACAGGTTTCACACCAAATCAGCTGATGCTGGGGCGAGAAGTTTTCCAGCCACATGACATTTGGCTAAGGACAGCTGAAGTTGCCAGGGAAGCTAAAGATACACCTGAGTTTGTTCATGAACTGCAAGCTAACCTGCAGCTTGCTCATCAAGTAGCACGCCAGAACTTACACTCTGCTCAGATGCGTCAGAAGAAGGTCTATGACTTACGAGCCAGAGAGAAGTCCTACAACATGGGTGATCTTGTTTTAGTGAGGGTCAGTAGCAGGAAAAAGGGGTACAGTCCAAAACTTCAGGCTCCATGGCAGGGGCCATTCGTCATCACAGAATGCCTTGGACCAGTTCTCTACCGAGTCAAAGACAGGCGAAGTGAGAAAGTACTGCATCATGATCGTTTGCAGCCCTATCTAAGTGATCATGTACCTGCCTGGATGCAGCGGCTGCGACGGAAATACACCTGCACTGAGGAAGGCTCCTTGCTTCCAAAAGCTGTGCACGAACCTGAAGTCACTGAGGCGGAATTGCCAAATCCTTCACCCTCTGACAACTCTCTGTCAGAAGAGCCTCAGGCCCTTCTCGCAATGGATTCTAACAGTTATCCAAATCGTTGAGAGCAATAACCCCGCCGCTGTAAACTATATTGCACGAAGTAAAGTTCCTGAATGGAATCCCGTTGTTGTGTCCTTTCCTTCACGCCTCCACGTCCGCAGAGGACTAACGTTAAACTACAAGCGAAAGCACAACAATATGAAAAAAAAATACAAAACCATACACACAGAAATATATAGCAGTTCAAATACTGACTGATATGTTTCCAAGGTGCGATTTTATAATAGTTTATTGTCTTGATGGTGAACATATTTAGAAACCCTGATTTTAGGCAGTTAAGTAACCATAAAAATAAAACTGTGAATAAATAAAAACAAATTATGCATTGTTTATCTCAATGTTCAGTGGCAGCAGAGTGTTTGATGTGCCACTGTCCACCGCATTGTCCACCAAGTTGATGAGGAGTTGGTGGCCATTCACCACCAAGAGATTCACTTCCCCGAAAACCCCAGAACACATGGAGGCAGAGCTGGACTTAAAATTGATGTTGTTTTTCTAATGTTCAACCTTTTCAGTAACGTATAGAACAATTTTGTTTTAATGTGAAAAAAAGTATTTACAGGACAAAAATAAAATAAACGTATTTTATTTTATTTTTTTAGTGTTGTGAAAAAATAATAAGCTGCATTACAGAAGTTTACACCTTGTAATTTACAAATTGTACAGAATTAGTTCTTAGCATTCGTCGCGCCGCGGTGACGCATTCGGCCTTGGAATGCGCACTTCGGAGGGTGCATTCTGAATTGGGACAGCTTACGTCATGACGCTGTGACGCAATCGCCCTTCAAATTCACACTTCGGAGTCCACGCACTTCAGTTTGGGACAGCCTTCGTCGCGACGCTGTGACGCATTCGCACTTAAAATACGCACTTTGGAGTCCGCGCACTCCACTTTGGGACACAGCTATTGTGTGAGTCTGGCCTCCCCTTTAATAGGCCAGACTCCACCATTATTTGTCAACAATCACAAACAGGTAAGTATTCAGGTACCTCACACATTTTACATTCCCACACTTCAGTTCATTAAATGTCCCTCCCACCCACATTTATTTTGCTTCCGACACCCATGACCGGTAATACTTCACATACACATATTCATCATTATTAAAACACGTAAATAATTCACACATAATCCCCGTTTCAAACAGATGATGGTTTCGCCAGCTTCCGGCGGCACTGCGCCGGCGCAACCCACTCTGTGCCTTTAAAAGCAGTAGTGATGGGAAGTTCGGATCATTTTATCGACTCTGACCTTTGAGTCTCGTTCAGCAAAATGAACGAATCTTTTTTCGAGTCATTTCGTTCATTTTGTTCATTTTAGCAAAATGTAATTAAAATGTTACCTGTTACTTTCCTAACACATCTACTGCTTACACAAACGTTCATCACACTTCAAACAAGACAAAACTATAATGCTATAAGAAACAGAAAGTGTTAATTCATTGTTTACCTGGGTCTTTAGTCTATGATTCGCTCACCTCGCCTCTTATCTGACAAGTTTGCGGGTTTGAGTCGTTCGTTCATCACGTGACATCCCCGTAATGTTAACCTATGCAGCCTGAGCCGGAAAGAGAATTGATTAGTTCATCTCTCGAGTCTTCGGGTTTGAGTCATTCGTTCATCACGTGACAGCCCCATTAGGTGAACGAACGACTCTAAAACAGTTGAACTAATTCCAGTACAGAACCTAATAGGATGTTGCGCATGCGCGACTGAACGAATCACTCCCCGAGGCGACTCGTTCGTCTCGAGTCACATTGAAGATTCGTTCAAAATGAACGAATCGTTCAAGAACGACCCATCACTAAAAAGCAGGCGACCTATGAATGCTTGGTTTGGCCGACGACGCAGCGTTCACCCACCGAAAGACTGACTATTTCCTGACAAACAAACAAACACTTGAACGAAGACACGAGGACAAAAACACAAGATGCGGCTAATGTTTGTGTGTGCGATGATCAGGTATGAGACGGTGGAATCTGTGAATTGGGAAAATGGTCGATCGTTTCGGCGCGTGCACTTGCTTCACCGATGGCGGAAGCAACAGGTAAAGAGGGGAAACGAGTGGATGAGGTGCGTGTGTGTGCAGGCCAGTGCTAATAAAATGTAATACAATGTAAAGGAAACGGCACTGAGGTTCGCGTTAGTTTGAAGCAGATACTGAAGCAGTCACCCGGTTTTTAAATTATTGAAGCTTCGGACGTCATAGATCACGTGCTTTTCTCAAAACTAATCAAGCTCCGATACACAAGAAACTTATAAATGTCCGATGATATTTTCTGGGCATGACAATTTTTAAGTAATCTCAGTGAGGAGTAGAATAGTTTAAATTCGTTTATGAAATGTTTAAAGCAGGGGGCAGAGTCTCTCCACTTACAACAATGTATATGATATTTAGCAAGTAGGAAGTATCTAAACCATCAACATAAAACAGAATATAGTTGATGTTAAATACAGGGATGTTTGACATTTTTAAAGTCAGTCAGTCTCTAACATCACTCCAGAACCATCATGAAATGGAGCAGGTAAAAAATAAGTGTTCTAAAGATTCATCAGTAAAACCACAAAAAGCACAAACCGCCTCGTCAAATTTAAATCGCTTGTGAAGAAAATTGGAAACAGGATAAATCTGATGACAAATTTTGAAATGTGTTTCTATGACTTTAGGTGGAATTGGCCATTTAACATATTTAGAGAAGACTTTTTCCAGCATATCAGAACAATTTAGATTTAAAAGCATCCGCAGCAACCCTATTATTGAAATATTTATCTACTAATTTATGTTGACCAATTGATAAATTCGGCAAAACTGGAGTGACATCAGAGTAAGTCAAAGTATTCTGGATTAGGTTGATCAAGGCTACAGGAATAGCTTTACAAATGTTTAGATACTCACTGTGAGTACAGTTTATATTAGAACATTCAACAAAACTGGTGTGATCCAGTAAAACACCTTTACAATCCATCAGGTCAGTTACAAAGATAATACCCTTATTAAACCAATCAGCTTTAAATACAGATTTTCTGTTTATAAGTATTGTTCTATTATTCAGAACCGAACTGTGCAGAGTAAAGTTATGTGTGAATATCATTTTCCAAAAGTGTAGTATTTGACTATGGAATTTAGACAGTGCAAGTGGAATCTTATTAATATCGAAATCACATCTCAGTAAAAAATCCATACCACCAAGCTTTTCAAAAATAGCCCCGTATGTGAAACCACTTAGAGTTAGAACATGCAAAAAACATTTTTAACCAATTCATTCTAAATGAGCCTATCAAGGCTTTAAAATCTAAGGCTTTTAATCCGCCATTTTATACATTTTAACTAATTGGGACCTTTTTAAATAACGTGTTTTATTTCTCCTTAGAAACTGAAAAATGACTGAGTTGGCCTTCCTAATATTACTGTCAGAAATAAACAGAGTGACAAGGATATATTAACTTAGACACACCTTCAGCTTTAGATAGAATAACTCTTCCAAATATTGTGAGATCTCTGGTCAGCCAGAATTTTTTCATATCAACGACACGTTTCACAATGTTAACCTCCTCCATCGTATGATCATCCTTAGATATTGTTAATCCTAAATAGTTCACCTCCGTCTGGACATTTATCGAGGCAATAGAGCTCTCTGGACAAGAGTGGATAGGCAACATTACACATTTCTTAATATTGAGAGACAAACCTGAGGCATCCGAAAAAGCATTAATTAAGTTTAGTGCAGTATCAACCATACTTTTATCTTTTAAAAAAAAATTACAGTATCGTCTGCAAATTGTCTAATCTTAAATTCCTTTTCAAAAATCTTAATGCCTTGCAAATTTAGATCATTAACAAAAGCCAAAGTGAGCATCTGGGTAGTTAATAGTTTAGGAGATATGGGACAACCTTGGCAAATTCCTCTAGACATCTTGAAGCTAGGAGTGATTTCAGATCCCAAAGACACCGAACTAGATATATCTGAATAAAACATTTTAAATACGTTACAAAATTTATCTCCGAAACACATACATTTTAATGTTTCTACAATAAAACAGTGAATCAAATGCTTTATAAAAATCAAGGAATAATATTAGACTTTCATTCTCTATTAGATGACTGTAATCCAACATATCAAGAATCAGTCTTGAATGAAAATGTATATTCCTTCCCTTTATAAAGGCAGATTGACATTCACTAATAACTTTGTCAAACCACTGTTCAGGCGATTGGCATATACAAGAGCTAGTCATTTGTAATCAGTACATAAAAGGGTCAGTCTCCAATTTTCAATAGAAAGTGGATCTTTATCGGGCTTTGGGATCAAAGTAATGAGACCACGCTTCATTGTAGGAGAGAGATCTTGTCTTAAGATACATTCACCAAGGGCTTCAAATAAAAGCTGACGGATGTCTTTCCAAAAGAAGACATCAAAATCGACAGTTAAGCCATCCAGGCCAGGTGATTTACCCTTTGCCATTTGATAGATAGCTTTATCCAGCTCTTCAATTATTAAATCATCCTCGAAAATTCTTTAAAAGTCATCCTCAATTAATTCAACCCACCCTTGAATTGACTGAAAAAAGGATTTGCAACTAGCCTCAGAGTATCTTGAACAATATAAGTTACTATAAAAGTCTCTAACTGCCTTGTTAATTAGATTTTAATTTTCTGTAACAGCACAACTGATACTTCATTTAGAAATTTTCTTTTTCATTTGCCTTTGTTTCTCAAGATTAAAAAAGTAAGAAGAATTTTTCTCACCCTCCTCGATCCAACGAGCCCTAGAGCGAATAAAAACACCCCGAGCTTTGTCTAAAACTAAATGATCTAGTTGATTTTTGAGATTTTTTAATCTGGATTTTTTTCCTCACTCGACAACACAGCTTTAGAGCATAAAATGTTGATATTAGTAACAATTTCCTTTTGTTTAACCCGCATTTGTTTAGAAGAGTATTTTTCCATTTTACTTGCTGCTTCTTTAACTTTGAATTTAAACCACTGCCATTTATTTAATGGTGAAGAATCCAAAGATGTCGCCTTAACAATGAGATTTTTAACTTTATCACAAAAGTCTTTACTGAATTTCTAAATTATGTTTTGAGGACACTTATTATTATTTGAAGTAAGGATCAGAGTCACTGAGCAATGGTCTGTTAGGGGAGCTGTAGTGATTTCACATTTACAAATATTATCAAACAAGTTAAAAGGAATAAGCCAGTAGTCCAACCTGGAGCACTGCCCATTATTAGATGCATTGAACCAAGTGTATTGTCTAACACCTGCACTCTTTAACCTCCAGCAGACAATCAAATTTGTATTTGAAACCAGGTTGTTGTAAATATCATCAAAAGTGTGATTGTGCCCACTAGAGGGAAGACGGTCAACTGAGTTGTCTGGGACCAAATTAAAATCCCCCCCTATGATAACTTGATCCGTTGAATGTGTCACCTTCCATTGGTTAATCTTAACACAAAGGTCAGCATAAAATACTTTGTTTAGGGCTTTACTATTGTAACCATATACACATACCAACATGAATTTAACACCATCCATCTCCACAATCACCATTAACCAATGACCATTTTTGTCACTTTTATGGTCAGCAATTGAGCCTTGAAACCTATAAAACAAAATCATAACCCCAGTTGAATGAGATGTCCCATGGCTGAAGTAGACAGAGTCCCCCCACTGAAGCTTCCAAAAATGTGTGTCCTCAATTTCAGAATTTGAAAAAAAACAAAACAAAAAACAATTCACCTTCTGTTCCTTACAACAGAGAAATGTTTTTAAGTCTCCTTACATTTAACGATAACAAGGATAACATAAAATAAAGACTCTATAAATTGTGACGAGTCGGCTGCCTCCCCCCTAACTATCAGCTTCACCCCGTCGGTAATCGCCGCCCTTCACCAGGCTCCCGACGGGAGTGGGCGTGTGGGAGGAGGAGGGGCGCCGAAACATCCAGGTCTGGCGGCGTGTGATGAGGCACACCTGATGTGAATGAAGCCTCATCACCGCCGCTGTTAAAATGCCGAGCGCGCCTCTCCTCAGGGGACCGGTCTCTTCCCCGTGCATGCACGCTGGTGTCCTCGTGGGTCCAGGAAGGGGTGAAGAGGGTACCAGCGCCGCAGGACGAGTTGCCGGACCCCGCGGGTCCGGATGAGGACCGCACCCGTAACGGCTGACGGGCCAGGATGCCAGGCCGTGTTATCCCCCAGAAGCGCCGCGTAGGTGGAGGAGGACGATGCCGCTAGAGAAGCCGCCGCCCCTCGCACCCCTGGACCCTTCCCTTTTGGAACACTACCCCTCCTTCACGGAACCCCGTCACTTCGAGGACACCAGATCCCCCTTTTGTTTTGGACACTTTTTCCCCCTTTTTGGACACTTTGTTTTATTGTTTAATAAAAGCCTCTCCGAGGCCTGACGTCACGCCCCCTGTGTCTGTCGCTTTGCTCCGCCCCCGTGACAAAATGCACAGATATAACAGTAAAGTTAACGGAAAAGTTGCGCAGGAATGAGTAACCTTACTAGCCACAAAACTTTGTGTTGAATTGCAATAGCCCTGTACAAACTACAGGTAAAACCACCTTAAGAACAATAACAGTAGTGCATAACGAAAAGTCAATCTGGGTCCACTCTCTTGTTATCAATCAGCGCATAGCCCTCCTTCAGGTGCGCACGCTTCCCCCTCCTTCGGTCCTCCTGCACCAACGGCCACAGTTTGGCACGAGCAAGTCTGTCCTCCTTGGAAAAATCTTCCTAGAAGCTGATGTGAAGACTCTAGCATCCTTAGATTTTTTCCAGACTTCATCCTGAATCGTGCGCATTCCAAACTGAATGATGACAACTCTGGAAACGTTGTTTGAGGTGGCGGCGCTCTCTCTCTTTCCAAGCCGGTGCACAGTGTCCACGGTGTCACGCAGCCTCTCCACAGACACAGGGAAAATCCAGGTCAGAATCCCGATGACCGTCTCCCGGACATTTTTGTCATCTTTTTCTGGCAAGCCGGTCAACCTCAGATTCCACCTTCTCTTGTAGAGAGCATGCTCTTCACACACGCTGTTCAGAATTACATTCTCTTTTTTAAGATGAGCTACTTTGAGATTGAAGCTCTAAAATGTCTTTTTTGTTCTTGTCGATGGCAGATGAATTGGCCTCAATCTGTTTTTCGAAGCGTATAAATCGCTGAGTTTGGTCATCCATTTTTTGGGTTAGCTCCTGTATTGCCCGGAGGACAGTGTTTACCATGTCTTCTTTGGTATGGTCATCTTGTACCTTGCTTCTTTTAGTATTTTTGTTTTTTATCGGTGTGTGGTCCCAGTTAACTTTATCTTCTTTGGACATGGCCTTGTCCTCAATGGACTTACCCTGGTCTACTTCAATCTCCTCAATCATGTCTTCATCGCAGGCTTCATGAAGAGCAAGCAGGTTGTAGTCATGATCCGACATCATTGTTAGGAAGTAAAACTGGGCTATTACAGTCAAACTGGATCAATAACTTGGTTAAATTTTAGGTTTTAATTCAAAGCCTGCTGAAACACCACCTCTCACTCTGCCATCTTGAGATCTGTCCAAAGAGACATCGATCAAACTCCTAGCCCAATCCGATGTTGATTTATGCCTTTCCAAACAGCTCAATGCAGAGTTGGAGAATTATGTATTATGAACAAATATGAATTATGAATTATTCCACCCATGTGTTAAAATTTAGGGTGTTTTTTTGTAAAATGAGACCATTTTTTATCCATTTAGCCCAATGTATGTGGGAATAGGACTCTTTTGAATTCAGGTATTCCTTATCTTGCAGAATGGAGACCCCTAGAGGACATAATGCCTCCTTTCAATTACATCTCAATAAACTTTAAAAAAAAAAAAAAAATATACAAAGAAAATTATTTTTTCCTCTGTTTTATGGCACCTAGTGAAATCAAAAGAAACTTACTGCATCGATGTAGACCAAACATATCTTAAAAAAAACAGACTTTCAAAGTAAAAGTTAATTAAAAAAAAATAATCAAATAATCAAATTAGATTTTTTATGTGTGTTTATCATAAAATTATGAAAAAATACAGCGTGTTAAAATTTAGGATGTTTTCTGTGAAATGAGACCATTTTTATCAATTTTCTCCAATGTATGTGAGTACGGTGCTCTTTTAAATTCAGGTTTGCCAAAATCAGTAAAAAACTCAAAATATGCCACAGAGCTGAAGAGGCTAAATGTCTGTAACACAGAAATAATGATGTGTGGTTAAAAAGACTGTTTGTGTTGCTGTTTCTGGATCAGTAGCAGCATGAATGCAGATTTCTATGTCTTTAACACCTGTTTCACATCGTAAGTGTCAGTGGAGCGTGAGCAGCGTGTTTTGTCACGTCCATATCAGTGAATGACAGCGTTCACATCTGAAGCATGATGATGGCCGATCCTCTGATTCATTAACATGACCAGCAACAAAACCTGCTTCTCACGCTCCACTGACACTCGTGATGTGAAACAGTCGTAACAGACATAGCTGAATCACTGTCATTTAGGAATAAGATCATGTGGGTGTTTCAATCGAGATCGCGACCTTTAACAATTAATTGTGCAGCTCTAATATAAACGCTGCAAAATGTTTTGTGAGGATTGTCACATTCTCACATTGGACACATCAGATCTCGTCACATCCCTTATATAATATTATACTACACTGTAATTTTATAGACAGCAAAAAACTAAAATATACAGTAATTTATAGGTGAAGCTGCTGCCAATTAATCACTGCAAATGTAATTAATTTTGGCTTACACTTGTATTTTGTTGTTCAATGGTCTATAAGTGTATCTACAAATATACATTTGTTTTGGGCACATTCAGTATAATCATTGTATTTGATCATTTACATTTTGATTCTTAAAGGATTGCCACCCACAAATAATAACGGTCATAATTTACTTCTCTTTTATTCCTAACCTGTATGACCTTCTTTATTCTGTGAAACACAAAAGATGATATTTTAATATTGTTGCCAACCAAAGTTTTAGGTACCATTGCTTTCTATTGTGTGGACAAAAGACATTTTTCAAAATATCTTCTTTTATTTTCCACAGAAGAAAGTCATACTGTTTTGAAATGACTTGAAGTGACGACAGAATTTTCATTTTTGAACTATTCCTTTAAAACGTTTTTTTTTTTTAAACTTTGTTTGCCAATATTTTTACACAGTTATTGTGTTCAATAATATAATAACACTCACCATAGTTTCTCTAGTTTACAGTGTGGATCCTGTAGTAGAGCAGAGATCAGATTCACTCCTGAGTCTCCTGGTTTATTACGGCTCAGATCCAGTTCTCTCAGATGTGAGGGGTTTGATCTCAGAGCTGAAATCAGAGCAGCACAGCCTTCCTCTCCAATACTGCAGTCATACAGCCTGCAGAGAGTGAAGAACATGAATGATCTCAGAGATTGTGTTTAAATTTTAGGGTGAGAGTGTGTTTGTGTGTTTGTTTATATGAGCAAAATGCTTCTATACACCAGGATCAGTGGTACAGACATTTCAACTTGCCAACACAAGCTAAGAAACTCATTTAAATGCACTCTACCCACATGATTCCCAATACTGAACTAGTTAATCATTTTCATTCTTTAAACCTTTTCTAGTGCTATATAGACAATAATGTGATGAAATCTAGGAAAAGCCAAGGCTTTTTTTTAGGTTTTGATTCCATATGAAAGCTTTTTTTATTTTGCTCATAGCTTGAATGTAACAAAAGTTATGACTATCTTAAGTTGGCTGATAGTTATGATTTTCAGGAATATAATTAAGAAAAACGAGTTTAAATTGAGATGGCTTTCACTTTCACTTTACAGGTTTAAAAACAGCTGTCTGTCAGCAGCGCTATACTGCATCATTACACAAACAGACTAATGTTACCCTGAAGAGGACAGTTTTCCATTGATTATCATGGGCATAGTCTCTGAACTTTTGATCACCCCTTGTTGTGTAAAGTTTTAGTGCTGCAGAGTTTTTTTTTTTTTTTTTTACGGTTCGTGTTTTGTTAATGTATTTTTTGGGCAACCAGTTGTCATGTCTCGACCGTAGGACTTTTTCTCAGTATGTTCAGCTGAGCTACGTTTCTCAGGTTTACACTCACTACTTGTTGTGCTCTATTTGCACTTACTGTAACTTTTTTGTTCATTAACTTGTTCATTATTTCTATTTCTGTTATCTGTCTAAATGCCAGGGGTCTGAGAGATTCTGTGAAGCGTAAAGCTCTTTTTCTTTTTGGGAAGAAATACAATACTGATTTTTGTTCTTTTCAAGAGTCTCACTCAACTGTTAATGACTGTAACTTCTGGAAATCACAGTGGGGAGGTGATGCATGGTTTTCTCACGGATCTGAACATTCGGCAGGTGTTTTAACACCAAACAAGTTTGCTGGTGATGTTCTACATCATTACTGTGACCCTTGTGGCCATTTTATTTTTTTCTGGTTCTTTACACTAGTAATATTTTCATTTTTTTTTTTTTTTTTTTTTTTTTTTTCTTTGATTAACATGTATGATTACCATTCTTCAAATGAAAACAAGGCTCTGTTTGAGATGACAGAAAACAAAATTGTCTTTTGTCTAAACTAATATCCGTCTGGTATAATTTGTATGGGAGGAGACTTTAACATTGCTCCAGATAATATGCTAGATCGTATGCAACCAAAGAAAGTTCCATGTAACTTGCTACTAAAAACCTTTATGGAGAAATATGACTTAATAGACATCTGGAGGCAAAAAATATCCAAATAAAAAAATCATATACTTGGTGTAATACTGATTTTTCCAGGCAGTCAAGAATAGATTTTTATAATAGATGCCTCATTAAGCATTTTTTTTAAAAAAAGGCTAATACAGAAAAAATCATATTGCACTAATTGGGAACTTTTTTTAATTTGAGGCAGTCATCTTACTAAACTTCATATAGAACAGGAAGATAAAATTATATTTGGAATTACCTCACTCCTAAATAAAGGGTTTAATGTCTTTTCAGATATAGATAAAACAAATATGGCAGAATTACAAAGTAAATTAGACAACATCTATGAAAAAAAAAAGGCTGAAGGAGCCTTTATAAGGTCTAGGAAAAGATGGTTGGAGGAAGGTGAACAGAATCCCTCCTACTTCTTTAGACTAGAAAAAAAATCAGGCTACATTAAATACTATTCATCAGTTACAAATGAATGATAAAATATCAAAGGACTCTAAAGAGATTTCAGAGTATTGCTCAACCTTTTACCGTAAACTATATGTGTCACAATATGACGCTAAAGCCATAAGCCTAAATGATTTCTAAACCTCAGAAAAAAATAGATAGTTTAGAAAAAGCTACGTGTGACCAACCTATTAGTTTAATAGAAATAACCAATTCAGTTCATTACTTAAAAAATAATAAGTCTCCTGGAACAGACGGTCTAACCAGAATTTTATAAGTTATTTGCTGAGCAACTAGACCCTTTTCTTCTTTTAGATTTTTCTGAAAGTTTGTCAAAGTCCAACCTCCCATCTACCATGACTCAGGGTTTAATTACTCTTATTCCTAAACCTAAAAAAGATTTGACCATTACTGATAAATGGCGGCCAATTAGTCTTTTGAATAATGATTATAAATTAATGTCTTCTATATCTGCTAAAAGAATTAAGAACGTATTCGAATATATTATAGATGAAACTCAATCGGGTTTTATGAAAAACAGGCACATTTCAAATAATATAAGGTTGGTTTTAGATATACTAGATTATTCAGATTTAATTTAAGTCAATTACAAGTAGAGAATTTATTATAAGTCAGTTAGCCGATGATATGACCCTTTTTTAAAAAAAAAAAAAAATATAGTGACCAAATTCCAGTTGCGGTTAAATGTTATGAATGAGTTTTCTAGTGCTTCTGGTCTCTATCTTAATATTAGTAAGTTTGAACTTATGACTGTTAAAGAAGGTGATTTAACAAGTATTAGTAATATTCCCATTAAAGATAGTGTTAAATACTTGGGTATCATTATTGTTAAAGACCAGCTGAAAAGATGTTCTCTGAATTTTAACCCCATAATTGATAAAACTAAAAAAAAAAAAAAATTCAAAATTCAAAATTTCAGCTTCAAAGAGATCTGTCCCTAAAGGGGAGAGTTCTCCTTACGAAGGCTGAAGCTATAGCCCGACTGACATATTCCTCCTTATCTTTGTATCTTGATAACTCTATTATATATATACAATATTTGTACAAATATTGATAAAATGCTTTTTGATTTCCTATGGAAAAATTGAACACACTATGTTAAAAAGACTGTAATTATGAAATACATATGAGAATGGTGGCCTTTATTTCTTAGATTTCACCACTATGAACCATACATTTAAGATTTATTGGATTAAGCATCACTTAAAAAGCCCCAATTCTGTCTGGAATTTTATTCCTCAATATGTATTTTCAAATATTGGTGGTCTTAGTTTTGTTTTGATGTGTAATTATAATATAGATAAAATTCCAGCTAAGTTATCTGTCTTCCACAAACAAGTGCTTCTATCTTGGTCATTAATATATAAGCATCATTTTTCTCCACATCACTATTTCATCTGGAATAAAAGAAACATTCTTTACAAACACAAATCTCTTTTTTAAGAACTGGTTTGACAACAATATTAAATTGGTTAGTCAGCTATATAATAAAGAAGGAACACTTTTTTCTTATGATGACTTCTTTTCTTATTATAAAACAGCAGTTACTCAAAAAGAATTTGCAATTGTTTTTGGTTCAGTCCCTTCAGGTACTCATATGCTATTTAGAGGTATTGATAAAGACCATTCTCCCGATTCAGTGTCCTTTGATGTTACTAAATCTTATGTTGGTAAAATCTGTTTTTCATCAAACCTCAAGAATAATAATAGAGCTATTCGTACTCTTTTCCAAAGAGAAATTGTTACTGTGCCGTATGTTTGGTCTCATTTGGTCTCTTTAATGAATGGAAAATTGATTTTCTGGAGAAAAGTATGGCTGTTACCACAGAAATATCATCTGAGAAATAAGATTAAAGAAGTTTCTTATAAGCTCATTCACAGATTTGATCCAGCAAATCATTATTTACAAAAATGTAAAAAAGGAATAAATGTAAATTGTATTTTTTGTAATGAGTATGAGGAAACTGCCTTGCACTTATTTTGTCACTGTACATACTCAGTTACACTATGGTGTAAGGTTCAAAAATGTATTCGTGAAAATATTCAGTGTTTAAGACCTTGTTTACTCTTATGGGAAAATGTAATCTTTGGCTTTACTGACTATCCTGACCAAGAGGAACAGTACTTTTACTTAATTAATTTACTTATTCTATTGACCAAATTTCACATTCATAACTGTAAATTTACTAAAAAAAAAAAAAAATTATGGTTTTGTTGACTGAAACATGTATTTATATACTTTTTTTATGTGAATAAAAAAGCTGTAAGAACTTTGAAAGTTTGTGAATATTACAATATATTTATTTGAGATATATATATATATATATATATATATATATGTATGTATATGTATATGTATATGTATATGTATGTATATCTTGTACTTTTGTTTTCAAGTTTTATACTTTCCTCCCCCTGGCAACTGTTTTTTGTTTGCTGTAATTTGTCTTTCTATCCTTTTTAAATAAATAAATAAATAAATAAATAAATAAAGATTACATGTGTGACAAATAGGGTTGCAAAATTCCGGGAATTTTCAAGACTGGAAACTTTCCATGTGAATTAATGGGAATATATGGGAATTAACGAGAATATACGGGAATTAACAGAAATTATTGGGAATAAACTGTGAATTTGCAAAACTGCAGGAACTGGGAATGTAAATGTAGCTGAGAAGAAAAACTTGCAGCATAATCTTGGTTAAAACAACCAGGTTTAATGCAATTTTAATTTAATAACCTACACACTGCTCATGCACACATGCACACACAGCACACTGTTTACTGCAGGGCTGTTAAGGTCACACACCCCACATCCACTGTACATTCCTCTATAACATGCACAGATCAAACTATCAAAATATCCATTATGGTTAGTGTTCATGTAAATGACATAAATATTACAAAAATATATATGTTTATAACGTCCTTGTGCTGTGTGTAAGCTACCGTGCAACTAAATTATACCATTGTAAAAACATACACTGGCTGAGCAAACAAGTTTAGGTAAGTTTAACTAGCAAATACCAAAATGTCTATACAGTATGTCTCATGTCCCAGTGTTTATCCAGTAGCTAGCCAATAAATCAGATATGACCAATCTAAGCTAGTTAGCATTATTTCATTCACTATTTATGAAGTATCATGTGCTAGCTAGCTTAACCTGCAGTGCTATTCCTTATACCTTCTGCTAGCCAGTTTCATACAGAAGTACAGAACTGGTCAAAAGTTTGGACACATTCCTATTTTTAATGTTTTCAGAACATCTCTTATGATTTCTTATGTTCATCAAGCCTTCATTTATTTTTCAGCAAAAATACACAACAAAACAGTAATATTGTGAAGTATTATTACAATTTAAAATAATGGTGTTCTGTTTTAATATACTTTGAAATATAATGTATTGCTATGAAAAAGCTGAATTTTTAGCATCATTACTACAGTCTTCATTGTCACATTGACAATCTTTCACTAAAATGCTGATTTATCAATTTTGGATATTGTTTTATTGCCTGTGATTTTTTTTTTTTTTTGTACAGGATTCTTTAATGAAAAAAAACAGCATTTATTTAAAATATAAATCCTTTTTTAACAGTACAATACTGTTTAAAAGTTTGGGGTCAGTATGTTTTTTTTTTTCAATACTATTATTAAACAAGGATAATAAATAAAGTTAATAAAAAGTAATCGTAAAGACTTATATTGTTAGAAAAGATTTCAGTTTTGAATAAATTATGTTCTTTTTAAGTTGAATCCTGGAAAAAGGCACCACAGATTCAAAAAAAAAAAAAAAAAAAAAAAAAAAATCCAAAAATGTCATTTTTAAAATTTGTATTAGTTTGCATGCATGTCAGCTTATAATCAAACAAACTGTTGAAATTTATATTTGTTTATGATACAGCTTCTCTAAATTTCCCCAAATTTCCAATTAATTCCCATAAATTCCTGTTAAATTTCCAAATTGGAATATTTCCAGAATTCCCCGGACGAAGTTTTCATGGAAATTTTCCGCCCCTTTGCAACCCTAGTGACATAGCACCTGTTTGTCACATTGTCTGTATCGGAGTCTGGATTATTGGTACTGTAAATAAATTACACCCTGCACAAAAGTAGTGATGGCGAAGTGAAGCGTTGTGAACTTTCAACACAATCGTATCGGAAAAGGTTCATTACCCGAAGCTTTTCAAAACGACTCGTGTTGTGGTCATCTAGTGATCATAAAAATGAATAAAACCTTCCAAAGTGCTGTGTTTCATTACAGCCGCTGGTTTCACATCTGGTTCTACAAATGATTCTTTGTTTTATTTTATTGTATATAAATAACGTAATTGTCAAAGTCATTAATTTGTGTCGGTGTATAGCACTAAAATAAAAATAAAAGAAGAAATTCATAAATTAAATCTATGATCTGTTTATTTATTTAGTCCTTAGACTGTTACTTCATGGGCAAAGTAAATTTTTGAGCTCAATTTTTTGAGCTGGATTAAAAATAAATAAATAAACAATACTAATACATTCAAATATAATGTAATGTAAAGGAAACGGCACTGAGGTTCAGTTCGTTTGAAGCAGATACTGAAGCAGTCACATGGTTTTCAGGTAAACAAAGCTTCGGACGTCATACATCACATGCTTTTCTCAAAACAAATCATGCTCCGATACAGGTTTTTTTTTTTTGTTTTTGTTTTTTAAAACAGAATACAAAAACTCGTAGAGGAAACAGTATAGTATCAAACCAAGTACAACAACAGTCAGCATCAAACCTTAAGGGGATTCACATTACAAGTAAAGCAATAAACTAAATAAATAAATAAAAAAATAAATAAAAAAAAACACAAGAAATGTATACATGTCCAATGATATTTTCTGGGCATGACATTTTTTAAGTAATCTCAGTGAGGAGTAGAATAGTTTAAAATCGTTTATGAAATGTTCAAAGCAGGGGGCAGAGTCTCTCCACTTACAACAATGTATATGATATTTAGCAAGTAGGAAAACTATATTCACAATGTCTGATATTGATCTCTCTAAACCATCAACATAAAACAGAATATAGTTGATGTTAAATACAGGGATGTTTGACATTTTTAAAGTCAGCCAGTCTCTAACATCACTCCAGAACCGGCATGAAATGGAGCAGGTAAAAAAAAAAAAAAAAAGTGTTTTAAAGATTCATCAGTAAAACCACAAAAAGCACAACCCGCCTTGAACAATTTAAATCGCTTGTGAAGAAAATTGGAAACAGGATAAATCTGATGACAAATTTTGAAATGTGTTTCTATGACTTTAGGTGGAATTGGCCATTTAACATATTTAGAGAAGACTTTTTCCAGCATATCAGAACAATTTAGATTTAAAAGCATCCGCAGCAACCCTATTATTGAAATTTTTATCTACTAATTTATGTTGACCAATTGATAAATTTGGCAAAACTGGAGTGACATCAGAGTAAGTCAAAGTATTCTGGATTAGGTGGATCAAGGCTACAGGAATAGCTTTACAAATGTTTAGATACTCTCTGTGAGTACAGTTTATATTAGAACGTTCAACAAAACTGGTGTGATCCAATGAAACACCTTTACAATCCATCAGGTCAGTTACAAAAATAATACCCTTATCAAACCAATCAGCTTTAAATACAGATTTTCTGTTTATAAGTATTGTTCTATTATTCCACAGAACTGAACTGTGCGGAGTAAAGTTGTGTGTGAATATCATTTTCCAAAAGTGTAGTATTTGACTATGGAATTTAGACAGTGCAAGTGGAATCTTATTAATATCGAAATCACATCTCAGTAAAAAATCCACACCACCAAGCTTTCCAAAAATAGCCCTAGGTATGTGAAACCACTTAGAGTTAGAACAAGCAAAAAAAGGTTTTTAACCAATTCATTCTAAATGAGCCTATCAAGACTTCAAAATCTAAGGCTTTTAATCCGCCATTTTTATACTTTTTAACTAATTGGGACCTTTTTAAATAATGCGTTTTATTTCTCCATAGAAACTGAAAAATGACTGAGTTGGCCTTCCTAATATTACTGTCAGAAATAAACAGAGTGACAAGGATATATTAACTTAGACACACCTTCAGCTTTAGATAGAATAACTCTTCCAAATATTGTGAGATCTCTGGTCAGCCAGTGACTCAGAGATTTTTTCATATCAACGACACGTTTCACAATGTTAACCTCCTCCATCCTACGATCATCCTTAGATATTGTTAACCCTTTGAGCGGTACGGTCCCACATATGGGATTCTATTTTCTGTGCCCCTGGGAGTACGGTCCCACATATTGGATTTAGAACGTTCGGTGACGTCACGCAACTGCCAAATTCAAACTGTGTTTTCGCGCGTTGGCTGGCACTGAGCCATAGAGAGACGCTTGCTGCGCTTGTCATATAATCACAATTGAGCAGTGTTTTCAACGACTTAACGTTTATTTTAGGTTTCAGACATTTAAATACACATAAGTACTAGTAAAACAATACATTTAGAGTTTGTAAAATACACACGGATGTCTATGGAAGCAGCAATAACAATCCATTTAAGTATAATTTGCCGACGTGTTTGATTTATATCAGATACACATAATGTAAGTAATGATATAATTCACTCCATTCCTTTCCCACTTCACCAGCTACTTACTTGCATGTATTTCGGGAGAAACTGGTGAATTTACGTGCTGTAAATCCGGCTGACAGGACTCTCTGAATGGCAGCGCGAACAAACATGGCGGCGCCCATCTCGCGTTATAGATCACGATCCAGATCATTTATAAAGGTTTTAAAACGGCAAAATACACTCACTTACACGTATTCGTGAATCGGAACATCAGATAGTTGAAGACATGGTAAGCAAGTGTGTGAATATTTTGAATAAAAAAGGAAAAACGAAATAAAAGCGATACGTCTGTCATACAGCGCTATAGTGGCTGCGGTGTCAATCATGACGCGTCGCCATGGAAACAATAAAGTGAACGTTCTAAAATAACGGTCGCCTAAAAAAAAACTCACTCTGGGGGGTCAGATAGAATATTTTAAACTCACCAGTGAAAGGGTTAAACCTAAATATTTCACCTCCGTCTGGACATTTATCGAGGCAATAGAGCTCTCTGGACAAGAGTGGATAGGCAACATTACACATTTCCTAATATTGAGAGACAAACCTGCGGCATCCGAAAAAGCATTAATTAAGTTTAGTGCTGTATCAACCATACTTTTATCTTTTTTAAAAAAATACAGTATTGTCTGCAAATTGACCAACCTTTTCTAGTGTTATATAGGCAATAATGTGATGAAATCTAGGAAAACCCAACACATGGTGAAATTTTCCCTCTTAGGTTTTGATACCATATGAAAGCTGGGTTCAAGCCCTTTTTTATTTTGTCCATAGCTTAAATGTAACAAAAGTTATGACTATCTTAAGTTGGCTGATAGTTATGATTTTCAGGAATATAATTTTAAGAAAAACGAGTTTAAATTGAGACTCTTTCACTTTCACTTTACAGGTTTAAAAACAGCTGTCTGTCAGCAGCGCTATACTGCATCATTACACAAACAGACTAATGTTACCCTGAAGAGGACAGTTTTCCATTGTTTATCATGGGCATAGTCTCTGAACTTTTGATCACCCCTTGTATGTTTAGATAGCATGAATAGTGTATCTTGTAGTTTACATTTAGAAAAACCGGTCAACCTCAGATTCCACCTTCTCTTGTAGCGAGCATGCTCTTCACACACGCTTTTCAGAATCGAAATATACTGCATCATTACACAAACAGACCAACGTTTAGTGATCGTTAAGTGAGCAGCTCCTTCAGACTGTGTTGTACTCTTGCGCTCCGCCATCTCACGATATTAAAAAATAATAAATAAATGCCGTAGTTTACACAGGAGTGGTGGAGAATGTGCATTAATACACATTTATTAAATATGTTACGTGGTTTATTTTGATATGTTAACTGGTTTTGTGGTGTTAAAAGAAAGCACCTCTGCAGCTCGTTCTTAACATAAGAGAAAGACAGTCATTTCTGCTTGCTGCAACAGATCACAATTTTTCTGCTCTAAACAAGTGAATTTTGCCAAGATATTTTCAAAGATAATAGACAAGATGTTATAGAATAATAATGTAATGAAATCCTCATTTTGACAACAACAACAACAACAACAAAAAATATTGACTTATTCTTTGTATTTCCTGAAAATTACTTACATATTTTACATTATATTTGTAAAATATACATCAGTCTTTTTTGTTTGTTTTCTCACACAGAATTAGGTAAAATAGCATTTCTGAATGCTGTCCCCTCTTATATAAATACTTTTCAAACAGATTAAAATATTCAAGTCTTGGTGCCACTGAGTACTGTAATGCCAAGCCAGCAGAGGGAGCCATCACCCGAATACTGACTGCGTGCTCCCTCTGCTGCTTCTACTGCTACTTCCTGTTTGGCAGTATTTAAGGACTCACCATGTGCTCACACGTTGCGAAGTATTGCCAGTTTACCTGCCTTACCAAGTGTTTCCTGATTACTTTGATTTGTTTGCACGTGTATGATTCTGCCTCGTTCTCTGACTACCGATTTCTTGGATTACCCTTTCTGGATTGTTGAACTGTGTGGACTGATATCAAGGTTTGACCTTATTGCCTGGTTTTCTCACTACGATTTACGGATTACCCTTGGACTATCGAAAGAGTGGACTGCTTTCTGGTTATCGACCCATTGCCTGGTTTCACGTGTATGTTTGCTGCTTTGTACAATAAACCTCTGCATATGGATTCTAACGCCGCCTCAGCGCCTTCCTTACAGAATACTTCGCCTCCCTTGAATCCAGCGGAGGTCTCCAACTTGCAAGCAGCATTCGCTTATCAGAGCGAACTCTTGAAGAATTATCAAGAACAGCTCACGAAGTTACAGTCGGTCAACGAACATCTGATGCACTATGTACGAGCCCTCCCACCACCCATGCCTTCAACGGTAAGCTTTGCTCTTCCTACTAAATTCGATGGCACAGCTGAGCAATGTAAAGGGTTTGTTCGTCAAGTGAAGCTGTATTTTGACTATCAGCAAGAACGATTTGAATCTGAAGAGAAGAGATGTGTGTTTCTCATGATTCTGCTTACAGGGAGGGCTCTCGATTGGACTTCAGTGGTATGGGATACCGACACGCAGTTTAAGGGATCTGTTGACTATTTTTTGCAACAAGTTCAAGAAGTATTCAAATATCCCGCAGGGGGCAGGGATATTTCCAAATAATTCACGCCAAACAAGGTAACCGTACTGCAGCAGATTATGCTATTGAGTTTCGTACTCTAGCAGCCCAGAGCGGATGGAATGATGTTTCTCTCAAAGCCATCTTTTACAACAGTTTGAACATGGATCTACAAACTAAGCTCGCCTGCCGACGAGAAAATTCATCATTTTCTGAACTGGTTAACCTCGCCATCAAACTCGACAATCTCATGAGGCAGACACCAAAACAACGCACTACCAAAAGTTATCATCGCAACTCCCCAAGCTCTGGCTCTGTGATGGAACAAGTACCGGCCGAACCCATGCAACTAAACGCTTCACGACTGACTGAGGAAGAACGAACTAGACGTCGTCAAAATCACCTGTGTTTTTACTGCGGTGAACCAGGTCACCGTAGCATCGGATGTCCACTCAAGTCCAAGACTTCCTCAGGGGTAAATATCAAAAATCCTTCTTTACTACAATACAAATCGCTGACATTGCCGGTTACCATAAGAACTGATACCCTCTCTCTTGATCTGACAGCGTTGATTGACTCTGGGGCCGCATTGAATATCATTAATAAGGACATCGTCGAGAAGTATAACATCCCAACTCAACCATGCATCCCACCCATTCAGATCAAAGCCATCAATGACCAAGGACACCGCTACATACGTCAAGTCGTGCCAGACCTGTGCTCAATCTAAGACCCCCAAGGAACTACCGTCAGGTTTACTTCAGCCTTTACCCATTCCACAGCGCCCCTGGTCACATCTCTCAATTGATTTCGTCACTGATCTGCCACCTTCCCATGAGTTCACAACCACACTGGTAATCATCGACCGTTTCTCCAAATCCTGCCGTTTAATTCCATTGAAAGCTCTACCCACAGCCATGGAAACAGCCTTAGCCCTCTTCAACCATGTCTTCCGTGTCTATGGTTTACCTGAGGACACTGTAAGTGACAGAGGAACTCAGTTCACATCTCAAGTCTGGAAAGCCTTCTGCAAGCAACTCGACATTAATGTCAGTCTCACCTCAGGTTACCATCCACAGAGTAATGGCCAGGTGGAGAGATTAAATCAGGAGATCGGTCGATATCTACGCACCTATTGCAGTCGAGAGCAGCATAGATGGTCAGAATTTCTCCCCTGGGCTGAATATGCCCAAAATTCACTCACCCATTCCTCTACAGGCCTCACCCCCTTTCAGTGTGTCCTGGGGTTTCAGCCGCCGATGTTCCCGTGGTCTGGTGAACCGTCTTCAGTGCCGGCAGTCGATGACTGGATCAAGCGTAGCGAGAGGGTGTGGGACAGTGCCCATGTGCGTCTCCAGCGGGCTGTAAGGAATCAGGAGATTCAGGCCAACAGACGCCGCCTGCCACACCCTCCCTACCAACCTGGACAGCGGGTCTGGCTCTCTACAAGGGACATCAAGCTGCGGCTGCCCAGCAGGAAGCTCAGCCCAAGGTATGTAGGCCCATTTAAAATTCTTAAGAGAATTAATGAAGTTGCATACCAGCTTGAGCTTCCTCCTAACTACCGTATCTCTCCCTCCTTCCATGTGTCGCTCCTCAAACCGGTCCACCCAGAGGCTGACCCCGGCCAGATGGCCCCAGAACCGCCGCCACCCCTGGATGTGGACGGCTCGCCTGCATATCAGGTGAAGGAGTTGCTGGACTCTCGGTGCAGAGGGGGTCAGCTCCAATATTTGGTGGACTGGGAGGGCTATGGACCTGAGGAGAGGTCATGGGTAGCCGCCAACGACATTCTGGATCCGTTTCTCACGGAGGAGTTCCACCGAGCCAGACCCGACCGTCCGGCACCATGACCACGGGGACGTCCTCGTCGAGCTCCAGGAGTCGCTCCTAGAGGGAGGGGTTCTGTAATGCCAAGCCAGCAGAGGGAGCCATCACCCGAATACTGACTGCGCGCTCCCTCTGCTGCTTCTTCTGCTACTTCCTGTTTGGCAGTATTTAAGGACTCACCATGTGCTCACACGTCGCGAAGTATTGCCAGTTTACCTGCCTTACCAAGTGTTTCCTGATTACTCTGATTTGTTTGCACGTGTATGATTCTGCCTCGTTCTCTGACTACCGATTTCTTGGATTACGCTTTCTGGATTGTTGAACTGTATGGACTGATATCAAGGTTTGACCTTATTGCCTGGTTTTCTCACTACGATTTACGGATTACCCTTGGACTATCGAAAGAGTGGACTGCTTTCTGGTTATCGACCCATTGCCTGGTTTCACGTGTATGTTTGCTGCTTTGTACAATAAACCTCTGCATATGGATTCTAACGCCGCCTCAGCGCCTTCCTTACAAGTACTTGTAAATCTGTGACTCATTAATTGGATAAATATTTGTCAATTTGATCATTTTATATTTTGTGACTTGTGTGTGGTAGTTTACAATGGGGCTAAAGATGGACCTATGGAAAAGGCACATCTGAAATAATTACAGACTTATGTAGCAAATGAAAATCGGTAAAGTTAAAGGTTTGTTTTGAAACAAATGTCTTGTTAGGTTTTTTTTTTTTTTTTTTTTTTTTTTTTTTTATTCAATGTAATCAACAGATTTTCAATAACTGAAGAATATAAAAAGGTGGTATTTGGGGTATATAAAAAAAAAAAAGAGATAATCACTATAATTTTAATTACAAATTATATTTAAAAATATTACTGACAAAATATAAACAATCTTTTAATTGAGATACTGTAAAGCCATATTACGTTATTGTGGGATCTTCAAGCAGTGTAAGAATCCTTCAGTCTTTTTCTTTAATATAAAATATACCTGTATTTTATATTTAAATAAATACATTTTGCAATGTACACAGTAAATAAAAGTAAATTATCAGAATCAATACAAAACATATTACTTTAGTTGAAATATTTGTATCAATATTGTGGACATTTTGCCCCATACTGGTGAGGTCATCGTTGCCACCTCATATATTTCTATATTTTCCCTTTGAAAGTTGCATTCAATATTCATTTGCCTGAAAACTCAGAGGCGACTCGTGTCTTTAGCCCGATTGTACTCTAATACTGGTGTGCCGTAATGACAGAAACATTTCTAGATTCTAGCAGTCACTAGCTGTTAAAAAAACACTACAGTGCTGGTTTTGAAAAAAGGCTCCATCAAAATATCACAATGAATAAGATCGCAATTAATTAATTAACATTTATTAACATTTATTTTAAAAAAGGTGTGGACTGAGGGTGAGAGGACAACAATCAAAACCACTGCTACAGAAAACATATATGAGTATTTTTGCTTTTTACTTGAAACCTTATAGTTACTGAGATGTGATGAGACTCACCGTAGTTTCTCCAGTTTACAGTGTGGATCCTCCAGAGCTGAAATCAGAGCAGCACAGCCTTTCTGTTTAATACGACAGTAGGAAACACTGCAGAGAATATATAGAAAATTAAAGATGAGTTATTAGTGCTTGACTCATGTGTCCAATGTCATTGCTGAAAAACAGATGTAATACATATCATAGATATCAATTATTAAAGCAGGCACAAAGAGTGACTCAGAGTCAAGACCCATTTTAATAGACTTCAGACTCAAACTGAAATGACTTCAGATTTGCCTCAACAAATAGGACCCAAATATTCCCATTAATATTCCCAAAAGTACTTGAGAGAATATTTTACTATAAATATTGCTATAAAATTTTCAACCTTGACTATTGATGATGATTTTAATTTGTATTCAGCCTGCTTATAGTGGAGCAGAACAGCCTGTGTACATTGGGATCATTTGTTTTCCTGATTTAATACTAAAAGCAGAAATATGAGAAAGCAGCACCTTTTTTTCATTTTTGTAAAAAAAAAAAAAAAAAAAATCTGAATTTGTTTTTTTTTTTAATTTTATTTTTCGGGATAGAAAATTGATAATATTTGATCTCCACATGTGGGTGGACATGAAACACACCTTTCCACTGATTGGTCAAGCAAAGATCAACTTGTGCTGTACAAACACTTGTTAATAAAGGTTACAAGTGAGTCAGATTGCAATTGATGCCCAACTGGAGTCCTCACTTGATGCCAAAATGAGTCCTTACTAGGGGTGCGCTGATCCCATATTCAGTATCGGTATCACTCTAAAACTGTAATTTTCTTCTGGATCGGAGTATCAGACAGACGAGACCCAGTCGTTTCATAGTTTAATGTGAGGTACAGATGAATATTTAAGTTCACATAAACTCTACTCTCCGCTGCGGCTGTCTGTCATCCTCCATTCAGTATTCAAACTGTGTGTCACATTCAGTTCACGACAGTCAAGATGAAAAAATCCAAGATGATTAAATGTTCCTAATAATATTATGATCTGTAAATAAAGATAAAAGGTTTTGCATAAAATGACTTTATCTTGCTGGAGTTTCATGCTGTTTCTAAATCGTGTTAATTTCTACTGGGTATCTTTTAGATCACAACACTGGAGTAGAGACGCTATGAGTTGTTCTTCATGAGTTCTTCACAGTAACTGAAATTTAAAACTGTTAAAATAAAAGGCTTAATAAACTTACGCACAGATTTAATGCACTACACATCAATATCTCGCTGTGACTCTGTGTTGCTTCAAGTGCATCACTCAGCACACAAGCGTCTTGTGTCGCTCTGTATTTGGATCCTTTCGTTTCACTTTTGCGCAATGAATGATTATTAATAGTCTTTAGTCTATTATATGTTTTTGTCTCATTAATGTGCTATACATTTAAAAGAAATGTCTTTTAATTGATAGTATATATTCATATATAAATAATTAGATATTAATATATAATATAGAAATATTGTTTTTCATGAATGTATTTTACAACAACACAAAGCAATGTGTAACATTTTACAAGATTTAGTCCTACACATATTCACAATGTTGAATAATGTTTTTTTTTTTTTTTTCACTAAAAGTTTAGATTTTATACAATTATTGTGCACTCATGATTTTTCCAGAGTAACTTTTGCTACTGAATTATCCACTAACCTAGTTTACAACAGTATTTTTGTCATAGATTATGACATTTTTCTTTATAATGCAGTTGTCTATATTTAGCAGATTGTGTGTAACACAAAAGAGTGATGATCAGGTCAACACACACTGAGGAACAGAAATTCTACACTGAAAAAAACTGTGCTGGTATCAGATCGATATTGGTATCGGTCGATACTCAATTGTTGGTATCAGATCAGGATAGATTCTGAAAAAGTGCCACTCCTGTGGAAAGTTGTGTAAAGTGTTAGTAGTGTATAGTTTTTTTTTTTTTTTTTTTTGCAGCATTCATCAGATGGTTTGTGTGCCATTTGAAGCTGAGACTAATTGACCAGACAATACTTTGCTAATATAAGAAATTGCTGAATGCTGTCAAATTAAACATGGTTAATGTCATTGAAGATTTCTGCACATGTATATCTGATGTACAAAGTGTCATGAAATTATGGCTGTCACATGATTACTAGTGATGGCGAAGTGAAGCTTTCAACACAATTGTATCTGAAAAAGGTTCATTACTCGAAGCTTTTTTTAAAACGGCTCATGTTGTGGCCATCTAATGATCATAAAAATGAATAACACCTTCCAAAGTGCTGTGATCCATTACAGCCGCTGGTTTCACATCTGACTCTACAAATGATTTTTTGTTCTATTTTACTGTATATAAATAATGGTCATTGTCAAAGTCTTACTCAGCCCAATCAGAAGTGCCAGTAATTACATACAAACCTATACAAAGTAGCCAGAAAGAAATGCTCATTATAAAGAAATACGTCAGATGGATTTAGCTGGTTTTGCATCTGAACCGAGGCCGGCTCTACGCAGGGGCAAGAGTATAAATAAATGTCTTGCCCCCTCAAATCAAAATTTTGAAAACTTGAGAAAGCACATGTTAATATACTCACAAAATGAATATATTACAAGTTGACAAAATGATCTGCGGTAGCGGAAAAATCAGCCGAAAAAGGGACACTACACAATACGGTATTAGATTTTCCTCATGTCTCTGTCCCTCCACTGTGTGTATTCATTCACAGGATGCAGCGCACGCGCACACGCGCACACACACACTCCTCCCCTGAGCCCTCGGTAAACATCCAATCACCGTCCGTATGCAAATGAGTCAAGACACAGGCTAAGGTAGTGTTGTGTCGGATTTCAGCGCGGTCACGGAGTGGAAAGACTTTGAAGCAGCTGCAGCATTTTTATTAAAAAAAATATAAAAATAAAAAAACATAATATGATCTGTTCTATAGCCCATCTGCTTTTACTTAGTTTTTTTTTTATTATTCATAAGACAACCTTTCAGTTTTGTAAATATTCTAGTTATAGTGTGTTAAGTCTTACTTTAGGTTAAACGTTTTTGAGAATTAGACCACCCAGCTAAGATAAATGTTATGTCGTTGATTGATAAAATCTGGATTAAGGATATTTTATTTTATTTTGTTTTATTTATTTAATTTTTATTTTTCAGTTTCCCCCCTGAGGGATTGCCACCTTATTGTGGTCAGGGGGTTTGCGTGCCTCAGTGACCTTAAGAGCTATACCAGCAGGAGCTTAGTCTTCAAGTGGGACACCCAAATTGGACAGGTCTGAAGGTAGAGGCCTGACAAAGTGCAATCCACCTCTCCAGGCTTTGGACACAGCTAACAACACAATTCAGCAAGGACAATACTGTTACTATAAGCACAGGGAAAAAAACAGTGCTCGAACATGATGTGTACACATGATGCCCCCTTCACATTTCTGACTGCCCCCCCATATGTGCCTGTCTAGAACCAGCCCTGATCTGAACTCTTCAAATACTAATCTGGGCCACACATTAGCTGCTGATAGATCTGGGCCAAAAGATATTTGCTGACTGGGAGGTGCCTGAATACTTACCTGTTTGTGAGTGTTGCCAAACAAGGGGTGGAGTCTGGCCTATAAAAGAGGAGGCCAGACTCACACATGGTTGCTTGTTAACCAAGTCGGCAGAAGTGTTACAGTAGTACCTTGAGCAAACCCTCAACTTATTTACTGTATATTGTGGATACAGTGTGTGATTGTAAATACAGTATTTTTTCTATTTTCCTATTTGTTTTTTCTTTGGTACGTATCATTTTGTTCACAGCTGTATATATTCTTCACTGTGGACTGTCTGGATTATTGGCACTGTAAATAAATTACATCCTGCACGAAAGTAGTGATGGCAAAGTGAAACGTTGTGAACCAGTAAAGCTTTCAACACAATTGTATCCGAAAAAGGTTTATTACCCGAAGCTTTTCAAAACGGCTCATGTTGTGTCATCTAAAATAATGTTTCTTTGTTTTATGTTATTGTATATAAATAAGGTCATTGTCAAAGTCATTAATTTGTGTTGTGTATAGCACTAAAATAAATTAAATAAATGAAACATAAATTCATAAATTAAATCTATGATCTGTTTATTTATTTAGTTTTTAGACTGTTACTTCATGGGCAAAGTAAATTTTTGAGCACAATTTTTATATTACGATTAAAAATAAATAACTAAACAATACTAACACATTCAAATATAATATAATGTAAAGGAAACGGCACTGAGGTTCGCTTCGTTTGAACCAGATACTGAAGCAGTCACGTGGTTTTCAGGTAAACGAAGCTTCGGACGTCATACATCACGTGCCTTTCTCAAAATGAATCAAGCTCTGATACAGTGCTTCAATGTGAAATGTGTTTGGTTTTTTTATGCAAGCCTCTGAGCTTCTGTGTTGAACGTAACATCACTACACAAAAGTGCTGTCCATTGTATTTTTGTTTGTTTGTTTTGTTTTTTGTATTTTCATGGACTCGAGTTCCCTTTTCCCCTCCTCCTGAAGTGAGTCGTGGCACTCGCTTCATCACAGCATGTATCTTTTAATAGAGTGGCATTAACTAAAACTCTTTTACTTTTTTGCAGTTTTACTAAGATGCATTTTGTCTACTATTTTAATTTACTGAAATTAAATTATACATATGTATTATTAGATTGATCCCAATCCAATATTTGTAGTATCAGAGAGTCGCAACCCTGTTCCTGAAGGCACCTCAACTTTACACATCTTGGATGAATCTCTCTTATCAAACACACTTGATTCAACTCATCAGGTCATTAGTAGAGCACTCTATGATGTTAGCTCAGTGTGTCACATAAGAAAGACCTCAAAATATACAGAAACATGGTAGAGAAACAAAGGCCTACTGTATACAATAAAGTCAATAAAACAAAGACACTGTAAAATACTCACTCAGCCTTTCTAGATGCTTTGATCACTGGCAGCAGCCTCAGGAGACATTCTTCTGATGCTTCATATTTCCTCAGTATAAACTCATCCAGCTCTTCTTCTGAGTTCAACAGCACAAACACCAGAGCCGACCACTGAGCAGCAGACAGTTTGACTCCAGAGAGACGAAAGTTATCTGTTCTGCTCAGGTATGTTTGGACTTCCTGCTCTAGTGAACGATCATTCAGTTCATTCAGACAGTGGAACAGGTTGATGGATTTCTCTGGAGAGTGATTCTCCCTGATCTTCTGTTTAATGTATTTAGCTGTTTCCTGATTGATATCAGAGCTGCTTACTGTCTTTCTCAGGAGGCCTTGTAAGAGAGTCTGATTAGACTCTAGTGAGAGACCGAGAAGGAACCGGAGGAAAAGATCCCAGTGTCCGTTCTCACTCTGTAAGGCCTTGTCCACTTCTCCCTTCAGTAAACTGGTCATTGGTGATCTGAACACATTCATCAGTCCTGTGTTTTGTTCAGAAAAGGACAGCAGCTTGAATAAAGCAGCAAGAAACTCCTGAATACTCAGATGAACAAAGCTGTACACCTTCCCCAGCTGCAGTCCAAACTCCTGTCTGAAGATCTGGGTACAAACTCCTGAGTACACTGACACTTCTCTGACATCAATGCCGCTCTCTTTCAGGTCTTCCTCATAGAAGATCAGGTTCCCTTTTTCCAGCTGTTCAAAAGCCAGTTTTCCTAGAGACAGAATAGTCTTTCTAGCCTGATCAGGATCGATTTCATATTTCCCATCATACTTCTGTGTCTTCAGTTTGGTCTGAAAGATCAGGAAGTGTGTGAACATTTGTGTGAGAGTCTTGGGAATCTCTGCTCTCTCTGCTTTACCCATCATCCTCTCTAGAACAGTGGCTGAAATCCAGCAGAAGACTGGTATGTGACACATGATGAACAGACTTCTTGATGATCGGATGTGTGTGACGATTCTATCAGCCAGACTCTGATCGTTTATTCTCTTCCTGAAATATTCATCCTTCTGAGGGTCGTTGAATCCTCGTACCTCTGTGACCTGGTCGACACACTCAGGAGGGATCTGATTGGCTGCTGCTGGTCGAGAGGTGATCCAGAGGAGAGCAGAAGGAAGTAGATTCCCCTTGATGAGGTTGGTCAGCAGCACATCCACTGAGGCTGATTCTGTTACATCAGACAAGCTCCGATTGTTTTGGAAATCTAGACGTAGTCGACACTCATCCAGACCATCAAATATGAACATGACTTTGTAGTCATCATAATCTGCTGACTTAAATTCTTTGGTTTCTGTGTGAAGGTGATTTAGAAGATCCACAAGACTGAGATTTTTCGGTATCAAATTCAGCTCCCTGAAAGGAAGTGAAAATATGAAATGAACATCCTGATTGGCTTTTCCTTCAGTCCAGTCCAGGATGAACTTCTGCACAGAGACTGTTTTTCCAATTCCAGCGACTCCTTTAGTCAGCACAGTCCTGATGGGTTTGTCTTGTCCAGGTGAGGGTTTAAATATGTCATTGCAGTTGATTGGTGTTTCCTGTGTCTCTGGTCTCCTGGACACTGTCTCAATCTGTCTCACCTCATGTTCATTATTGATCTCTCCACTCCCTCCCTCTGTGATGTAGAGCTCTGTGTAGATCTCATTCAGACGTGTTGAGTCTCCATGATTGGACATTCCTTCACTGATTCTCTGATATTTGTCCTGTAGTCTGGATTTCAGCTTTTGTTGATACACAGGCATCAGTTCTGAGCAAAGGAAACAGTTTTAATAATCAATATTTTATTTTTAGCTTTGATATGTTAGATATTAGAATGTGTCATGACATTCAGCAACATTACTAACTGAAGACAGAAGGTTCATAATAAAAATACAGGCTATAATCTGCTGATCCAGAGCTCTTACTGGTCTGTAGTGTGTTAGCGAGGTCTGTCTGGTTCATCTTCCTCAGGATGATCAGTGTGATCTTCAGAAGCCCCTCTCTGACTCTGTTATGACCCTCATCATCATAATGGTCTCTTTCAGAGCATTCTGGGTAATCTGGACTCAGTAGTCTCTTAAAGCTTTTTAACTCACTCTTCATCACAGACATGATTTTCTGCTCAAGCTCCTGAAATCATAGTGAATATACAAACAATAAACCTCCATTCCATCACAGAGAGGGTGAACCAAAGTTTCAATACACAAGTGTTAAGGCATAAACCCTAATAAACTTTACTGAATTATATCACACCTGCTAATAACTTTGACTGTATGCTCAAACATCAGCGTCTACAGATACTGAGGTTAAAAGAGGGAGTTTGACCAGATTGTCTGTTTGCTAGATTGATATTCATCATTGTGCAGCAGTCAGGTTACATATGGATTCAGATTCATTGATCTGCTTTATAAAGGCAAATTATTTTGCATGGATTTCACAGATTTCACCATTTCTTAATACTTTTACCCAGAGGGTTATTGTGTTGGGACACACACACACACAAAACTAACCTTGAAAATGGAGTCTAAGTTCTTCTTTGCTGTATGTGATTCTGGTCCTTCATGTTTTTGTCTGTAGTTAAACAAATATTGAATATTTTTGTAAATATGTATTAATTTGTATTTAATACACAACAGTGAAATGAATATCATATATTTCTTATACTGCAAACTAAACAACACCTCAGATCAGCAGATGATTCTCCTGAGCTGAATTCAATTGGCTGAGGCATTGACCAGTCACTCTTCATGGACACACAGCTGGGTTCAGGAGATTCATTCTGCCGCAGACTAAAATATAACAGACTTGAGAGTTAAAATATTAAAATATTATTTTTTTCTAAATAAAAAAAGAATCTGCCACTTGTGCCCTTTTCATTAATGCATTATAAAATAAAATGAACCAGTACACACACACACACACACACACACACACACACACACACACACACAGACAGAAACATCCAGCAGCAAAAGGGAGGCCTGCTGACAATGTCTGTAATGCACCTCATCTACAGTATATATGTATACAGTATACATATTAAAAATGTGAAACATTTGAAGCTTTCTCACCTCTTGACTGTCTTTATCTTTGTTTCATGTTCTTCAGAGAGGTTCATTCTGGAGGTCATGGTTTCATCTAAAAGCAAATACAGATGTTGATCCACAGAGTGAGTTATGAATCATCTCAACATTTAATTTTCTCAAATCCACCTCTGTCTCATCAGTCAGTCCACAGTAATGACCTGCACACACACAAAAAACAACAATTTCCTCCTATATTTACACAGAATCAAAATATTCACAAACAGCATAACAAATTCAGACAAGCACTGTGTTAAAATTAAAGTAAATGTTCAATCTGATGATTTACAGACCCTGTGTTTTCTCTCCTAATGTCATTTAAACTTTCAAATTATATGATACTGCATAATGTTTTACTTCACTTTAAACTAGTCAAGATTGATTTTGGCTATCAGTGAAGATTATGAAATTGTGATACTCACTGTGTTTTTCTCTCTTAATGTAGTTTACTTCCTCATATGACAAAACAGATCCTGCTTAATAGCAGTTTTTGAGTCTCTTAATATTATATTTCATTCTTTATTATTTAAAGTTGTAACCCCTGAATATACTTTCCTCACAGGTTTAGTCTGAGTGTTATTTAACTAAATATTTTAAGGCAGCTCTCTGTAACAAATCAAACTTATGTCTCTCTGTCAACTTCCTCATCACTTGCTCACCCTACAGGATATGAGTGCAATATTTTAACAGTGTCCAGAATAACAAACATGCTTTAGAAACACAGTTACAGCAGACAGAGAAAAACTAGTGTTTAAAAGTGAAGGGTCAAAAGCCCAACTAAAGCAAACGATTACCTCCACAATAGTGACTTCAAACGCTATTATTTTCAATAAAAATTCAACATCAAAACCTCTGTTAATTCTCAATAATAAGTTTTGAATGAAAGAAATAAAGTCAGACTGGTTTGTAATGAGTGAAGATGCTGAGATCTAGAGAGATCTGTTCATGTTTAATGTTTTGTTGCTGATGTTTTATTTATTACGGTGAAGGTGTTTGATCATAATAATTTAGGAAACACCTGTAAAATAAGTGTTTTCAGCTTATTTCAGCTTATAATGAAGAGATTTTTACTTTAACTGGCAGTCATTTGACCATTAAATATAATTTGACCCAGTTAACTGTTTAACTAAACCTTCTGGGTAGATTTATTGAACTCAACCGTTGTTTAAAAAATACTATATGGCTGGATTAAACTTAACCAAAAATAGGTTGTAAATTAAAAATCAGACACATAATTATTAGAGGCATCAGCAATAATCAAAAGGTGAACATTTATTCATAAGCAACTAGAAATATATATATATATTTAACAGATTTTTTTTTTAATTTAATAAATGTTCATATATTGAACATATTAATAATGGAGTGTCTATTTACACTAAGAGCAGGGGCGGATCTAGAAAATAATTTTTAGGGTGGTAAAGGGGTGGCATGGGGTCTATGAGGGGTGGCAACACCAATGTAATGCATAGTTTTAGGGGATTTATAGTCTGACATACACAACTGTGTTCACAAATATTGCATTACCATTAGATAATCATCTATACTGTTTAAAATACAAAATAAATAACATTTCAATATCCATCAAGGCACCAAGTCAATACACAACATAAAAAATGTGCATAAAAACAGGTTATAAATGTTTCCGAGTTTGTATCACTAAATAAGACATGCAGTTTTATTAAAATTACTTACTTAGATGGTATAAATCACATTTTAGTGCAAGTTTAAGAGCAACAAAAAAGTTTGAATTTCCTGACATTAGAAAGAAATACACTAATATCAAAGCACTGAAACTGGATCAGTTTTGAAAACAATGTTTGATTTTCTGTTATTAACAGAGGTGGGAATGTCTGTAATCACCCACAACACACTATCAACCATATAACCTAGCAACACCCCATCAACTACACAGCAAGAGCCTAGCAACCACCCAGAATATCCTAGCAAACATCTAGAACATCTGACCAAACTCTTTATGTTTTTAAACAAGGCTTTAAGACAAGCCAGCATAAATTTGTCTTTCAAACTTTTCAATCTAGTTATCACAGGTGTTCTTAAATGCTTACACACAATTCAAATACACAGATTTTCCTGCCAGTGAACACTCATAAGATCAATAACACTATAACAAAAAAACAGCACAAATTAGCAATTAACTTTTGGGGGGAAAAAATGATTTTCATTTTACTACTGTAAAGTAATCTTGCAGTAGATAAAAAAGAACAAGGAAAGTTCAAATACCAAAGAATTGCATATGAACTTGGTATGCCACAATACCACAATAAATGGTAAAAAAAATATATATAAATAAATAAAAATTTGTTCGCTCCGTAGGAAGTTCTATCACGTGTCTCTAGTGGGAATTGTAGTTTAGAAATACAATGGAGACAGTCCTCACTCGGTTGTTCTACAATAACAGTTAAATATCCTCGAAGAAGTGACATCCTCACGATTTTTTTCATCTTGATCATCTAAATGCATTATAATGTATGTTTCAGCTGTAGGAGATTGTCTACATGTTTAATAAGGATGCATTTTATAACCCTAATATATAATTTATAATTCTAACCCTACTCTGGAAACTGGAGAACTTCAAATATGGACGCTGATTTATATGCTTAGTAATAAGTTCAATGACGCGTCTCTACTGGGAATTGTAGTTTTTAAATATATTGGTATATTCCCCATAATTAGAAGATGGCAGTATTAAACTGCAAGTACTTCTAGGGTTACACAAGCCGTCCCAGACCTGGTTTCAGAGAGCACTTTGAAGGCCCAGTATATAAAAATAAGCCTTTTGTTTGTTTATTTGTTTGTTTTTCCATTTAATGACGAAATAGAATTTATACAATGACAGAAAGAGTTTTATTAGCCAATGTATTTGGTTTAGTCCTACGATAATGTTTTAATGGACGTGACTTTGCCCAGGCATACCTTCACAGAAAATTACTCAGGGTAAAACTGACATGGCCAAACTTTTAACCTTATTTTCATGATGGTATGAGGGATCTGTGTGTTCAGCCTCAACCCAAGTACTTCAGGTCTTCCCACACCCCTGTAGTAATGCACTTTTAATTCAAAAAGGTGATTAATTTTGCTCACTATTTCTGCTCGTGAGTTCATAGTTCATTTAGCTCACTAGTTCATTAAAAGGATAAACCCCTAGAGATGACCGTGTAGTTTTCATGGGGGTCCTTAAAATATGCAGAAACAACTGTACATAAAGCAACACAGACAAAATACAAATACACTCACATACACAGACAGAAACTCTCTCAGGTCTAGCTGCTCCTCACCACACTAACATGTTCCCCTAAAAATACTAATAAATACTAATAAAACGCTTTGCAAGCATTAACATGCATATACACCTTACTACACACATTACTCAAGTTTAATTACAAGCAAGGCCAGGTTGTTTGAAAATAAGCAAAAAGACATGCCATAAAGTTATGAATTAATAAGGCAGTGTGATGTTAAATGAAACAAGATTCCACACATAAATATGCTTAATTTGTATCTCTTTTCTTTTTCCTCCAGTTATTACCTTGTATAAACCAATCCCATTTTGGACCTATATTTGATATTATTTGTGTTATTTTACCCTATTTGTCACTGTGATTGTTCCTTAAAGGCCATGTCTTATGCCATGTCTACTCTGCTTGTTGTCGCGCTGCAACAGCTGTAACTGCAACTGGACACTTTAAAGCAACTGTGCAAATCATTTGTCCTTCATCATGTTGCGCCTCGTGCAGTAGACAGTATGGATTGGATGGTCTATTTCCAGCCCAAAAGCTCACAAAGACCTGCTGACTCCAACAAAAAAACACCCAAAATTTGAACTGTCAAAATAATGTGATAGAATGTGACAATCAAGGTTGATCACAACCAGTTTTAACCCCTTTAAACAAAATAATGACAACAAAATAATATAAATATAGATACATTTCCCTGATCAATGGATCAAATCAGTGTAAATACATTAAAGAGAATCACAATATGATTAAAATATGCAAGCAGACACTGTCAAAACGACAATCAAACAAATTAACTGATAGCCTACCCTAGCAAAAACACATGCATCATTTCTAATGTCAACAGTCAGAATAAGCCGATTTAAATGCCAGAGGTACCCAATATAAGTGAGTAGGAAAAGCAACATAATTAGCAGGTATTTCAAACTTGTTTATGCCATGACAGTCAAAACTGTGTCATACATTGAATATTGATACATATTGTGTGATGTTGATATTGATACACCTCTCTCTCTCTCTCTTACAGTATGTGGTTTATGTGAACCATATTAATGTTGTATATTAAAATTGTGATACTATGTTTTTCTCACTGTTGTTTACTTCCTCATATCACAAAATAGGTCTTGCTATAATAGTTTGAATTTGATGGGTCACCTGACAAGGAGGAGTTACAAAGATTTTAAAACAGACCATAAACTCTTTAGAATCTTTAATATTAAATTATGTTCTTTATTTATCAATGTAAATATATATACTGGGCTGTCTATTCACCTTATTTTTCAATGCGAAAGTAAGTTGTTTTCTATTAATGTGTTAGACGTCCGGTTCATAATCCGTCATAGGGAAAAAACGAGAAGAATGTCAAAGTGCAGTAAACGGTACAAGGGTTTGCACTTCAAACAAGTGTGTTCATAATTAAGATAATACATTAAAATAATATGGTAAGACACACCAGTTTGCAATATCAAGCAGCAAAACAAGCTTTTTGTGCAGCTAAAAATATCTGGAAGTGAATGAGACCAGAAGCCAGACACAAACAAATTACAAATGGCTGCACCCACTCTTATGGGAAAAATACAGTGGATAGCACAGTCAGCTTTCTGTAACATATTAAACTCTTTAATCTTTCTCACCACTTTCAGGATATGTGTGGAACATTAAAACCAATCACCAAAAACAAGTTTATTTGTACCACAACACAGACTATAACACTCTTACTGGTCATCTTACTGCCCTAGAATTTTCGACTTTTAATACTTTGTAGAGAAGGCCATGTTTTAAGATGTCCTGAGTTATAACCATGTGAACACAAGATGATATTCACACTACAAAAAACCTAAAAGAACTGTATGACTTTATTGATCAGCGTGTACAGTATTTACTGATGAATAAAGCCAAGCAGTCTTCTTAGGAGGTTTTGTGTAATACAAAGGTCATCTTGTGTTCACATGGTCATAACTCAAGAAATAATATGAATTTTGACACTGAGCACTGCGTGGATAAAAATGATTTTTCGTCTTTTGTTCACAAGACAAAGCAATCAAAATCATATTTAGTGACTATACAGTCCTGGATAAAGTGTTTGGAGCACACCTCAAATTCTCTGTAATGATAAAATCACTTAGCTAACATGATTTTGAGAGACGTCATCTTTTACATTTTGAATTCCTTTAGAATTCCTTATTTGTTCTAACCCAAAGCTTAGGAATGTATTTGTTTTATACTTAATAACATTATTTTGCTTACCTGAAAATGGTGTCTGTAAGGTTGGTTTTATTTCCTTGTAAGATGGACTCTGGACTTCACATGATCAGACTTCATGCAATAAAGCAATAAATATGCAAAGGCTCTTCTCTGCTCACACCCCACTTATGGTCCAATGGTACATGACTTATTCAGGAGGTGGTCCACAATAGTTCTGCTGTAGTAAATGTCCTATGAATTCCCCTCATTTCATGAAATTGGTCGGGGCATAAAACAATAAAAAATTAAATATACATACATGCTCATACATATAAATATGTAAACATACCTCACATATACCTATCCATTTTTTCAATCAAATCCATAGCCTGTCATGGGCATGAGAAAGTTTTTTGACCATCCTTTGCTTTAATTCTCAGTTTACAAGGGTACAGAGGCACAAAGTTCACCTTCTTTGTGTGAAACATTTTCTTACATTACATACTTGAAACTTCATTTCAGCTGTGTACTGTAGATCTGGCGAAATCCAGGAAATAATGATATTGCTGTTTTTCCCATTTTTAATAAATTGACAAAGATTTCATACAAACTTCTTTCACGTTGTCATTATGGGGTATTGTTGAATTTGGAGGAAAATAATGAATTTAATCCATTTTGGAATTAGGCCTTAATATAACAAAATGTGGAAAAAGTTAAGCACTTTGAATACTTTCCGGATGTACTAATAAATGTATACATTGTTTTGGATAATGCTATTACTATTTACCTGTTTCAAAGTTATGTTATTTTGCTTGTGTTTAAGTTAACCCTCAAGCATCCTTCAGAACAAATTTGGGCAATTTTCTTTTAGTTTCCTTAATCTGAGCAGTACAAGACGTGGCTACATTTCCTAAGTTTTACCCTGAACACACACAAATGAAATCGTCTGCCTGGTGAAGAAGTTTTTAAAACAGGTTCATATTTTAGAAAATGTATTTAATATTTGCATTATTATTGACTGATCTCATCCACCTGCGACCCACCCGCAAATATTCAGAATGCATTTTTTTATTACCCGACCCACACAACCCATGGATTATCTGCAGCGCCCGTGGATATAACCACCTTCTGTGCATCACTAATGCACACATTCACTGATTGACTTCTCACAAGTGATGATGTGAAATAAGCAGACACAATATCATCAGTATTTGATAAGGAAGCCTTTCTACATGGAGTTTGCATGTTTTCCCCGTGTCTGTGTGAGTTTCTTCTGTGTGCACCAGCTCATTGGTCATTGATTTTTGCTGAAATAGTCAAACTCAAACTCAAATCCTGAGGTATCAATGGCCTCTATGTTGGATCTTCAGGAGAAGGGGAGACATCTGGAAGGACTAGACATGACGGAGGAACAGAGTGTCCCCTTGAGGGAGAGGAGGATGAGAGATGTGCTATGAAGAGCTGGCAAAGGAGCTTTGGATTATCGTGATGTTTTTATCAGCTGTTTGGGCTCACAATCTGACGGCACCCATTCACTGCAGAGGATCCATTGGTGAGCAAGTGATGCAATGCTACATTAATCCAAATCTGAAGAAGTAACAAACTCATCTATATCTTGGATGGTGTGAGGGTGGGTACATTTCCAGCCGTTTTCATTTTGGGGTAAAATACTGCTTTTTAGCAGAATATACAAATTAGTCACGATTTAGTCATGAGAGTGTGATGCATTTTCAGTAATTTTCATACATTTTAGTCTGTCCATAAAGTGGACAAGTGAAAAGTGTCCTGTTGTCAAAATTAAGAAAAAAGCCTTATTGAAATAGTGTCCTGTTTTTATTAATATATATTTGAAAAAAGCGTTTGTCAAGAATTTGTTAAACTCCAAGTCATGTGATGCGACCACAACTAAGCATAAGAAGACAAAGATGAAGAAGAAAACTGCAAAAGCAGCTGTTTGAGCTGTAAATAATAAGATTTCTGGATGAACTCACGGTCGTTGATGGTGATTCCCCAGCCGGAGACTCACTTGAGGGCACTTGGTGTCAGGAGCTTTTGGGCAGGTCCAAAGTCTTCACATACTTATAGAGAGTCACAGGTTTGCTCAGCTTGATTAGCATGATGTCATTGTCAATGGTTGAATAGTTAAACTGTGGGTGACGGATGACACGCTCAGACAGGATGGACTGCTCACTGCTCTCATCCTCCGCTATCTTGTGTTTACCCAGAAGAACCTCTATGCGGCTAACACAGATTATGTTAAAGTTAGTTCATTATTTCCTCACAAACCTGAATGTTAATTTCCCTCATGTGAGGAACTTATCAAAAAACACTGTTTTATTGTACTTTCATACAATCCTCCTGTATTGTCTAATGTCCTTGTGTAATTCAGCCTGAGGGTGGCGCTCTAATATTGATTGACAGGCTCTACATCCACACATGGGTGGTTCGCTTAGACTGCACACCTTTATTGTTTTTCAGTACTAATTTAGGATGTTACAAGTTGTGGAAAAATGTTGTGCCACCTCAGTTCCTAGACAATCTATCTAATCAACTGCACACAATGCATTGACTGTCTGTTGTCATCATCTCACTTTAAGCATAGTACATATTAGTGATGGCTGCTTTTAAAACACTGCTTCATAAAGCTTTGAAACCTTTGTAAATCATTTGTTTAGAAAAAGTGGTTTGGAGTGCATATCAAACGGCAAACGTCAAATGCCATTGGGGGTGATCTCTGTGAATAATGCAAGTTCATTGAACCAGTCCCTATGGTTTTTACCTAATCTCGAATCAGTTTTATCAATTTGTAGACATTTTTAACAAGACATTTGTGTAATTCAAAGGATGAGTAGTAGTTAATAGTCCCCTACTGCCCTGCCTAGACAAGCTCTCCATAAAACGATCAAAACAAGCCCTTAAAAAATAATTTTCTTTATTAATAATAATAATTTATTAATTTGAAAATTAATAATAATTATTTAAAAAACATTATAGCGACACTTCATATTTAATGGTATTTTATTATTTTAATTGTATTTAATGTATTATACTTTCAATAATGTATTTGCATCAAGCAGTTTTTTGGCATGTTTTGGCATCATTTCTTGTAGAATTTACACACTTTTGGCCAGCAGGCGGCACCAGCATGTGATTCTTCAAGTGGTTCAAAACTGTGAATCATTTTGTGAAGCAATTGGTTCAATTGACATTTGATCATAACAATATGACATTTTTAAATTGAAACTGAATCTTTTTTAGTATTTATGTGTGTGTTTATATTTTTTGCAAATGGAATAAATGTATTTTCTCATGTCTTTTAAACGATATTCAAACAATTTATTAAAATAATTTTCCTGGACACACTTGCCTGTGATGACCCAAAAGTATCTGTGCTAAATAATAGTGTGGCAGAAGTAGAGTGACGACTGACCAAGGGGGAGCCGGTGAGACGAGGTCACTTCTTTGAGTACAACTTACATTTTCTGCAACTAAGGGCTTGCAATTCAGACACTGGAGTATTTACCGACTGCTTCATCACAGGATCTGTGCAAGGGAAAAAGAATTGATATAAAAATAGCGAATAACAATTTTGCATTCATGATTGAATACATGTATTATAATTTGCATTGTTATTCATTAGAATTTTGTTGACATCTCAGTTTAGCGTTTGACAATATCCTCATCAAACTTGACAAATGAGTGTCCATGCTTATCCTCTTGTCTGTACAGCACTCTGAGTTACACTGAACATTAGATTAGAAGAAGCACAACAACAGCACTTACAGTGAGTTCAAGTACAAACTCACTGATATTATTTGTTAAATTATTACAATGTTGATAATTGTGGTTTATTGTAATCTAGGGTATTTCACAAAAATGTTTCTGTTGTGGTAATGCTAACATGCACTCTCTTCACCTCTGTTGCAAAGATAAAAAAATTAAAAAATAAATAAATAAAAATTAAAAGTTATCCTTGTATTCCTGACATACAATATTTGTACATATGCCTGCTGCTGTACAAAAAATAAATAAATAACAGATTTTTACAAGAATGACTGAAATGGAGCACAAATTAGACACATTGCTAACGTTTTTCTTCCAAGATTGAGTGAATCACCCTCCATTAGGCCTGATTAAAAAATCTCTATAACAGAGGTGATGCTACATTAAAATATACTTACTATTCCTTTGCTCGTCTCTGCACTCAGATTTCAGTTTGTCTTCTATAGCAGCTGATCTGAAAAACAACAAATGTTAATATTACACACACACACAGGCAAATGATAGTTGATCGTACAATTTACCTGGCCGGTAATGTAGTTAAAAACCTTCCCAGCCTCAGCAGTTTCAGATGTACTATATTGTTTTCTGAATATCATATAGTGGCAAATGTCTTTATAATTTAAATTAATTAAGTTTTTTTTTTTTTTAAGGAATGGTATAAAACCACCTAAAAATACAGCTTTTTAAGAACTTCTCAGTAAACCATTTATTCTTTCCCCTTGTAGAGTCATTAAGGATCCAGATTATTATTGGCAGTTTGGTAAGGAATTGCTTATATGCTGTTTATCTGCTATTATTGAACTGTAAAGTGAAAATATTGTATGTGATTTGTTTTGTATTCAGTGTTTTCAGTTAAAGATATTTTACAGTATCAAAGTTGATGTTTTATGAGTATTTATTTTTGGTGTTTTTGTTCATACAGGTCAGTACAGAGAGTGCACAAGTGGAAGAGAGAGGAGGGGACGGGAACAGAAAGGACCTAGAGCTGGGACACTTTCAAGGATTAGCTGAAACACAGCCACACTATATGCACAAGGCTGTTGGTTCTAATGTTTTATCAGAATTTACAGAAACATTTCTACTCAAAATATTAAGTGCATTTTATTTAAGGCAGGGTTTTTCCTGCATAAAGAATGTTAAGGCGACTGCTGTTGTACCCCTTCACCACCAACATGGTTTCTGTTGCAGGTTCCATTCTCAAACTCTTCTATTTCCACTGCACAAATGTCTTGTACTGAGACACATTTGTAAACCTGTTTTCACAGAACTATAGTTATCCACCAAAATGAAAGATCAAGTGGTTTCAGTCAAAAAAGGTTTCTTTTGCAAGTGCAGTGCAAAATTTATTGCACAACATACAAGAGTCTTTAACTAAAGGGATTTTGAGATGTTTTGACATAACCTGACATTTGTGTTTTTTTTTCTTAAAAAGATTTTTTTTTTTTTAATGTTTTTTAAAGATTTTTTTCTGCTCAAAAAGCCTACATTTATTTGAGCCAAAATACAGCAAAAGTAGTAATATTGTGAAATATTTGTACTGTTTAAAATAACTGCTTTCTATTTAAATATATTTTAAACTGTAATTTATTCCTGTGATCAAAGCAGAATTTTCAGCATCATTATACTCCAGTCATGCAGTGTTACATGATCCTTCAGAAATCACTGTAATATGCTGATTAGCTGTTCAAGAAACATTTATTATTATTATTATCAATATTTAAACAGTTGAATACATTTTTTTCAGGATTCTTTGATGAATAGAAAGATCCAAAGATCAGCATTAACTTGAAATAAAAAGCTTTTGTAACATTATACATTATACTATTCAAAAGCTTTGAGTCTATTTTAAGAAATTAATGATAAAAACAACATAAAGGATGCTTTAAATTGATCAAAAGATGAGATGTCATGATAAAGACATTTATAATGTTATAAAAGATTTCTATATCAGATAAAAGCTGTTCAACTTTTAATTCATCAAAGAAAACAAAGAATTCTACTGAGCTGTTTTCAACATAAATGTTTCTGAGCAGCAAATCAGAATATTAGAATGATTTCTGAAGGATCATGTGACTGGATCATGAGTAAAAAATGAAAAAAAAAAAATGCTTTGACATCACAGGATTAAATTACATTTTAAAACATATTCACAGAGAAAACATTTTAAATAGTAAAAATGTTTTTTAAAAATTCTGTTTTTGCTTTACTTTGGATCAAATAAATGCAGGATTGGTGAGCAGAAGAGACATCTTTAAAAAACAAAAATTTTACTGTTAGAAAACTTTTGACTGGTAGTGTATTAATGTCTATAGTCTGATTACTTTGTATTCATCACAAACTTGGCTACAATAATATGTGAGCAGCATTAATGTATTTTTATTATATTTGGGTTCTTCTTCTACAGGTTTTTAAAAATACATGTGAGCAAAAACACTGCAAGCTAAAGTTCAAGATTATTTTCATCTGTTTTATACAGTATATGTTTCCAAAATAAAACTGTTGTTCTACAATGTTGATCATGTGTTAGTTTAGTTTATTATAGTAAATCCATTGCTGCTAATCATTTGATTTTTTAACAAAGTCGGGTTTTCAACACTGATTCCATTTGCAAAATCAACACTAATTCAACGTTAATCCAACGTTGTAACGGTAGGAGTGAGACGAGAGACGAGCGGATCCATATGCAAACTTTTATTAAGATGACGAGGCATAGACATGGTCAGGCAGGCAGGGTCAATCAATGGCAGACAGGTGTATGGACGGCGAGACGAGTAATCCGAGACAGGCGAGGGTCAATCCAGCGGTGAACGTAATCCTTATGGGCGAGGCAGGAGAATGGTCAGACAGGCGAGAGTTCAAAACGAGACAAAAACAAGAACTGGACACAGGGAAACCCGGAGAAATGCTTTGTATGAATGCTAAATGACAATTCAATACTCGGCAGTGAGTGACAGGAAGACCGGGGCTTTTATACTGTCTCTGATTGGACGGGGGTGAAGTGCAATGGCTGATGGGGAATGTAGTCCGGGGTGTAGTGTGACAGTCCGTGCATGACAATAAGGTGAGAGCGACATCTGGTGGTGAGCAGACAGCGGGACACCGGCCAGATTCGATTGACTCCGGGTGGTCAGACGAGACGTGACTTGACTCAGGAACAACATGACTTGACTCAGGGACAACATCTGTAACGTGACTGGACTCGTGGGGAGCAGCTATGTCCTGGCTTGGCTCATGGAGAACAACAGCTGTGTCTTGGCTTGACTCATGGGGAACAGCAGCTTTGGCTTGACTTGACTCAGTTGCTTGACCGGACCTGGAAGCTTGACCGAACCTGGAAGCTTGACTTGACCCTGGGGTAGCAGCCGCGACGTGAAGGAGCGCCATTTTAGCTGCCCATACAGCCATTAGGGGTGAGTCCAGCACGTGGGCCATCATGATAGGCCGTGATCTTGGGATGGCAGACGAGACATGGCGAGGCTCCGGAAGGTCAGACGAGACATGACGGGGCTCTGGAAGATCAGACGAAACGTGACTTGGCGTTGGCTCGACTGACGTGGCGTTACATACTAGTTAAGCATAATATAAACATACAACAGTACACAAATAAGAAAAACAGTTACAGACTTATTGTTACGATGGGAAGGAGACGAGAGGCAAGCGGATCCATTTGCGAGCTTTTATTGTTTGGACGAGACAGATACATAGTTGAGCAGGCAGGGTCGAGACAACAGCAAGCAGGTAAATTAGGGCGATGCACAATAGAAGTCCGTGAGTCAGGCGTGGGGTCGAACAGGAGCGAACGGGAGCAATACAGATAATCCAGGGAGAGTAAATGATAGTCCAGGCGAGAAGTCAAACACGGAAACGAGGAGACTAGGAACTCGGGAAACTAGGGAACGCTAACAACACAACAATACAATCTAACAATCCGTGGTTTGCAAGTGGGAGGACCGGGGCTTTTATACTGTCTCTGATTGGACGCGGGAGAAGAGCAATGGCTGATGGGGAACGTAGTCTGGGGTGTAGTGCAACAGTCAGAGTGTGTAGGTGAGGTGAGAGTGACATCTGGTGGTGAGCGGAGAACAGGACACCGACCAGATTCGTGACACTTATACAACGGTTAACCATTTGACTATACATATACTATAAATACTATAACTATAATAAATAGTTGACTACACATACAAAACTGAGACAACAAAAACTTTACATAAGTACTGTACATGACGTTTTACAAAAGAGACATTTGTACATGAAATTGTGCAAAAGAGATATTTTGTGCATTAAATTGTGCAGAAGAGAGATTTTGAGGGAAGCAGCGCATAGTGCAATGCACAAATAAACATATATAATCCGACTGAGTCTCTGTAGCAGCAAGTGTTTATAGTAAGTGTCTAATGTACTTAAGTGTGTTACTACAAGTGGTTTGTATAGCCCACTCACCTGTGTGTAACACACTCAGAATTGCAATTGAAAGATTTTCAGCAGTTTTAAAGGGTTGGGGGGAGGAGGCTGAGGTTTTCATGGTTTCAGAGGGGGACAGGGAGATTGGAGTTAAGGACTCTCACAGCCTGGGGGAAGAAGCTGTTGAGAAATCTGACAGAGCGAGCTTTGATACTTCGGTACCTTCTACCTGATGGCAGGAGCTGGAAGAGATTGTGGGAGGGATGGGTGGGGTCCTTCACGATGCTGGAGGCCTTGCTGGAGCATCGTGCAAGGAAAATGTCCAGGATGGAGGGGAGAGGGGCACCGATGATCTTTGCAGCTGTGTTCACTGTCCGCTGTAGGGTCTTACGGTCAGCAGCACTGCAGTTCCCGTACCAGACAGTGATGCAGCTGGTCAGCACACTCTCAATGGTGCCCCTGTAGAAAGTGGTGAGAATGGGTGGAGGGAGACTTGCCCTTTTCAGCCGGTGGAAAAAGTGGAGGCGCTGTTGGCCCTTCTTGTTGAGCGACGTGACGTTGGTAGTCCAGGTAAGATCCTCTGTAATGTGCACCCCCAGGAATTTAGTGCTGCTGACTCTCTCCACAGTCGAGCTGTCGATGGTCAGTGGGGGGTGTTCGACAGAGTTTCTTCTGAAGTCCATCACAACCTCTTTTGTCTTTCCAACATTGAGGGACAGGTTGTTAGCGCCACACCATTTATCCAGCTGAGCCACTTCCTCTCTGTAGTGTGTTTCATCGTTGTTGCTGATGAGGCCTACCACAGTCGTGTCATCAGCGAACTTGATGATGTTATTGGAGCTGAACTTGGCAGTGCAGTCGTGGGTCAGCAGCGCGAAGAGCAGCGGGCTGAGGACACAGCCCTGTGGGGCACCTGTGCTCAGTGTGGTAGTGCTGGAGGTGTTGCGGCCGACACGGACTGACTGGGGTCAGGATCCAGGATCCAATTACAGAGAGAGGTGTTTAGGCCCAGCAGGTTTAGTTTGTGGATGAGCTGCTGAGGGATTATTGTGTTGAATGTTGAGCTGAAGTTAATGAACAGCATTCTAACATAAGAGTCTTTCTGTTCCAGGTGAGAGAGAGCTAGGTGGAGAGTGCTGGATGTTGCATCGTCTGTGGAGCGGTTTGGACGGTATGCAAACTGGAATGGGTCCAGCGTGTTTGGGAGACTGGACTTGATGTGATGCATGACTAACCTCTCAAAGCACTTCATCATGATTGGGGTCAGTGCTATGGGACGATAGTCATTCAGACAGGACACGGGTGACTTCTTTGGAACTGGAATTATGGATGTGGAATTGAGACACGTGGGGACGACTGCCTGGCTCAGTGAGGTGTTGAAGATGTCTGTTAGGACATCCATCAGCTGTGCAGCACAGTGTCTCAGTACACGGCCAGGTATGTTGTCAGGGCCCGCAGCCTTTCGTGGGTTTATCCTGGATAGGGTCTTCCTTACATCGGCTGGAGAAAGACAGAGTACCTGGTCGTTTGGAGATGTGTGGAGTTTCTGTGCAGGAGTGTTGTTCTGTATCTCAAAACGTGAGTAGAAGTGGTTGAGTGCATCTGGCAGGGATGTGTCATCGTCACTGGCCTGTGGCAGGGGCTTGTAGTCAGTGATGGTCTGAATGGCTTGCCACAGGGACCGAGTGTCTTTACTGTCGCTGAAGTTATTGTTGATTTTCTGAGCATATTGATGTTTTGCCTTTTTGATGCCATGAGACAGATTGGCTCTTGCTGTTTTGAGAGCTGCCTTATCTCCTGATCTGAATGCGTCATCTCGGATTTTTAGCAGCCCATGAACCTCTGCTGTCATCCATGGCTTCTGGTTGGCACGTGTGGTGATGGTTTTGGTGACTGTCACATCATCTATGCACTTTTTGATGTAAGCAGTCACTGTTTCTGTGTATTCCTGCAGGTCTGTATGGTTATTGTAGGTGGCTGCCTCTTTAAACATGTTCCAGTCTGTGCACTGAAAGCAGTCCTGTAGTGCAGAGGTAGCATTGTCTGGCCATACAGTGATCTGTTTTTGAACCGGTTTGGTGAGTTTGAGAAGTGGTCTGTATGATGGGATTAGCATAACAGAGATGTGGTCGGAGTACCCCAGGTGGGGGCGGGGTTCAGCCCTGTAAGCGTTTTTATTTGTTGTATAAACAAATTCCAGTGTGTTGTTTCCCCTTGTTGCAAAGTTCACATGTTGGTAGAACTTTGGCAAAACAGACTTTAAGTTCGCGTGATTAAAGTCACTGGCAATGATGAAAAAGCTGTCGGAGTACAGCTCGCGAAGCGCGTCCTTAGCGTTTGTACACGGCGGGATGTAAACCACGACAATAACAATGGCCGTGAACTCCCGCGGCAGATAGAACGGCCGACACTTCACAAACATAAACGCCACCAGCGATGAACAGTGTTTTGTCAGTATCACAGCATTGTTAGACCATTCCTTGTTGATATACACACACAAGCCTCCCCCGCGAGTCTTACCAGACAGTGACAAATCTCTGTCCGCTCGGCAGCAGGTTAGCCCGTGCAGTTGAATGGCGGAGTCGGGGGTTTTGTCGTTTAGCCATGTTTCAGTGAAAACAAACACACAACAATCCCTTGCCTCGTGCTGTGTGGACCGACTGAGCTGAATTTCGTCCAGTTTATTTTCCAGCGAGCGAACATTTGAGAGCATGAGTGTTGAAAGAGCCGGTCTTGTGGGGTTTGCCCATAGCCTAGCTCGTATGCCTCCGCGCTTAGCACGCTTCCGTCCTCTCTCGCACCGCCGGTGCCGCTGCTTTGTGTGGGTAGCGTCAGAAGGCGAGGCCACAGTCTCGAGGTCCGGCTTCAGCAGTATACAAAGGCCTCGAAGCTTCTCAATGACCGCCGGCGAGAGTTGGTGTTTATGTGCGTTGCCGATTACCAAAAGGCTTTGGCAATCTTAAATCTGTTTTGGAGTGCTTTCCCCATGTTTTAGCGGTACATTTACACTGTTTGGAGACGAACGAACGACATTAAAAGACATAAAAGCACCGTCGTTGGGACCCGGAGTAGCCGCTGTGTCTGACCGCGCCGCCATCTTGTTTTCTTGTTTCCATCTTGTTTTCTTCCAAATATAGAGATGTCTCTCTGCATCCATCTGTCCAATCTTGTCTTACATTCATCAATTCTATTAGATATATTAAGTGTTTCACTTAGTTCCTTACCAAGATATTTGATTCTAGATTTAACTGGTACATTGCAAATTTGTGTGAGCTGAGATTCTTTCAATGTCATTATTTCACATTTACTTAAATTAAGACATAAGCCTGAAGCATTAGAAAAATTATTAAGAATTTGAAGAGTTTTTGGAACCTGATCAGAATTATTTAGAAATAAAACTGTGTCGTCCGCCAATTGACTGATCACTATAGAATCATCAAAAACCTTCATTTGCTCAATGTCAGAATTTTTAATTGCCAGAGCAAGCATTTCCGCGGCCAAAATAAAAAGTGAAGGCGAAATGGGACTGTCACAGTTCTGTCTGTTTGTATATTTGGTTTCTCCCATTGTCTCCCCCTGTCATCCTGTTAACTTTGGTTTTGCCCTCGTTATTCTGTTATCCCCGTCACCTGTATTTCATTATTAGTTACCCTTTATAAGCCTGTTTGTATCCTGAGTTCTCTGTCGGTCTTTATTGTTGATGTTTCATGTTTCTTCAGTGTGTGTGGATATCGCTCTCAGTGTGTGTTCCTGCCTGTTCCTCTTGGAAGTAATTAAAATAAGATTTGTGTCGTACGTTGTATCCTGTCTTCCATCCAGCACCAGCAACTACGTAACAGAAAAGACCGACCTACAACAGTTTAACCGGCGGTATTCCCTTGCGTTTATTTTTCGTCTTGTTTCTCAGTGTTTTCTTTTTTGATTTATTATCATGGATCCTACCGTTCTCCTCATCCTCCTGAAGCAGGGGGAACGCTCTCTTGAGGACCACACCCGTGATTACATCTTCCTCGCAGAACACTCCCACTTTCCGGATAGCAGCCTTTGCACTTTCTACCGTGCAGGACTGAACACCACCACTAAGGGGCTGCTATCTGGGGAGGGTCCTCGAGAGAGCCTGCCGGACTACATCGAGTGGGTGCTGGCGTCCTGTGGATCGTCATGGACTATTGACTTTGTCAAGGAGGACGTCAACCCCACTCCAGACCCAGAACCCAGCCAACCATCACCCCGACAAGCGGAGGTGGAGCCCGAGCCCACCGCAGATGAAGAGCCAGAGCCAAGAGCGACAGAGCCAGAGCCTGACACGTCTGACCAGGTGCGAGAGCCGGACACTACATCCGCGAAGGTGGAGTGCTGCATGGAGCAAGAGAGGGCTATGGAGAGCCCTGCCCACTGCACCACCACTGGGGGTGAGCTTGAGCAAGACTCTGGGGATTTAATAGACTTCTTTACTGAATTATCTACCTGTTATGATCATCCTGTCTGCCTGGAATTCCCACCCACCCACCCTCTTCTGTCTACATCCATGTCTGTCTGGCCACCGCTGTCCCCTGACAGCCCCTCTGCTCACCCTCAGCCCACCACCTGTGAAGTGGGCTCGCCGCAGGTCTGCCAGCTTCCATCGGCGTCATGGCTGGAGGATCCCTCAGCTCCGCCTCCAGCCTCAGAGTCCAGAACTCCGCCTCGGCCCTCCGACCCTGCGGCTCCACCACGGCTCTCAGCTCCCTCGTCTCCACCGTCGCCCGTCGGCCCACCAGCTCCACCGGGCTCCCTCGTCCCTCCGGCTCCGCCTTGGTCGGTCGTCGTCCCACCATCGCCTCGGGACTCCACTCCTCCGGCTTTGCCTCGTCGCTCCATCCCACCGGCTCCGTTGGGCTCCTCCCTCCCTCCGGCTCCCCCTCAGTCCTCTGTCGCTCCGGCTCCGCCGCGGACCTCCGGAGCTCCGCCTCCGCCTCAGTTGCCAGAGCCTTGGGCTCCGCCTTGGCCCTCCGGATCCTCGGTGTCGCCCTGGATCTTTGGCTCTCCGTCTCCGCCTCGGGCTCCACCTCCACCTGCTCTGCCGCCGTCGGTCGGCCCCCTGGAGTCGTCAGCCCTTCCTCCACCATGGCTCCTCCCTCCGTCGGCTCCACCGTGGGCTTACATCATGGCTGCGGTCTGGGTCTCTACTGGCTCCTCCTGCTCCGGGTCCCTCCTGTTTCCTCCCTGGCTCCTCCAACCTTCGTCGCCCCCTTGGACTCTGATCACTCTGTTTTTTTGTCCCCCTCCCGGGGTTCCGTCCTCCGCCGAAGCCTCCTCCCACATGGACTCTGTTTTTCTGCTGTTTTTTTTGCCCCTCTTGTCTGTTTTGTTTTTTGTTTTCTACGGCGCGAGGTCGTGCCTATTCGGAGGGGGGCGTAATGTCACAGTTCTGTCTGTTTGTATATTTGGTTTCTCCCATTGTCTCCCCCTGTCATCCTGTTAACTTTGGTTTTGCCCTCGTTATTCTGTTATCCCCGTCACCTGTATTTCATTATTAGTTACCCTTTATAAGCCTGTTTGTATCCTGAGTTCTCTGTCGGTCTTTATTGTTGATGTTTCATGTTTCTTCAGTGTGTGTGGCTATCGCTCTGTGTTCCTGCCTGTTCCTCTTGGAAGTAATTAAAATAAGATTTGTGTCGTACGTTGTATCCTGTCTTCCATCCAGCACCAGCAACTACGTAACAGGGACAGCCTTGTTTAATACCTCGGCTTATATTAAAGCGTGAAGTGGTCCCTTCAGTCAATGAAACAGAACAATTTGTATCCTGATATAAACTACTAATTATACTTCTAAACTGTTTCCCAAACCCAAACAATTCTAAAGCTGAAAAAATAAAGGGCTGTTCGACTGTGTCAAACGCTTTGTAAAAATCAAGGAAAAACATAATACCGTCGTCATTAACCTTGTCTTTAAAATCAATCAGATCTTGAACCAAACGTAAATTATTGTGAATCGATCTACCCTTCATAAACCCTGACTGCGTTTTAATTATAATCTGAGAATTATTGATTAGAATAAATGTGTGCTAACAATTTATAATCATTATTTAATAATGTAATGGGCCGCAAATTATCTAAAATCCTAGGATCTTTGCCCGGCTTGGGAAAGAGAATTATGACTCCTTGCTTCATAGTATGGGAAAGAAAAAGGCAATCAGTAACTTCTGTCAAAGCCTTAAATAAAAGGCTTTTTATTGAATCCCAAAAATATTTGTAGAAGTTGGCCGTTATACCATCGGATCCAGGGGATTTGTCAAAGGATAAAGATTGCAAAGCATTCTCTAACTCTTGTTATAAAATTTTTGCATCACGAATCTCTTTAAACTCCAAACTAATTTGTGGAATAAATGGCTTAATGGTGTGTTAAGGCAAAACTAATCGAAAATGCATCATTCAACTGCATCACATGGGTGGAGGTGGGCGGATTGGCAACAGCTGGTCTGTGACTGGAGCGTGCATGGTAGGAAGTGGCGCTGATTCCGGAAGTGATCCGGAAATGGAGGATGAATTGTTTGGCGCGGAAGGTGGAGGTAATGGAGATGAATGGAGTGTTGTGGTTAATAGGAAAAGAAAGAAAACTAGTAGAAACTTATCTGAAACAGATAGTGAGAGTGGAAGTCAAGGAAAAGAAAAGAAGACTATAAGGTAATGATGACGTTTGCTTCTGGATCTTTGAATGCCATTAATCCGTTGAAACTGTCTAAAGCACTGAAGGAAACGATCGGAATGATGGAAAGTGTTAAGACTTTAAGAGAATGTAGACTACTGTTATTCTGTAAAGATAACAGACAACAAAGAGTGGCTGTAGGAATAAAATCGATTCTAGGACAAAAAGTTACTTGCTCAATTCCAGAAGAAAAAAGTCGGGTCAAAGGTATAACATCTGGAATATCCCCTGATGTTCAAGTTGAAACAATAAAATGAAATCTAACTGGAGCGACAGTGTTTGATGTGAGATGATTGAAGTGTACCAGAAACAAGGAAAAAGTTGACAGTCTATCAGTCATGATTCACTTTGATGAAAGTAAGCTTCCTAGCAGAGTTTTCTTAGGGTTTGTAAGTTACATGGTCAGGCCATATATTCCCCCTCCTATGAGATGTTACAAGTGTCAAAAGTACGGGCATGTGGCGACAGTCTGTAGGGGTAAACAGAGATGCGCAAGATGTGGGGTTGAACATGATTATGATAAATGTGGGCAAGGAGTTAATCCCAAATGTTGTAATTGCAGAGGAGAACACAGTGCGGGGTATGGAGGATGCAAAGTGAGGATGCAGGCAGTGCAAGTCCAGACGGTCAGAATTGAGGAAGGGATATCGTATTTGGAAGCACTAAAGAAAGTTGGAAAGAAGAATGAAATAGAGAGTAGTAGGGTATTATTACCTGAACAATAAACGAAAAACAAACAGGATGAAAGAATGAGTTAACAAAGATCACAGACAAAGTATCATTTGTGACATTCATGGCAGAAGTTGTCAACTGTTCTGCTCAAACTGATAGCCGAACAGAAAGAATCAAGATTATAATCAAAGCAGCCGAAAAGTATTTGGAGATTAAAGGTATCTCTGTAGACATGATCAATGATAATTTAAAAGCATACGTTACAAACTCACAAGCAGGATGTGGTGGATCATAATGGTATTTTCTATTTTACAGTGGAATGCCAGAAGTCTTATTGCAAATGGTCAAGAATTTAAGGAATATATCTCTAAGAAAGAAAGTAGCCCTGATATAATATGTGTACAAGAAACTTGGCTTAAGTTACAGTTGAATTTCACATTACAAGGATATACAATAATTCAGAAAGATAGGAAGCTAGGGAACGGAGGTGGGGTAGCTACTTTCATTAAACAAGGGATTGGGTTTAGAAATATTGTTAGAGATGTGGAACAAGAGGTAGTAGTGGTGGAAGTTTGGGAAAGGTCACAAAGTTATAAAGTAAGTAATTTTTACAATCCATGTGAGAAGTTGAGTTTAAAGGTGTTGGAAAACATTGGTGGGAATATAGGGGATAAAGTGATTTGGTGTGGTGATTTTAATGCTCGTAGTACGTTGTGGGGGAGTAATAAAAGTGATTTCAATGGGAAGATTGTTGAGGAGTTGCTCGATTTGGGAAAGTTAGTATGCATTAACGATGGAAGTAATACAAGACTAGATGTTAGCCGTGGGCGTGATTCAGCATTAGATTTAACATTAGTATCTGATAACTTAGCTGGAAAGTGTGAATGGAAAGTAATGAAGCATTGTACTATAGGAAGTGATCACTTTCCTATTGCTGTTAAAATCGGAGTGGACATAACAAAAGAGGAAGACGTGAGAAATCCAAGATGGAAGTTTATTACAGCTGATTGGGAGATTTTTAAAGATCTGTGTCAAAAAAATTAACTATTCAGATATGGATGTAGATGAGTTAAGTAACAGAATAAGTGATGAAATTAAAAATACAGCTGAGGAGGTAATAGGTAAAAGCAAGTCTAAAAACAGAAGAAAAGCGGTTCCATGGTGGAATGAAAAATGTAGTGAATTAGTTTGTAACAGAAACAAAGCCCTTAGGAAAGCAAGAAAATCGATATTGTTCGCTGATTACATTAATTATAAAAGAGCTCAGGCGATGGTGAGGAGAGAAATTAGAAGAGCAAAGAGAAACTATGGGAGAGAATTCTGTAATAAAATTGGAGTGGAAGTTGAAGTTAATGAATTGTGGAGTATGATCAGGAAGATGGGAGGAGTTCAGAGGAACGCTAGCATTGCGGTGTTAGCTGACGACAATAAGATACAGTAACTGATAGTGATAAAGCTGAAATGTTAGTGGAGACATTTGTTAAGGTACATAGTAATATGAATATATCAGAGGATATGAGGAAGTATAGGGAACAATGTGTGATGGATAATGCTCAGATATTTATAAAAAAAGAAGCCTGATGGAGGCTTGATTCAGATTTTTCCTTGTATGAGATAAAAAGAGCTTTGGTGGGGATTAAACAGACTTCTCCTGGCAAGGATGATATTTGCTATGAGATGATTAAGCATCTATCGGATGTGTCTTCAAATTTGATATTAAGACTCTTTAATATGATTTGGGAAACAGGGAGATTGCCTGATGCATGGAAGCACGGGGTTGTAATACCTATTGCTAAACCAGGAAAAGATCAATCTCAGTCTATCAGTTATAGACCAATATCTCTGACATCCAATATTTGCAAACTTATGGAACGTATGGTAATGAATAGATTGTCGTATGTTATTGAGAGCAAGAACCTGTTTTCTCCATATCAGAGTGGATTTCGTAAGGGAAGGAATACCATGGATTCGTTTTATGTTTGGAAAATGAAATCAGGAAGGCTCAGGTTAAAAAGGAAGTAGTAATAGGTGTGTTTTTCATTGTATGCAGATGATGGAGCGTTATGGTTTAGGGGGAGAAATGTTTTGTATGTGGAAAAGAAAATGCAGAAAGCTGTTATGGAGGTTGAGGATTAGGCAAGGAAGTGGGGCTTTAGATTTTCTGTGGCAAAAACCCAGATAATATGTTTCTCAAATAAGAAAATTAATCCGTCCCTAAATATAAAAATGTATGGGCAACAGTTAGAACAAGTTAATGTAGTCAGATTTCTCTGAATGTGGATGGACTCAAAACTAAATTTCAGAGTACATATTCAGAAGCTGATAGAAAAATGTAAGAAAGGGATAAACATATTAAGATGTTTAGCTGGAGTTGAATGGGGGGCAAGGCGTCAATCAATGGAAAGAATATATAAAGCAGTAATAAGAGCTAATATTGACTATGGTTGTATGGTGTATAGTTCTGCAAATAAAACCTGGACAAAAAATATTGAGAAGATACAAACGCAGGCTATGTGAATTTGCTGTGGAGCATTCAGGTCATCACCAGTGGTATCACTACAGGTTGAAATGGGAGAAATGCCCCTAGAGTTACGTAGACTTCAGCTGATGATGACATATTGGTCTAGTATTAAAACGCATTCGGAAAGTCACCCAGTCAAGAACATTTTAAGAGAATGCTGGGAGTATGAATATAAAGAGTTTGCAAGCTTTGGTTGGATTGTAGGGAAGGAAGCACAGAGAATGGGTCTTGATAAGTTTGATATCGCACCAACAGTGGCGATCCCTGCAATACCTCCCTGGTTGTTCCCAATGCCACTTGTTGATTTAAACATTCATAAAGAAATTAAAAGCATCAACATGAACATCCCAATAGTTTCAGCTGTGCAACAATATGTCAATCATGCATACTATTCAGTTTTGCAGATATACACAGATGGATCTAAAGACCCAGGGACGGGAAGAACAGCAGCTGTGGTGTATATACCTAAATTTAATATCAAAATTGCTAGGAGAACTTCTGATCATGTATCTGTATATACTTCTGAATTATTAGCAATATGTCTTGCCCTGCAATGGGTCGAAGAGATCAAGCCTTATACTTCTGTGATCTGCACAGATTCAAAGGCGGCTCTGACAAGTTTACAGAGTGGAAAATCAGACGCTAGACAGGACATATTATATGAAATATTACAGAGTACAGAGTAAAAATATGGGAAAATGAAAGTAAAGGGAGGCATTTATTCAAGATCCAGGAGTGTGTTGGCAAAAGGAGAGTTCATTACGGAAATAGAAGAAAGGAGGTTATCTTCTCTAGACTGAGAATAGGACATATAGCATTAAATAATAGTTTGTACAGAATCGATAAACATGAAACAGGTAAATGTGATAAATGTGGAATACCAGAAACGGTTGAGCATGTGCTTTTAATGTGTGTAGTGTATGAGAGGGAGAGATATCAGATGAACCAAGAACTGGAACTGTTGGGAAATAGTTGTATATCTTTAAAGACACTTTTAGGATGTGGATCAATGCAGATAAGAATATATGAAATATTGTTTAAGTTTTTAAAGAAGACAAGATTAATGGAAATAATTTGAAAATGTGTATGTTGTGTTTATCTAAGAATTTTTTTTTTTAAACTAATAGTTGTAATCCATAACCGTGTGTGTTCCACACTCCAGACCAGTAGGTGGCGGACATGCACCTTTAACATTGGTTTGCCAATCCACCAAAAAACTCGAGAGAAGAAGAAGAACTGCATCACATGCATTGATCGACGCATCTAAGACATTTTAGGGTGTCGTTTGATCGTGCAAGTGCACAGAAGAGTAAACGTAGTCTCATTTTAAAGATAACAACCTAATCTAAGAGCTGATATAAAGTTTTTGGCCACTTCTTGCACACAGAAGTAGTAATTGGAGCAGAAATGAGACCTAAATGTTTGTTTGTTTACATAAGTAATTTCCATCGTCTTGATTCTTTTGATAATTATTTTCTGTAATTTTTTAGATCAGTGAAATAACCAAAGCGACGGCGAGTTGTGCACCTTCACACTAGAGTTTACGGTTCGTCAAATACAGGTGCACTGCACATCCATTGAGATGAACTGAAAAATAACACAGATCACTTGACAGAGAATGAAACTCTGAAGCTCAGTCAGTGTTCAAGGAGTGAAAATATATCTGTGCTAAACTTATACTTAGTGTCCAACTCACACACTGGCGAGTAAAATCTGAGAATTGATTATCCAGTGGCTCATATTAGACATCATTTAGTTACACAGAGTAAAGATTTAGTCACATATGCGAGTGATTTACTCTCATTGTAGAGGTTGTTTTTCTGCTGTCCGGTTTGCACCTCTCACTCTTAGATTCATCTTTGAGAAATTGTTATGTATTTATTAGGGATGTAATGATATCAAAATCTTACGATACGATAATATCACGATATGAAGTCCACAATACCATATTATTGTAATATTAAAAAAAAAAAAAAAAAAAAAAAAAAAGGACAAACAAAGACCTGGGGGAAAAAAATTGAAATTTTGTACATTTTAAAGTTAAGTTCTTCTATCTAATGCACTTTGAGAGTTCAAAATTTAGAACAACTCATGTTCTTAACTAAGAAAACTTAAGTCAGAAAGAAGTCAGTGAATTGACTTGTACCTGAACTTTAAAGAGACCCAACACTCTTTTTATTTGTGGTTTACTGTCTCACTCTAAAATACATTCACACTTTTATTTTAGGAGGACAAACAAATTAGTATATTATAATAATAACAACAACATTTTTTTTATTATTATTGTTATTGCTATGACAGTAATAGCCATATATTGTAAAACAGTTGCACTGTAAAATTAATGAAAATTATTATTTCATAGGTATATTATTTTTGCTTTACACTAAGGAATAACAATACTTGTAAATCATGAATCTTGCAGAATTTAACAGCAGTTTATTAAAAGTTTAACAAAAATTACATGGTTTTAAGGCCCTATGAAATACGTTTTATTATTTTTCTCAAATTCAGTTTTGTTTTCCATTAATTTTCTGGATTCTATTTTAATCGTTTCATTACATTTTAATAATCAAAAGCATGTGTAATGAATTTATAAAGGATAATTAGACTTGATATAGAATTAATTTATTATTGGCTATTTATTTCTCTTTTTTCAGCAATACTGTGTTGTGTATTTACAATTTTCTGGTATTTTTTTCTTATGATAAATATTTATTAAACATTGTTTTAATAATATTTTTATTAGTAGTAGTAGTACTATCTTTACATTAAGTAATATATTTCGGACTGTAAAGTTAAACCGAACTTTTTATTTTGACGGGTTGCTGTGAAGACTTTTAGGTTTCTGTTGGTATATTATATGATGATAGTTTTCCGCAAAAGAAACAGTAAAATGAAGTGACTCTCAGAGCAAAAATAAAATAAAACATTAAAAAAATAAAATGAACCCAAAAGTAATTACGGCGCGCGGTCAGTGAACCTCTTTCACCGGCGGCACAACAGCAAAACACACTGTTGCTCATATGAAACATTTTTACGTGAATATTATGACATAAGTGAGGTACAAATCAGTCTTTATAAGAGAAATAATTGGTTAGCAGGCAAATGTTAATAGTGACCATTAGGGATGTTCGGTACGACCTCCACGGTTCAATACTCGCTTGTGAATTGCGGTTTTTCGGTTTTGTATTTAAATATCTTTCTTGTTTATTTCTCTCTGAATTTGCTGTATGTGTGCCCGCGATTTCATGTGCTGAAATGCGAAAATGCTTCCCCGCTTATATTTGAAAAATCAACACACGCAGAGCATCTTCTGTTCTAATGACATGCAATGATAAACCTTTCTAAACCTGTTGTCCAACAAGAGTTATAAAAACAAAAGACCGCAGTAAAGATAGTTTGCGGGTTGATATTCGGATTTTTTTTGGCTATAAATGCACAACGCGCTGTCATAAACATGCAAATAATCCCGAATGTAGTTCTCCATGATTTGTGAATTCTGGTGATGATGTGCCTTTTGGCCGAAATTTTATTTTATTTTTTCGACTCTTAATTTTATAATGCTTATAGCTCCGAAAGTTGGAAACTTAGCAGACTGAAACCAGTGTCATGTGAACCAGCTTGATCTGTGAATTTTTTCACAGTAAAGCTCTTGTCCGTAACCCCCTTGGTAAGTCCGCTATAGTAAGGAATGTGAAAAATATGCGCTCTTCATGTTTAACGTATTTTGCCATTAAACACGCAGACTGCTCAAATACAAAAACATTGTTTTTAAGTCAAACTCGATTTGTGAAAACTTTCACAATCGCTATTTATTGCGTAACAGTGTTCCTAATGCTCTGCTCTCTTTTTCTTCTATCAGTATTGGTCAGCTGACCCTTCCCTGAGTCATATTATTCACTATTCTGATCTGTGAAAACTTTTACAGTTCAGTACTGGTCAGCTGACCCTTTCCTGAGTCACTAACATCACTATTTTGATGTGTGAAAACTTTCACAGTTCAGTACTGGTCAGCTGGCCCTTTCCTGAGTCATATTAATCACTATTCTGATCTGTAAAAATGTTCACAGGTCAGTACTGGTCAGCTGACCCTTCTGTGGGTCATGTAAATCACTATTCTGATCTGTGAAAACTTTCACAGGTCAGTACTGGTCAGCTGACCCTTCCCTAAGTCACTAACATCACTATTCTGATCTGTGAAAACTTTTACAGTTCAGTATTGGTCAGCTGACCCTTTCCTGGGTCACTAACATCACTATTCTGATCTGTGAAAACTTTCACAGTTCAGTACTGGTCAGCTGACCCTTTCCTGGGTCACTAACATCACTATTCTGATCTGTGAAAACTTTCACAGGTCAGTACTGGTCAGCTGACGCTTCCCTAAGTCACTAACATCACTATTCTGATCTGTGAAAACTTTCACAGTTCAGTATCGGTCAGCTGACCCTTCCGTGAGTCACTAACATCACTTTTCTGATCTGTGAAAATGTTCACAGGTCAGTACTGGTTAGCTGGCCCTTTCCTGAGTCATATTAATCACTATTCTGATCTGTGAAAACTTTCACAGGTCAGTATTGGTCAGCTGACTCTTTCCTGGGTCACTAACATCACTGTTCTGATCTGTGAACATTTTCACAGTTCAGTACTGGTCAGCTGACCATTTCCTGATTCATGTACATCACTATTTTAATCTGTGAAAAAATTCACAGTTCAATTTGGGTCAGAATAGTGATGTAAATGAATCAGGAAATGGTCAGCTGACCAGTACTGAACTGTGAAAATGTTCACAGATCAGAACAGTGATGTTAGTGACCCAGGGAAGTGTCAGCTGACCAGTACTGAACTGTGAAAATTTTCACAAACCAGTACTGAACTGTGAAAGCTTTCACAGATCAGAGTTGAGATTAATATGACTCAGGGAAGGGTCAGCTGACCAGTACTGACCTGTGAACATTTTCACAGATCAGAATAGTGATGTTAGTGATTTAGGCAAGGGTCAGCTGACCAGTACTGACCTGTGAACATTTTCACAGATCAGAATAGTGATGTTAGTGACCCAGGAAAGGGTCAGCTGACCAGTACTGAACTGGGAAAGTTTTCACAGATCAGAATAGTGATGTTAGTGACCCAGGAAAGGGTCAGCTGACCAGTACTGAACTGTGAAAGTTTTCACAGATCAGAATAGTGAATAATATGACTCAGGGAAGGATCAGCTGACCAATACTGATAGAAGAAAAAGAGAGCAGAGCATTAGGAACACTGTTACGCAATAAATAGCGATTGTGAAAGTTTTCACAAATCGAGTTTGACTTAAAAACAATGTTTTTGTATTTGAGCAGTCTGCGTGTTTAATGGTAAAATACGTTAAACATGAAGAGCGCATATTTTTCACATTCCTTACTATAGCGGACTTACCAAGGGGGTTACGGACAAGAGCTTTACTGTGAAAAAATTCACAGATCAAGCTGGTTCACATGACACTGGTTTCAGTCTGCTAAGTTTCCAACTTTCGGAGCTATAAGCATTATAAAATTAAGAGTCGAAAAAATAAAATAAAATTTCGGCCAAAAGGCACATCATCACCAGAATTCACAAATCATGGAGAACCACATTCGGGATTATTTGCATGTTTGTGACAGCGCATTGTGTATTTATAGCCAAAAGAAAAAACAAATATCAAACCGCAAACTATCTTTACTGCGGTAAACAAAAGTTATAAAAACATTATATCTTGTTTTTAATTCTCAACATCAGTGGAGTGTTTGAAATAACTTCCTTATGTGGTCTGATGTGGATTCTTATCACAGAATGAGGCAGACGATAAATTCTATGCTCGTATTCTATGTATGTCGATTAGCAATGGTTTATGAAAATACACGAGATGGCTTGAAGAACACAGATAAACCATATATTATTGTAGAAGAGTGTTTATTGTCCTTACATTTCATCATTCAAAACGTTTAACGTTATATGTTTTTATCCAGTCACAGACTCACAGCAATAGCGCTGCTTTTATCCACATTAGAGAAGCTGGAAGGGAACATCATCAGTGCTACTTCTTTGACGCATATGTGGATTTACTGCACGAGTCCGCCCTCTAGCGTCCAGTATGAATGAAACCCATTCTATTTTGCGTAAAAATCGAAAAAATAAAACCTCTCTAAAAAGAAAACTAAGCAGACATGTACTAAAACACGCTTTTTTTAATGTACAGAAGTTTAAGGGAGTATTTTGTTAATTTGATCCAAAAAAAAAAAAAAAAAACTGAAGTGGCAAGATATCCGAACCAAACCGAAAACCGTGGCTAAAAACCGAGGTACATATTGAACCGTGGACTCACTGTATTGTTGCATCCCTAGTGACCATGCTTTTGGATTCATGCCGTTGGAGCCCATACATAGCCATACGCGGCTACACTCTAAAAAAACTGCTGGTTAAAAACAACCTAGCGCTGGGTAAAATATGGACATACCCAACGACTGGGTTGTTTTGACCCAGCAGTTTTGGTTAAATGTTTAACCCAACCTTCTGGGTAGTAACCCAACCACTGGGTCAAAACAACCCAATCGCTGGGTTTGTCCATATTTTACCCAGCACTACATTGTATTTAACCAGCAGTTTTTAGAGTGTATGTGTTCTGTTTTGCCGGTTGGTCACGAATTGCTACAAACTTAATATTTAGTTTCTTTTCCCAAATCCTCACCATCTCACCCTTTAATTTCGCAGGTTTATATTCCTATCATTCACTTTTAATCCATGATTTCGCATCTCTTACTGTGGTAAACTGGGGGTGGGAAATACAAGATTTCATGGCAATAAATTAAGAATTCGTTAATACGACTTTTTCATTTGTTCCCTCATTTTACAAATTAATAAACTGACAAATCATAGGAACGAATTAACAAGTTGTAGGAATTAATTATGTCCTGTTTGTGTCTGGCATAGTATTCTTGTGCAAAAAAAAAAAAAAAAAAAAGCACTGTCACGGTCAGCCAGTTTAGTTTTACTTTTTGTTTTCATTTTGAAAAGCTTGTTATGTTTGCTGTTTACCTCACGTTATGCTTTAGAGGCTTTCTTTTATATATATATATATATATATATATATATATATAAGCTAGTTTGTCATTGTAGCCTACTGTTTTACTGTTGTTGTGCTTTTTAATTAAGCATAACAATTATTCCATCTTTTGCTTTAGACCTAAAAAGTGAAAGGTGTATAGATGTAAGCAAAACAGACAATTTTCTTTATAACGTGACAACAAGATTGCGAATTCGAAAGTGAAAACATCTGAAACTCGGCTTATAATACAGCAAAAGTGAACTTCTTTCACAAAATTCAAATTATAAATAATATTAGCCTACTGATGAAAAAGAAGGGGTTGAACATTAAACACTTATTATTGTTTATTTAATCCTAACAAATAAGTTCTTGTTAAAAACTAACTTTCCAAACAAAAGGATATATATCAGTATCGGTCAAAATGAGATGAAAAATATCAGCATATCTGCAAAAATCCAATATCGTGCATCCCTCTTAAAAACCATAGTGCTGCTCTTTTTATCGATTTAACCAAAGCTTTTGATTCTGTAGATCATGAAATTCTGAAACAGAGGCTATTAGTGTAGGTTTAGTGTAGGATATGTCACATTGGATAAGGTTCTGAATCATCTTCAATTTGATTTTGATGTAGTTCAGCAAACACTGAACAATTTAAAACTTGTTTTAAATGTGAAGACATCTAAATGTATGATGTTCACAAAAAGAAAGCCTGCACTCTCAAACTCATGATCAATTACTCTTCAAGGTTTGGAGGTTGAAGTAGTGTCTAAGTATAAATACCTGTGATTTTTAACTGATTATTCTCTTTCTTTTGGGCCTCATATTCAGTACCTAGTGAGTTAATTTAAGTTGAAACTGGGAATTTTTTTAAGAGTCAAATCTTTTCTTTCTTTTGAAGCAAGGAAGAGATTGGTAGCAGCTACATTTTTGTCAGTGTTGGATTACTGTGATATCATTTATATTCAGGCACCTAAACATCGTTTACAGGTGTTGGATTTGGTTTATCATGGAGCATTAAGGTTTATCACAAATTCAAGAGCCCTTATTCATCATTGTTTATTGTACTCTCAGGTTGGTTGGTCAGCGTTGTTAACCCTGTAGACTTAAACATTGGTAATTATTTATATATAAAATCATTTTAGGTTTAACTTCCTTTGTATTTACAGCAGAATATCATTCAAAAAAAGGTGTACAGAATTATGGGCTTTGCTCACAAGACTATTATCTTTTAAGCATCACTAAAGTCGGTACTAATATGAGTCAGTGGGCATTTAGTTATGCTGCTCCATTTGACTGAAATCAAGTCGTCATTAGACTCAAATGCAACAACTGGTTCCTGATGAATGAATAATTGAAAGTATCCACCTTATTCTTCATCACAGAATTAAGCATATTTGTGAGACTTCCAGTTCATTAGCTGCTATAGGGAAACAGCGCAAATAATTACAATATGCAATAAACGGTAAAACTGTTTGCACTACAAACCAGTGTGTTCATAATTAGGATAATACATTAAAATAATATGGTAAGACACACCAATTTGCAATGTCAAGCAACAAATCAAGCTGTTTTGTACAGCTAAAAATAGCTGGAAGGGAATGAGCCCAGAAGCAAGAAAAATAAAATGTTTTCATTTTTATGGGAATAATAAGGCGGATAGGATGATCAGAATAATTAAATATCTCAATTAATATTATCTGATATTTGTGATTAGCTACTAATTAGAAACTCAATCTAAATGTAATGATCACTTGAAAATTGGAGTCAGATTAAACACAGAGCTACAATAAAATTTGAACTCAATCCCAACTTTGCAGAAGCGCAAGTAAAAGATATGTCATAGTTATACTATAATGTTACTCTCATTTTATCATTATCACCTGTATAGTACTATAAACTTGTTCAGCATCACAATCAGGAATCATGTGGGTCGAGTGCATTTAAATTAATGCTTTAGCTGCTGGCAAGTTAAAATCTCTGTTGTGCTGATCCTGGTGTATAGAAAAAGTAGTGCTCATACAAACACACACAAACACACTCTCACCCTAAAGATTAAACACAATCTCTGAGATCATTCATGTTCTTCACTCTCTGCAGGTTGAGTTACTGCAGTATTGGAGAGGAAGGCTGTGCTGCTCTGATTTCAGCTCTGAGATCAAACTCACACCTGAGAGAACTAGATCTGATTGGTAATGAACCAGGAGACTCAGGATTGAAGTTACGCACTGCTCTACTGGAGGATCCACACTGTAAACACAAGACACTATGGTAAGTAATTAAGTAAATGCTGTCATTTATTATCTTCTGTTAAAGTAGATCTTAGTGTATTTTATCTTTCTCTGTATTTTACAGTATTTGACAGTGGAAACTTCACAAGCTCCAAACAAGTGAATCAAAACAACACGTCCTGAACAAACTGTCACCTGGACAAATGCAGATACTGATCCAGCAGTTTCATATGTGAAGGATTTTTGTTATTAATTTTCATTTAGCCTATTTTGTTTTTCTAGTCTTAAAAATAATCAAACAAACAAAAAAGATTGGACATACTAACTGCACTGTAAAAAAAAAAAAAAAAAAAAAAAAAAAAAAAAAATTAGTGTGAAATTACAATATATTTTGGGTTAATAATTGCACACTGTAAAACTTCTCAGTATAAATTTGCAGGAATCTATGAAGTATTTTTGTACCAGTAAAGTACTGTATATTTTTATACAGTTTATTCTGTATACATTTTGTATATTTTGTCATTTTATTGTATTTTTTTCTGTATAGAGAATTACAGTGTAATAAAAGTTGTCCTGTAAATTAACAGTAAAATACTGGCAGCATATTTTGTCGTCTTGGAATTATAAGGTTCTATCTGACATTTTTGTCAAAATTGAGTCACATATTCTTATTCATAACTTATTTACATTATGTGATGTTTTTTTTTTTAAAGTTTACATTTAGTGTACATTTTAGGACTTTTTATTTAGAAAACAAAAAGGTTCTATTCTAGAAAGTCGGACTCTAACTTGGTTCTATAAGGTTTTATTTGTGAGCCAATCAGCTCTTCGAATGCACACAAGAGGACCAATCAGGATCAGCTTTCTTTGTCATGTCGCTGGACTGCACCGTAACAGGGTTATGGCTAGAAGAGATACGGCTCCGGCCGGAAGTGGCGCAAAAACTCGTTGGATGTACAGGAAAAAATTAAATGAATAGTGAAAACGACAAGTAGCAAACTATTTTTTTCTTACTAATAATTGATGATATTGATGATATAAAAAATATTAGTGCAGAAAATATCAAACTTACAAAAAAGTGACATTACAAGCAAAGCACCATTTATACATATGTATATAACAAAAGCATAAATAATACAAAACTAAAGCTTTACAAAAAAAGGAAAGAAAAAAAACAAATTAAAAAGGTAAAATTAAAAATAACTGTTTTAAGAGATTCTTGGCGTAAACTAATGTCTGTCTCAATCAGGGTCCATAATCTAAACAACCCGTTTATAATTATTTTTGTGGTGATTAACCCTTTCACTGGTGAGTTTAAAATATTCTGTCTGACCCCCAGAGTGAGTTTTTTTAGGCGACCGTTATTTTAGAACGTTCACTTTATTGTTTCCATGGCGACGCGTCATGATTGACACCGCAGCCACTACAGCGCTGTATGACAGACGTATCGCTTTATTTCGTTTTTCCTTTTTTATTCAAAATATTCACACACTTGCTTACCATGTCTTCAACTATCTGATATTCCGATTCACGAATACGTGTAAGTGAGTGTATTTTGCCGTTTTAAAACCTTTATAAATGATCTGGATCGTGATCTATATCGTGAGATGGCGCCGCCATGTTTGTTCGCGCTGCCGTTGAGAGAGTCCTGTCAGCCGGATTTACAGCACGTACATTCACCAGTTTCTCCCGAAATACATTTACGTAAGTGGCTGGTGAACTGGGAAAGGAATGGAGTGAATTATATCATTACTTACACTATGTGTATCTGATATAAATCAAACACGTCGGCAAATTATACTTGAATGGATTGTTATTGCTGCTCCATAGACATCCGTGTGTATTTTACAAACTCTAAATGTATTGTTGTACTAGTACTTATGTGTATTTAAATTCCTGAAACCTAAAATAAACGTTAAGTCGTTTCAGGAATTTAAATACACAGAAGTACTAGTAAAACAATACATTTAGAGTATAGAGAATTTAGTGCTGCTTCATTCTTAATTGACACCAAATCAATCTTTGAAATGACTAGTGACCAAATAATCCATTTAGAAGCAAATGAACATCCAATTCAATAAAAAACAAACTTAAGTTGACATTGCATGCTTGTTTTATTTTATGTATTGGCTATATTTAAAGCAGAAAAAAAGACTTGTATAACAACTTGTGTTCTCTTAACACATGCATTAAGATAAAATTTTACAATATGTAACAGGTTGTGTTCTCTACACATACACAGTAAATTTCAAAACCATAAGAACATTTACCAATGTATAAAAGGTTTTTTTTTCCCTGAACATGTACAATTCCATACATTTAGTAGCATTTTAAAATCTGATAAAACCGTTGTCAAACTGAATGGCTTGCAACATGACTGATTTAAAAGAACTGTAGTCACCCATGTGTACTGTGGGAAATGTAATTTTTCTGGCACAGGCACTTACAACTGGGAAGCATATTTTATGTTCTGGCATACACTCATGGTCAAAATGAAGAGAAATGTTGAATTCTTTAAGTTCTGACATTAGAAGAGGTTTGTGTCCCTGGCCAGTAAGCCATTGCATTACACGGGGGGCAGTTAAGGGCAGGATGTCTCCATCAGGGTTATCCTCTACAAGCAAAAGAACTTGTTATCTCTAGGGTTGGTGTTGTCTGAATTTGATCAATTACATTTTAACATTAATTTGTGTAATCTGCAGTTTTCTTAACAATATTTATACTAAATCAACTCTGTCAGTTCATACATACCACAGCTTTCAATTTCTTGGAGAAAGTCTTGCATAAAGTTGATTATAGCTGTTTCATAAGTCTCTCGTACTGATCCCTTCTCCGACATTTTCGGAAGAATATTCTGCATGATGAAGTCTGCATCAGCCTGTGGAAAAAAACAACCATCCATTTTCAGGTACATATACACATATGCATTTGGCTTTTATCCAAAGCGACTTTATTACTATAATAACATTTATTTTAAGTATGTGCAATCCCTGAGATTGAACCCAAGCCCTTGGGCTATGCTAGCACTGTTATCTAACCAATGAGCTACAGGAAACCATTACTGAGGTACTAAGAGCAATCCATTTTCTACTAATATTTTTTGTAAGGAACAAATGTTTGACAATTATTTTTTAACTTGGCAAATAATAATTTTCCTATATATTATATTACTAAAATGAAACCACTTCTAAAATGAAATACAAGATATAGGCATATTTTTTTTATTCCAGTTATTGATACCTTATCATCATCATCATCATCATCATCATCATCATCCACCACACCAGGGACAAAGAACTGTTGGCAAAGTCCTAAATGGTTTTCCAGGATGTCCACAAAATTGTAGACTTCAAGACCTTTTCGGATTTGCTTCAACAAAGGGACCAAACGTAGAGTTGCATGCAGCACAATAGATCTGAAAAAAGAACCAGGAAATTCTTGCATAATATAGACAGTGTTGTGGCTAATCGGTATATCTGGTAGGCAGCAAAATTAAAATCGTTTGCAAGGTTTTAAATGTAAAGAAGTTATAAGACTTTTTCTAACCTTATTATGGGCTCTTTGTTCTCAGGTTTAATGGCCCCAGTAAAACCACAGTTAATTATTTGATCGTTCCATGCAGAGACATCGGTTTCTTCTTCCTCCACCTGAAAACACATGTAAACTGTGGCAAATGGTGTGCTTGCGTAGAAATACAGCTTTTATGAAATCTGATTTTATTTGGAAAAAAATTACTACCTTTTTAATCAAATTATAAAGTTCAGCATCATCCACATCATCTATAGTGAGAGTTGATTCATCCAAGTCTCCAGATGAGAGATAATCAAAGCACCACGGCCTCAAGAAACGGGGGGCAGGCCCACCCTGAGCGAGACCAACAGAAAACACCTCTCCAGCAGTCCTGAACGAAAGAATACAAAGTAATATTTAGTTGTATGCAAAAACAACAACTGACATGTTACTACAATGTAAAATATTGCTAACCTAAAAAATCCCTTCTCCAGATTACTTAGGGAGTAGATGGGGCTCTTCCCTCTCTGGTGTCCTCTATGCTCAAAGAGGTGTTTCTCAATCTCACCAATCAAATCTACAAACAAATATTCACATGTACATGTTAAAAAAGAATGTTATTTACTACATTGTACAATTATGAGCACATTAAAACATACCAAATCTCATAATGACACATGTGGTAACTGTTAATTGTTTTTCTAAACTTTAAATTGTTACGATGAATATAAAAACCTAATAAAGCGATTGTGAACCTGACTTGCCTGAAAGAAATTCCTTACGAATGGCACCTGTGTCAACACCCGCTTCCCCCAAAAATGTTACACGCAAAGCATTGCCCGGGGTTCCTCTCTTTTGTCTTTGCCACTGTACCATAGCTCTTTGACAGAAGTCAGTTCAAGAAACACAGATCTTGAAATGCTTGCTGTCATCTACCCTACTTGCCAACAAACGCAATACATCATCTGGACTATAAAAACAGGAAAAAAAGATTAGTAAAGAATTCTGAGGTCTCAGGGTTGTTAAAATGTAATAAATAGACTGTACCATTTCATGTCTGGGCCTTGGTTTTGCTGTACAGGTGTGCCACACGGAGGACTGCTCTCATAATCCAGTGTCTGTAATATACTGAGTATATACCCAATGGTTAGATTGACTTCTTATAACATTTACAACATGTTGTAACACTTATAATACTTATAACATGTTTTTAATACATAACCTTATTAAATGTCTGTAATTGAAATAACTTTTCAAATCATTAAAAATTACCTATCTCCACAAACACTTGCATGCATGGGCGACTCTGTCTGTGAAAATGTGTCTAAACAAATGGGACACTGTCCCTCATCCTATAATGGCAAAAGGACAACTGATAAAGTACTATACAATAACATCCCAATTAAAACACAATTGGTTATTTCCAAATTCCAATCAAGTAATTTGTTTAATTGGTCACTTTAAATACTTTAGTCACTAAGTATTTTGCAAGATCTAAACAAGCACTCCCTGTTTCAGTTTTTTTAACTTTACAAAAACACCATTCTGATTCAGTTCTAAATGTTTAGTTAATTGTATTGACTTCTAACATTTGCATAGTGTTTTAAAACTATAAAAACAGGGAATTCTTCTCAACCAGTGTTATTTACCTCTTGCAAAATGGTCTTTATGTACCAATGAGAGACAGTATAATTACAATCAATTAATCAATAGTGCTTGACAATAAGGCACTACAAAGAAAATACCATTACCGTTAGTAATAAAATCTTAACATGGCATCTAATTAATTTTACTAACTGCACCGGTCCTTATGCACTTATATTAAAATTAAAAGCACATGTATTCTCAAATATTTTGAATATATTAAAAACACAGCATTTTCATTGAGCTCACCTCAAAACTTGTGGTGGGTGTAGGAGAACAAGTTTGTATTGAAGTGGTGGGTGTAGGTGTAGAAGCTGGGGCTGTAGGTGTAACGGCTCTGGTAATCTCACCAACTACTTTTACATCATCATCATCATCTTCAGTAGTCTGAAATGACAAAACGAGATATTTATTCTGCCTAAAAGAAAACTTAACTGAAAAATGTTATAATAAATTCTACTAAAAAATAAACAACATACCTCATCATTAGCTGACTGTGTGCAGCCACCACAAGACTTAACATGCAGGTACAAAGCTGGTAGTGGCATTGTTGTTTTACAAGTACGACACTCAACCTTTGGCATCTTCGCAAACTCTTCTGCTGAGAATGGCAGTGGATCAAGACATAACTCATCTTGAAGAGGGACCATATACAGCGCTGTTCTTCCAGCGGTGGTAGCCATTTGGATAAGGCTGCCTGTATAACCCTCTGAGTCTGGAGGGACAACAGTAAGCTTTCTTCTTCCATTCCCACCTGACAATTTAAAAACACATGAACAAATCCAGCAATAAAAGGTCTTTACTATATAATTGGGCTTTATACTGTAGCAAAAAACAATGTCAAAAAACAGTACTTCCCATATTCTATTAACACTTGCCTGTGTAATATTATTTAAAAAGGCTGTAGCCTGGGCTTTAAGGTTAGAATGCCAGGGGAAATGTTCAATTAATAACTACCTATGGAAATTACTTACACTACAGTATACTCTACTCAGATATTCATGTTTGTGTCTGTTCTGGGTGGCATTACAGCATACCTGGTGCCTTATAAAGTAACCACCCTCCAGTAAGTGACCTCATCTTTGGAAATTCAGCTTCAAGGAGCTTGCATAACTGAAATAAACATGAAACAGAACAAGGGTTCTCAAACAACCGTACAAAGTAAAGACTAAATCTTTATCACATTGAAAATTTTATGTGCATTTGTTTGTCATTTTTATACATACTAATTAGCATTTTACCATGTTTAAGCAAATTATGTTCATTCATCTCAGCATGTTTTGAAAGTGGAATATTACTGGAATATTACTTTGAAGCAGTTAATTATGCATCATTCGCAGGGTGATAAAGAAATAATACTGCTCTTAAATCAAATGGCACAAACTAACAAATTAGATTGTACTATAAAATGTACTTGCATCCGAATGGTTCACATTGGATGAAATTGTAATCACCCGTTTTCCTAGTCCGGCCTGGAGTAGTTCAAGCTCTTCAGAAGGTGTGGGTGAGGTGTCAGTGTTGTTGCTCATTAAATATATGGAAACAGGAAATGGTTTCCAAGATGTGGCTTTCACATGTATTTGTGGATTTGGAGTTTTCTTCTTTGCTTTTTTAAACATCCCAGGAAAAGATCTACAAATAATAAAACAATGTTAATTATAATATTAAACGTTCAAAAGACAATTGTTAAGATAATTAGATGTGGACGCAGCAACCTGGGGCCTGTACCATGAACGTAGATGAACAAACTCAGAGTTACAGGATTAGTTTTGGGTTGACAAATCCAAACCGATGCAATCAGGCATTATTGGTACCATGATGAAACTCATCAACTTTCTTTGTTAACCCAGGCTTTGATCCTTAAGCATGATTACTTGAGGCGTGCGCGTGCACATAAAAGAGTGACGTGCCACCGAACAACCAATTGCGTTCAACATGGAGAGAGGGAGGTCCTTATATTTCTCCGCTGAGGAGCAAACTATTATAATGCAGAAATACAATGAATTTAAGCATGTTTTACAAGCGCGCAGTAATACCGTGTCTGCTGCCAAAGCGAGAGAAGACTGTTGGAGAAAGATTGCGGATAGCGTTAATGCGTAAGTTAAATACATATTTTATACATCAAGGTCTAATTATGTATATGTAACGTTAGTTTATGTATTTGCACGCCCGTAAAAATTATGCTAACACTTTACAATAACAGTGTAATTGATAAAAGCATTCGACCGGACAAATGAAGAATGATCACTAAAGTTGTAGTGTTACTAACTTATGTTATTTCAATATGCTTTCACTACTGAACTACTGTTAACAGTTAAAATAATTTTAAATGCTTACACACACACACACACACACACACATATATATATATATATATATATATATATATATATATATATATATATATACACATATACATAGACATATATATGCTATATGGCTATATAGTATAGGGCTATGTATGTATATAACTATATTCATATGAAGGCATTGTGTATAAATACACAAAATTACAATGTATTTTTATTTGTTTATGTAAATGTAAAAATGATACAAGATCATATTACTTGACTTTATTTTTAGATGCAACCCAAACTCCAAACGTACTTGGCAGCAGATCAGGACAAAATATAAAAATATACTTCAAAGTGGTGAGTATTTCTGATGATGTGTGTTTTTTTTTAAAATGAGAACATTGTATCACAAACGCTTCTTGGCAGCAAACAGAAAAAAGTGTGACGGCCGAAAAACAGGAGGAGGACCACCTCCTCCAGAATACACTGTGGCAGAGGAGTTGGCTCTAAGTAACAATGAGGGGCGACCAATAATGGATGGTATTTCAGGTGCTAGACAGTCTGACCCTGGTGCTGGCTCCTCTAAGCAAGTAACAGTGGGTATGTGTCCAAAGCCTTACTACATTATTTATTTTTGTATTACTAACTATGTTATGCAGTAGATGGAAACACAGTGGCCCTGCTAAAGCCATCACACATACATGCAGTCTCCCAGACAGAGGTCAGTATACAGCAAAATGAACACTTTGAACATAACCTGTTTTACAACATTTCTGCTTTACATAGGCCTATTTTTCTTATTTAGAGTGTAACAAATGAGGAGACACTGTCTGCCTGTTCTGAGACTGAAGGCACTGGGCTTGCTGAGGTGAGTGCTGTTGACTTAATTATTGCACACATGTGAATGTATAGCAATAAAGTGACTCTGGTCCTTTTTTCATTTGTTGTAGGATTTTTCACAACCTACCGCTGAACCTGAGGCCTCTACCTCAATGGGATTCAAAAGGAATGTGAACAAGGTAATGCTTAAACATTACCTAACATTAGAAAGTAGAAAGTGCAATATTTTGTCATTTGATTAACCTTCAGTTTTATTGGTTTCAGGTGGAAACTGACTCAGTCAGGGCCCTTTACAAAAGAAAAATGGAAATAGACTGTACACTGAAGGAGCTTGACTGTGAGCTGAGGAGACTCCAAATAAAAAAAATTAAACTGGAGATTAAACAGCTTGAAAAACAGATTTCTGTACGTACACTATTAACCAACTAACACTTTGGCATGAATACAGAATTTTTATTAATGCTACTTTCTCTTGCTCTCTCTCCTTGCTCTACAGCCACATAACCAATAAAAAAACAAAACATCTGTAGTTTCAGTGTGCTTAAGTAAAATATTGTGTTGTGATTGCTTCTCTGACAGCTGCACCAGCTGGGTGGTCAAGTGTGATGGGGTCAATTTCATCAGGGAGAAGCTGGTTTAATGCTGGTACTCGCTCCTTTCTGATAGTGGCTATGTTGTGCAGAATGGCACATGCAGCCACTATCTGTGATGCCCGTTCTGGCGACACTCTTAAGTGCCTAAGGCAGTTGAAGCGTGCCTTTAGGATGCCAAAGGTCATCTCTACCTTGACCCTGGTTTTACTGAGGGCCACATTGAACCGGTTTTGTGATCGTGTCTGGGGGTCAGGATAAGGGGTTAGCAAAAACCTCTGGCATGCATATCCCCTGTCTCCAACTAACACACCATCAAAAAGCCCTGTCATAAAACAGAAAAGGAAACATTGTGAAAATGTCGCTGTCACATTTTAAAAGAATACTTTAAAGTAGTCTGTAGTGTTCCAAATGTAACTTGCCTTCCTCAAAGTGTTGACACAACAAAGACTCACGGAAAATTCGTGAGTCATGCACTGAGCCGGGCCACTTGGCATCCAAGCTTGTGATCATACATTCATGATCACAAGTCATCTGCAGATGAACACAGTACAGTAGATAATTAAAATGCTTTTTTATCTAAATACTCACCTAACTAAAGCTAAAAATATCACAATCATAGTACACCTACCTGAATATTAAGGCTGTGAAAAGACTTCCTATTTACATAGTCTGCCTCATGGTCTCCTAGAGCTGTGGAGATTGCAACATGCGTGCAGTCTATTGCTCCTATGACTCTAGGGAATCCTTTTAGATAAAAAAAATGTACTGTATTATAGTAAACATGTAAGTGTTATAAGAGAAATAAAATTATGTGATTGTATTAATATATATCACCTGCAATTTTATAAAAACCCTCTTTAATTGATAAGGTCGATAAAAAGCCAGGGAATACAATAAAGCTGTTTAGGTAGCCTTGCAGTGCGAGGACCACCTTACGAATGGTTCGACAAACCGTGTTTTTTCCTAGGTGCTCTGCATCACCGATTGCATACAAGTATGTTCCGCCTGCAAAAAAACGCAACGCAATACATACCATTTGCGTTACAGTAAGGGCATGGCTTCGACGCGTCACATTTGTTATGTGCGGCTCTAGAAGTTCGCAAAGATACAATATGCCTTCGGCGGAAAATCTGTATCTTTCATACAAGTAACTATCAGGGAAGGCAATGGGATCTTGTCTGTCCCTAAAAACTCTTTCTCTGCGAAGCGCTCTTCGAACAATTTGCGCGGAAATGTCCACAGGATTTCTCAGAAAAGGACAAGCCATTGCAACAGACACTAGAAATTAGTTGCGTCACTTAAATGTTCACTACTGATTGGTCAAATTTCGTTTTGAGATCTCAAATCCAGAACTTAACCTGCCCCGGAGCAGGTTAGCCGTGCAGCGCAAGTTACCATGGCAATGAACACCAACTGAAGCCGAGTTTCTTTCATGGTACCTAAAACCCAGCATTGGTGCAAACTAATCCTAAACTTACCTGGCTAGCCAGCTAATCCGGCTTCATGGTACAGGCCCCTGGTCTTAAAATGTCAAAAATGTTGTGGGAAAATAAAATAAATCCTCTAACTGACAAATAAATGTATCCATTCGCAGTGTACTAATCGCCAAACCCTGAAACCCTGATGTTTCCTCTGACTATACCATAAACATCTCCAATCACTGCATTCCTCTTCTCGAGACTTACAGCAGAAACTTAACTTTTCACTTTTGGTTTCATATGGCTATGGATGCACAGTACAACATATCAGTTTCCTCACAATTGTAAACAGCATACAAAAACTGTTTGCATTACAATTTTTCTTTAATAATCTCTACCCAAGACAATGGCTTGTCAACAATCCCCACAAATTAAAACATTACATTACATTTATTCATTTAGCTGACGCTTTTATCCAAAGCGACTTACAAATGCTGTTTATGTCAAAGGTTGCACGCCTCTGGAGCAACTAGGGGTTAAGGGTCTTGCTCAGGGACACATTGGTGTGTGAATGCTTTATGCCAGTACAGAGACATCCAGGCACAGAGAGATCCAAGAGCCCAATAATAAAATGCATGTAATCATGCATAACCAAAAGCTATTTAACATACCACATTGTGCAGGGCTGCCAGTCATAAAGATGTTCTGTCCTCCCCTGTGGCAGGAAGACAAAGACATTGTATTACTGTATGTTATTTAAATGTTGTACTTTAACAAGGAGTGAAAATTGTTGACAGTTTATATACTGCATATTTTGAATCATAGTAATGTGATAATAACTGACACTTCCATAACTGACACTTCAAGCTAAAGGTATTTACAGGATGCCTACTTTTACAGCTTAATGTTGTGACTTACACAACAGCATTTTGTCAAGGTAACATTAAGTAATTGCAAAACAATTTATCCAACAGTTATAGAATGTCATCCAGTGTTTTCTTTGTATTTTTTAGGGTGGATGGGTGTGGGTGTCTTTAGGGGTAATGTTTGTTTTTTGGATAAATAATAAAAGCGATAAAAGCATTGTTTTTAATCACATATTTGTTGCTGCATTTAAAGTAAAACTTAACTTCATTAAGGTTTTGAAATGACAATTCCAATAGCATTTTTTAACTAATTGAGAGGAAACACTGTCATCCAGTTAGTCATTGTCCTACCTTTCTTTTCCTTGTCTTTATTATTTCACGGACTGGGAACATTTCAAGCCGATTGTGAGGGCAATCTGTAATTGTAAGGAATATATTATTTGCACCAATGTCCACAATATGGATAGTTTTTTTGTTTTTTTTTTGTGGAGGAATCAATTCAAAATCCACACATGTATGCATTTTTTCCACTGTTTGTCATTAGCACATTTAGCTCGTCCTAGTGAGATTTGAGAACCACAGGAGTGTCAAAGGCTGCACATGGTTCTATTCAAAATCTTTTTTCTTTGCCATTCCTTCTTTATGTTGTGTCTCCTAATGGACTGTTTACATTTTCCATCACTTGCCACAAAGGCAGATATCTTTTACACTGGTATTCTTTACACTGGGACTTTAACTTTGCATCTCTCTAATTACATGAAGCAGGGATGTGTAAAGAACCATCAATTAAATTATTATTTAAAAAACAATAAAATAATATAGTATCTAGGTATACAGTATAATTGCAATTCTGGATCAGATCCATAATAAATCAATAATGTTTGGAGGGTTTACAAAAATCACATTAACTTCATGACAATTATGCAGGGGTAAAATATCTGTACAAAAACATGCCGTGCATAGACTAAAACACACCTTTAATTTTTTGTAGTCTTTTACGTTGCTTTGGACCCCGCAGTGGTGGCTGCACAGCTGAGACATGGTGTGCTGGTTCCTGAATGGGTGGTCTGGGTTGAGTCTTGTCCAACCTATAAATGGACATGGAACACACACAAATATAATATATAATATGCAATTAGGCCAAAGTGAAAATATATGCAACCCCAAATCAACCTAGATGGTAAAAAAAAAAGATGGACGTAGTGAATGTGATTATACCCACAGGATTCTGAAAGACATAGGGCAGAGGAGTCAAGGAAAAATGGAGAATGGGTTGGATATGTGTTCTTTCAACAGCTGTTAAGTATCGCCATTATTGTGTCACAGTCTAAGATGCAAAGAACATTGTCATCCATTGTAAACTTTGTGCAACCAGCAAAAGGTCTACAACCGCTAACAATTCTAAATCTAATTTATTAAAGCACCGCCATGTAAAACTTATAAAAAGAAACACCGGTGCTGACCGGTAGGATGCTACTGCCAGTGATGCATGTACTCGTCGGGAGAGTAGCATTAAGTAAAGTTTAATCTTCTGTAAAAACACTGAATACTACTCTTATAAATACATGTGCAGAAAAACATTAGTTCAAAAATCGGGGTTGATTTTGCTTTATTTTTTATTTCAGCCAGGGATGTTAGGAAATGTTATATGTTTTGTAAAACATACTCCATGCTGCTCTTATCAATATGATATTAGTTAAATAGCATTAGATATCTATTAGTTGGGAGAGACTTTATTATTCTTAAATATGCACATTACTTCTCTGTATGGCATCACCTGGTTGGAAAAGCAGCAATGTGTAAAGATTGGCTGATTGTTGACTCCTAATGTTAATTATTGTTCCAGTAAAGTGGATTCATTTCTAAAATAAGCAGACTAAACAGGTTATCTGTCACTTTTTAGAAAGGGGTGGACAAGTAACGTAACTAGTAACTTTTAATTCCCTGTAATAAGTAAAGTAATATTATAATTTTTACAGGAGGAGTAACAATTGCTGAGTAACTTTCCCAACACTGGTTGTGGTCTCAGTTAGGTACTTTTTTGCACATCCAATCTCTATTCGCAGTGGCTATTCGTAGATTTACTTTGACTAGGTACCATTGTTTTTAAAAAATACATTAACATAAATGCAAGTTAGTCTTAAAGGGCAAAATGAGTAGGATTGTCTCTTGCTGTTTGTAAACACATGATTCAAAGTTGGCCTCATGTAGAGAGAGCAGCGATTGAGTGAGCTCCAAAGCAATTGAAGAGAGTGAGAGGTGTTAGCAAGAACAAATCAGAGAAATAAAAGGTTTTCTAATTGTTTCACTTCGGTTACATTCTAAAGCACAAATAAACATGACCCCACCTCCACAGAACCCTGTTGGAAGGAGCCACATTGGCAGATTTTGTGTGAATACAGCCGAAGCCACCGTCAGCTTTTAATATAGGTCTGCTCATGGGCGTAAATTTCATTTAACAGTAGGGGGGGACAATAAATATAAAATTTCTCATGAGCAATTTTTGAAGGGGACACAAATAATACAGTCAAATTGTACTTATAAAGATATGTCCCCACAGTGAAAAACTTTGCTTCTATCATTATTATTGTAGCATGGAGACTGCGCCATTATGGTTATTTTCAAAGTTTTTCTCAGGTTCAGTGACAAAGCAGATTTTTCTTCAAAACTATTTATTGCATTGTTTGTTATGTTGTTTACAGTCAAGCCATCAACATACAATAAAATTTAAACATGACTGTTATTGTGAAAAATATATATAAACTAAGTAATGTTTTGTAACAAAATCAATTATTAAATAATCAATTTACAGTAACTGCTCTATGTAAAAAAAAATAAAAAAAAAATATCTTATGTCCATTTTTCTTTTCTCTCTCATTTTATCTATGACACTGCAAAGCAAGGCAAGGCAAGTTTATTTATACTGTAGCACATTTCATACACAATGGTAATTCAAATTGCTTTACATAAAGAAAGTAAAACTATCATAAAAAATAAAAAAACAATAAAAACAAGGAATTAAAAAAAGGTTTAAAATTGTATTTAAAATCAATTAAGACACTTAGAATAGATATTGATTATACAAAAAAATACAGTGGGGTCAGTTCGGACGTAGCACAGTGCTCATTTAGTAAATGCACAGCTAACCAATATGCTAATTGTGGCCGTTAATGTTAAGTTAACATTAAGCCAAGTCGTCACAAATAAAACAATGCATGGGAAACGGCTTTGTCGTGTTAGTTGCAACGCACTATGCAACAAGCTATTGTAAACAAGCTAAGACTTGATAAGTAATAACTAACTAGATTAACTAGATAAGTAATAATTTAATCGCTAATATAGCAGATTCATGGAAAATTACATCGGTAATCAGCATTTTTGCCGCAACTAATTTATGAATGAGTCTGCATCAACTACATTAAAGAGAATCGTTTTATTTAAAGTGAATAAAATACCCTACTTACTGGAGTTCAACATTAATTGAGCCGCAGCCACACACCTGACTTGAACTGGGAAAGCAGGCAGTGGGCCAAACCACTGTGAGGAAGGGGAGGGGGAACTCAACTGTTTCTAAATGCATTTTTTGCGGGGGGGTTTTCTACTTACACAATTATTTTAGGTATACATACATATATTTTTAACAACAGAGATTGCCATTTTTTTTTTTTTTTTTTGGGGGGGGGGACATGTCCCCTCCGTCCCCCCCGGGGATTTTCGCCCATGGGTCTGCTATAAGTGTGTGTGTAGCTCAAACACACATACCTGCATGACAGAGACAGACCACAGAGGAGAGAGATGGAGACACCAATGTAACCTGGTTGCCACGTTACTACAGAGTCAGAGTCGCGGCTTTTATTTTATGAGAAACCACAGGAAGTCCTGTTCCCCATTTGCGCTAACTTCCCAGCTAAGTGTTTAGGCCCAGTCAAAACAATGCAGCCTCTATGCAGGAAAAACCCTGCAAAAGCTTATCGACATACAGTTGCATCAATTTTCAATAATCCAAGTACTGACATTTTTATTGATTGGATTTAGCTGGAGGTCACCAATTTAGCTTTAGCACACATCCAGTGTCCTGCTTTGCTTGTCATCTGGCTGAAATGCAAACCGCGACTATATAAGTCTGCTGGTGGTCTTGTGCTAGAACTTCTAGCATATTTGATTTGACAGTGAGTGTGACTCATTAAAAAGTTCAGCCTCAAAAAGTGCTCCCACTTTAGCTGCAGATTTCAAAAGTTTGAATTACTTAAAACTACCAAGGAGATAGAAGTGAGGTATTTTAAAGCACAGGCGACCCATGCCATCATCCCAAAGCAATTTTTGTCCTTGTTTTCCACAATACCAGCTCTTTAAAATGACTCTAGGTTGCAGCTAGGCTACAGCATGGGGTGTGTTTCCCGTACAATGACGTAGCTCGCTGATTAACCTCCATAGTACGATGCATTGTTGTGGAAACAAACTAGCTAGTCACGAATGTTTCCCGAACACGGTCGCATCTCCGTCGTTTGAACCACCTTAGTTCAACAATGTAGGGCCGTTGTTAATGACGTCATCGAGTAATAATTTATGCTATTTAACTTATTAGAGATCTTTAAAATGCAGCTATATTAAACATGACACCGGGTGACTAATTTACTATTTTTTGTTCCGTGTCACTTCGCTTTATTAGATGTTTGATTCATCGTGGGTTTCCTCTTACGTCATACTCCGGGGTTCCCGTAGGCATTTATGAGCAAAACCGTCAATTCAAAAACGTCGCTTGCAGAGGAAGCTTAAATATACATAGATTAAAATGCATTTATATTTAGATAGAGTGAAAGATACAGATTGCACTGCATGTTAGCTTGCTTATTGTGCCCAAGAGCATAATTTACTGAGCCCATATGTCTTACTAAAAAGGAACTATGCTTCTAACCACAGATCGAGAGCTGTAGTTCCAACCACGTAAGTTTGTGAATGTTCGTTTGAACTATGGTTTCGGGAAACACCGAATCGTTGAACTATGTTGGTAACGACGGAACTTGTGACCATAGTTGGCTAACGATGCTTTTGGGAAACGCACCCCAGATCAGAATTTCTAGTCTTTGCTGATTGGAAATGTACAGGACAACACCAACAATTGTTCAATTGATAGAGAATTAATTCAATAAATAAGGTTAAATAAATGCAGTCTCACCTTCAACCATCAATTTGTAGATGGCATTCACATTCTCTAAGCATGTCTTAGCAGATGTGCTAAGTTGTGCAAGTTGTGTTGGGAAAAGTTACAACAACGTGCAGCTACACTGACAGCCGTGATAAAGCAGTATATTAGCTTGACAACATCATTGCCACATGCTAACTATGCCTATTAGAAAACACTGACTAAAATGTATGAATATCATCACTGTTGCTCATTCCTGATTAAAGAAATAAGAAATAATACCCTCATTTACTCTCCCCTACATTAGGACACTAATAAGTGAATGAAAATGAGTGAGTTATGCCAGCCATATTATTTATTTTCTTAACAACAGTTGAGTTCAAGAAATCTACTCAGAAGGTTTAGTTAAACAGTTAACAGGGTCCAAATAACTCAGTTGCTGGGTTTGTCCATATTTCACATATAATGATGGGTTATATTTAATGACTGGAAGTTAAAGTAAAAATCTCCTCATTATAAACTGAAATAAGATGAAAACACTGTTATTTTACAGGTGTTTCCTAAATTATCATAATCAAACACCTTCACTGTATAAATAAATGAACAAATAAATACATAAATAAAACATCAGCAACAGAACATTAAACACATCAGATCTCTCTAGATCTCAGCATCTTCACTCATTACAAACCAGTCTGACTTTATTTCTTTCATACAAAACATAGTATTGAGAATTAACAGAGTTTTCGATGTTCAAGTTTTATTGAAAATAATAATGTTTGAAGTCACCATGTTTTTCTCTGCCTGCTCTAACTGTTTCTAAAGCATGTTTGTTATTCACTGTTAAAATATTGCACTCATATCCTGTAGGGGGAGCAAGTGATGAGGAAGTTGACAGAGAGACATAAGTTTGATGTGTTACAGAGAACTGCTTTTAAATATTCAGTTAAATAACACTCAGAGTAAACCTGTGAGGAAACTATATTCAGGGGTATAACTTTAAATAATAAAGAATGAAATATAATATTAAGAGACTCAAACTCCTCCTTGTCAGGTGACGCATGAAAGTGAAACTATTACAGCAGGTTTTGTCATATGAGGAAGTAAACTACATTAAGAGAGAAAAACAGTGAGTATCGCAATTTTACAATTATCTTTAATAGCCAAAATCGATCCTGACTGGCTTTGACTAAACTACAAAAAAAATATAAAAAATCACTCTTGACTGTAGTGTATTGATTCTTTGGTTCATCTTCTCTGTATTGTTTGAATATTCACTATGATTTCAGGAGCTTGAGCACAAAATAATTTCTGAGTTAAAAAGCTTTAAGAGACTACTGAGTCCAGATTACCCAGAATGCTCTGAAAGAGACCATTATGATGATGAGGGTCATAACAGAGTCAGAGAGGGGCTTCTGAAGATCACACTGATCATCCTGAGGAAGATGAACCAGACAGACCTCGCTAACACACTACAGACCAGTAAGAGCTCTGGATCAGCAGATTATAGCCTGTATTTTTATTATGAACCTTCTGTCTTCAGTTCCTAAATGCCATGACACATTTTCATATCTATCAAACCTATAAATAAATTTCTAAAATATTGCTTTGCCAATAACAACAGTTATTTCCTTTGCTCAGAACTGATGCCTGTGTATCAGCAAAAGCTCAAATCCAGACTACAGGACAAATATCAGAGAATCAGTGAAGGAATGTCCAATCATGGAGACTCAACACGTCTGAATGAGATCTACACAGAGCTCTACATCACAGAGGGAGGGAGTGGAGAGATCAATAATGAACATGAGGTGAGACAGATTGAGACAGTATCCAGGAGACCAGAGACCCAGGAAACACCAATCAACTGCAATGACATATTTAAACCCTCACCTGGACAAGACAAGCCCATCAGGACTGTGCTGACTAAAGGAGTCGCTGGAATTGGAAAAACAGTCTCTGTGCAGAAGTTCATCCTGGACTGGGCTGAAGGAAAAGCCAATCAGGATGTTCATTTCATATTTCCACTTCCTTTCAGGGAGCTGAATTTGATACAGAAAAATCTCAGTCTTGTTGATCTTCTAAATCACCTTCACAAAGAAACCAAAGGATTTAAATCAGCAGATTATGATGACTACAAAGTCATGTTCATATTTGATGGTCTGGATGAGTGTCGACTACGTCTAGATTTCCAAAATAATCGGAGCTTGTCTGATGTAACAGAATCAGCCTCAGTGGATGTGCTGCTGACCAACCTCATCAAGGGGAATCTACTTCCTTCTGCTCTCCTCTGGATCACCTCTCGACCAGCAGCAGCCAATCAGATCCCTCCTGAGTGTGTCGACCAGGTCACAGAGGTACGAGGATTCAACGACCCTCAGAAGGAGGAATATTTCAGGAAGAGAATAAACGATCAGAGTCTGGCTGATAGAATCGTCACACACATCCGATCATCAAGAAGTCTGTTCATCATGTGTCACATACCAGTCTTCTGCTGGATTTCAGCCACTGTTCTAGAGAGGATGATGGGTAAAGCAGAGAGTGCAGAGATTCCCAAGACTCTCACACAAATGTTCACACACTTCCTGATCTTTCAGACCAAACTGAAGACACAGAAGTATGATGGAAAATATGAAATCGATCCTGATCAGGCTAGAAAGACTATTCTGTCTCTAGGAAAACTGGCTTTTAAACAGCTGGAAAAAGGAAACCTTTTATTAAACCTTTTTTAAAGGAAATCTTCTATGAGAAGGACCTGAAAGAGAGCGGCATTGATGTCAGAGAAGTGTCAGTGTACTCAGGAGTTTGTACCCAGATCTTCAGACAGGAGTTTGGACTGCAGCTGGGGAAGGTGTACAGCTTTGTTCATCTGAGTATTCAGGAGTTTCTTGCTGCTTTATTCAAGCTGCTGTCCATTTCTGAACAAAACACAGGACGGATGAATGTGTTTAGATCATCAATGACCAGTTTACTGAAGGGAGAAGTGGACAAGACCTTACAGAGTGAGAACGGACACTGGGATCTTTTCCTCCGGTTTCTTCTCGGTCTCTCACTAGAGTCTAATCAGACTCTCTTACAAGGCCTCCTGAGAAAGACAGTAAGCAGCTCTGATATCAATCAGGAAACAGCTAAATACATTAAACAGAAGATCAGGGAGAATCACTCTCCAGAGAAATCCATCAACCTGTTTCACTGTCTGAATGAACTGAATGATCGTTCACTAGAGCAGGAAGTCCAAACATACCTGAGCAGAAGAAGTTACAATCGTCTCTCTGGAGTCAAACTGTCTGCTGCTCAGTGGTCGGCTCTGGTGTTTGTGCTGTTGAACTCAGAAAAAGAGCTGGATGAGTTTATACTGGATAAATATGATCAATCAGAAGAATGTCTCCTGAGGCTGCTGCCAGTGATCAAAGCATCTAGAAAGGCTGAGTGAGTATTTTACAGTGTCTTTGTTTTATTGTCTTTATTGTATACAGTAGGCCTTTGTTTCTCTACCATGTTTCTGTATATTTTGAGGTCTTTCTTATGTGACACACTGAGCTAACATCATAGAGTGCTCTACTAATGACCTGATGAGTTGAATCAAGTGTGTTTGATAAGAGAGATTCATCCAAAATGTGTAAAGTTGAGGTGCCTTCAGGAACAGGGTTGTGACTCTCTGATAATGCAAATATTGGATTGTAGTGATGTTACGAATGACACTGAAGCTTGGATGTGTGTATCACGCATGAGACACAATTTCTAATGAAGCCCCGTATCGATCGACGACAAATGAAGCCTCACTTTCTGTCTAATCACGTGAACGATTCACTTCACGCGTCTGAATGTTTGAACCGGTTCGAACCCCCAGATCTTACTTTACTAGTAAGTTTTTATTCAGACATATAAAATTATATTTTTAAGTACCCGTCACACAAGTAATATGAAGAATACTAATTATTTCAGGAAGATTAAATATCTGCCATAAGCAATTCATATATGTGTACATTATTCTTCTACAACATCATATTGTAATTCGTACTGGCATTAAATGCCACAGTTTAATAGGTAGATGAATTTATCAGAGACAGAAATTCAACACATACTGTTAGGCTTTTATTTATGCACGTAACATGTATTGATATATGGATGTGCGGTGGCTGCTTTTTTACTAACCACCAGATGGTGCTGTTTTTGACCCCTCGATGCTTCAAATCTTTTCCCCAACAGTTAGAGGAAAGACTATGGTTTCGGGAAACACCGAATCGTTGAACTATGTTGGTAACGACGGAACTTGTGACCATAGTTGGCTAACGATGCTTTTGGGAAACGCACCCCAGATCAGAATTTCTAGTCTTTGCTGATTGGAAATGTACAGGACAACACCAACAATTGTTCAATTGATAGAGAATTAATTCAATAAATAAGGTTAAATAAATGCAGTCTCACCTTCAACCATCAATTTGTAGATGGCATTCACATTCTCTAAGCATGTCTTAGCAGATGTGCTAAGTTGTGCATGCATTGGCAGCATTATTTTAGTCTGGTACGTGTGCGTCCCTGTCACCATCTTAGGAGGATGTGCAATCAGCAGCAGGGGCTTCATGCCAAGGGCATACAACTTCTCAAGCTGGAACAGAGAGGTAGAGAGATCAATTGGATATATACACAAAACTGTAGTATACAGCTGAATTTGTCCTCAAGCTTGATCTGAAGTTACATCAAAGCTAGAAAACATCTACAAACAATCAAACTATGGTTTTTACATAATTTTTGGATAGATAAATTTGAGGAGTTTTATGAGTTTCAACTCCCTAGACATAATAGTTTGGAAAAACCAGTAAACAATTAAATTCTTATTAATAGTGTGGATGTATGAGGCAATATATTATACCAGTTATTATACCAAGAAATTTATTTGCTTATGTCAAAATAATAAAACACATTTGGTGAATGAGATGATCGGAAAACTACATACCAGAATGGCAGCATCATCAAGAATGTGGGACTTTTTTTTTTTTTTTTTCATGGATGCCAAACCACTGCTTCTGCTGACTTTTAAATTTTTCCAGCTTTTCTTGAAGTCTGACATGTTGGGGTTGTGGATGTTTGCAAAACATAAGTCCGCAGAAGCTGTCAGTGTGTTGGGAAAAGTTACAACAACGTGCAGCTACACTGACAGCCGTGATAAAGCAGTATATTAGCTTGACAACATCATTGCCACATGCTAACTATGCCTATTAGAAAACACTGACTAAAATGTATGAATATCATCACTGTTGCTCATTCCTGATTAAAGAAATAAGAAATAATACCCTCATTTACTCTCCCCTACATTAGGACACTAATAAGTGAATGAAAATGAGTGAGTTATGCCAGCCATATTATTTATTTTCTTAACAACAGTTGAGTTCAAGAAATCTACTCAGAAGGTTTAGTTAAACAGTTAACAGGGTCCAAATAACTCAGTTGCTGGGTTTGTCCATATTTCACATATAATGATGGGTTATATTTAATGACTGGAAGTTAAAGTAAAAATCTCCTCATTATAAACTGAAATAAGATGAAAACACTGTTATTTTACAGGTGTTTCCTAAATTATCATAATCAAACACCTTCACTGTATAAATAAATGAACAAATAAATACATAAATAAAACATCAGCAACAGAACATTAAACACATCAGATCTCTCTAGATCTCAGCATCTTCACTCATTACAAACCAGTCTGACTTTATTTCTTTCATACAAAACATAGTATTGAGAATTAACAGAGTTTTCGATGTTCAAGTTTTATTGAAAATAATAATGTTTGAAGTCACCATGTTTTTCTCTGCCTGCTCTAACTGTTTCTAAAGCATGTTTGTTATTCACTGTTAAAATATTGCACTCATATCCTGTAGGGGGAGCAAGTGATGAGGAAGTTGACAGAGAGACATAAGTTTGATGTGTTACAGAGAACTGCTTTTAAATATTCAGTTAAATAACACTCAGAGTAAACCTGTGAGGAAACTATATTCAGGGGTATAACTTTAAATAATAAAGAATGAAATATAATATTAAGAGACTCAAACTCCTCCTTGTCAGGTGACGCATGAAAGTGAAACTATTACAGCAGGTTTTGTCATATGAGGAAGTAAACTACATTAAGAGAGAAAAACAGTGAGTATCGCAATTTTACAATTATCTTTAATAGCCAAAATCGATCCTGACTGGCTTTGACTAAACTACAAAAAAAATATAAAAAATCACTCTTGACTGTAGTGTATTGATTCTTTGGTTCATCTTCTCTGTATTGTTTGAATATTCACTATGATTTCAGGAGCTTGAGCACAAAATAATTTCTGAGTTAAAAAGCTTTAAGAGACTACTGAGTCCAGATTACCCAGAATGCTCTGAAAGAGACCATTATGATGATGAGGGTCATAACAGAGTCAGAGAGGGGCTTCTGAAGATCACACTGATCATCCTGAGGAAGATGAACCAGACAGACCTCGCTAACACACTACAGACCAGTAAGAGCTCTGGATCAGCAGATTATAGCCTGTATTTTTATTATGAACCTTCTGTCTTCAGTTCCTAAATGCCATGACACATTTTCATATCTATCAAACCTATAAATAAATTTCTAAAATATTGCTTTGCCAATAACAACAGTTATTTCCTTTGCTCAGAACTGATGCCTGTGTATCAGCAAAAGCTCAAATCCAGACTACAGGACAAATATCAGAGAATCAGTGAAGGAATGTCCAATCATGGAGACTCAACACGTCTGAATGAGATCTACACAGAGCTCTACATCACAGAGGGAGGGAGTGGAGAGATCAATAATGAACATGAGGTGAGACAGATTGAGACAGTATCCAGGAGACCAGAGACCCAGGAAACACCAATCAACTGCAATGACATATTTAAACCCTCACCTGGACAAGACAAGCCCATCAGGACTGTGCTGACTAAAGGAGTCGCTGGAATTGGAAAAACAGTCTCTGTGCAGAAGTTCATCCTGGACTGGGCTGAAGGAAAAGCCAATCAGGATGTTCATTTCATATTTCCACTTCCTTTCAGGGAGCTGAATTTGATACAGAAAAATCTCAGTCTTGTTGATCTTCTAAATCACCTTCACAAAGAAACCAAAGGATTTAAATCAGCAGATTATGATGACTACAAAGTCATGTTCATATTTGATGGTCTGGATGAGTGTCGACTACGTCTAGATTTCCAAAATAATCGGAGCTTGTCTGATGTAACAGAATCAGCCTCAGTGGATGTGCTGCTGACCAACCTCATCAAGGGGAATCTACTTCCTTCTGCTCTCCTCTGGATCACCTCTCGACCAGCAGCAGCCAATCAGATCCCTCCTGAGTGTGTCGACCAGGTCACAGAGGTACGAGGATTCAACGACCCTCAGAAGGAGGAATATTTCAGGAAGAGAATAAACGATCAGAGTCTGGCTGATAGAATCGTCACACACATCCGATCATCAAGAAGTCTGTTCATCATGTGTCACATACCAGTCTTCTGCTGGATTTCAGCCACTGTTCTAGAGAGGATGATGGGTAAAGCAGAGAGTGCAGAGATTCCCAAGACTCTCACACAAATGTTCACACACTTCCTGATCTTTCAGACCAAACTGAAGACACAGAAGTATGATGGAAAATATGAAATCGATCCTGATCAGGCTAGAAAGACTATTCTGTCTCTAGGAAAACTGGCTTTTAAACAGCTGGAAAAAGGAAACCTTTTATTAAACCTTTTTAAAGGAAATCTTCTATGAGAAGGACCTGAAAGAGAGCGGCATTGATGTCAGAGAAGTGTCAGTGTACTCAGGAGTTTGTACCCAGATCTTCAGACAGGAGTTTGGACTGCAGCTGGGGAAGGTGTACAGCTTTGTTCATCTGAGTATTCAGGAGTTTCTTGCTGCTTTATTCAAGCTGCTGTCCATTTCTGAACAAAACACAGGACGGATGAATGTGTTTAGATCATCAATGACCAGTTTACTGAAGGGAGAAGTGGACAAGACCTTACAGAGTGAGAACGGACACTGGGATCTTTTCCTCCGGTTTCTTCTCGGTCTCTCACTAGAGTCTAATCAGACTCTCTTACAAGGCCTCCTGAGAAAGACAGTAAGCAGCTCTGATATCAATCAGGAAACAGCTAAATACATTAAACAGAAGATCAGGGAGAATCACTCTCCAGAGAAATCCATCAACCTGTTTCACTGTCTGAATGAACTGAATGATCGTTCACTAGAGCAGGAAGTCCAAACATACCTGAGCAGAAGAAGTTACAATCGTCTCTCTGGAGTCAAACTGTCTGCTGCTCAGTGGTCGGCTCTGGTGTTTGTGCTGTTGAACTCAGAAAAAGAGCTGGATGAGTTTATACTGGATAAATATGATCAATCAGAAGAATGTCTCCTGAGGCTGCTGCCAGTGATCAAAGCATCTAGAAAGGCTGAGTGAGTATTTTACAGTGTCTTTGTTTTATTGACTTTATTGTATACAGTAGGCCTTTGTTTCTCTACCATGTTCCTGTATATTTTGAGGTTTTTCTTATGTGACACACTGAGCTAACATCATAGAGTGCTCTACTAATGACCTGATGAGTTGAATCAAGTGTGTTTGATAAGAGAGATTCATCCAAAATGTGTAAAGTTGAGGTGCCTTCAGGAACAGGGTTGTGACTCTCTGATAATGCAAATATTGGATTGTAGTGATGTTACGAATGACACTGAAGCTTGGATGTGTGTATCACGCATGAGACACAATTTCTAATGAAGCCCCGTATCGATCGACGACAAATGAAGCCTCACTTTCTGTCTAATCACGTGAACGATTCACTTCACGCGTCTGAATGTTTGAACCGGTTCGAACCCCCAGATCTTACTTTACTAGTAAGTTTTTATTCAGACATATAAAATTATATTTTTAAGTACCCGTCACACAAGTAATATGAAGAATACTAATTATTTCAGGAAGATTAAATATCTGCCATAAGCAATTCATATATGTGTACATTATTCTTCTACAACATCATATTGTAATTCGTACTGGCATTAAATGCCACAGTTTAATAGGTAGATGAATTTATCAGAGACAGAAATTCAACACATACTGTTAGGCTTTTATTTATGCACGTAACATGTATTGATATATGGATGTGCGGTGGCTGCTTTTTTACTAACCACCAGATGGTGCTGTTTTTGACCCCTCGATGCTTCAAATCTTTTCCCCAACAGTTAGAGGAAAGACTCAGTGCTTCACCAGACTTCATTTGCCCATCACTATTGGATTGGGATCAATCTAATAATACACATGTATAAATTAATATCATTAAATTAAAATAGGAGACAAAATGCATCTTAGTAAAACTGCAGAAAAGTAAAAGAGTTTTAGTTAATGTCACTCGAGGAACAGATGTATGTTGTTCTTCTTCTTTGGAGTTTAACGGCGGCTTTCATTCGTAAGTGTTGCACTACCGCCACCTTCTGGTTGATTCTCCTCCGATGTTTCTCCGCTCTATTTCCAGATTATTTTCTACACAGATTATATTCTACACATCAAACCAGTATTAACTAAGAAATTACAAATATTTTTCTTGCCTTGCCCAGTCACCCCACTTTTCAGAACATCTTTTATCTCTGCCCCTACCAACCCATCTTTAATTAATTCTTCCATCATTTTTCTTTTTAATTTTTTTATGCGATAAATGAACAATTACAATTACAAAAACAAAAGAACAACATTGAGGGTCACATACAGTAATCCAGAGCATATTATGTTGGTTTATAGGATTTACACCATGAAAGTGTCTTGATTGTGAAAGAGTTCACATACACATCAAAATCTTTTCTGAAAATAAAAAAATAAGGGGTTTTCTTTGAAAACTTACATTTATGAATGTAAAATTTTGCAAGGAATAGCAATAAATTAATAGTAAATTTACAGTGAAAAGGGTCTACATTCAAAGAGTAACCAAAAAACATCCAGTGCCAATGCAGGATAGAAAACCCGAGATAATCCATCTGCTTTAGAAAGCAACACTCGACCTGTTATTGACAGATCACGCTGTAACCAAGAGTTTCATTTATGTCGGACAGAGAGTATAAGGGGTTCAAAATTAAGCTTTGATCTCTTTTTCTGATCTTTACATATAGTTATACCTAAATATTTGACTTCAGATTTTACTGGGGCGTCACAAATGTTAACATCAGTAGAATCTTTTACAGATAAAAGTTCACATTTATGAATATTAAGACATAAACCAGAAGCAGAAGAAAAAAGAAATCTTGTCTAAAGCTAAAAAACACTTGATCTTTATTTTTTTATAAAAAGAGTTTTGTCATCACCAATTGGCTTATTAATATTGATCGGTTTGCCACAGAGATCACTTTCAATTGACTATTTTGAATGTGGATGGCTAAAAGGAAGCAGAAAAAGATCAGGCGAGACAGGGCAGCCTTGACGGACGCTTCTATCTGTGTTAAACCTATGAGTATCACCATGTTGTAATTTAATTGAAGCATTGGCATTACTGTACAAAGTTTGAACTGCATTAATAAAATTAGGGCCAAAACCAAAAATACTCAAGGACTTAAGAATAAAAGGAAATTCAGTCGAATCAAAAGCTTTATAGAAAAAGCAGAAAACTGTCATCCGGGATCAGATCGGAGTAATCTAAGATATCAAGAACAAGTCTAATATTGTTTGAAATAAGTCTGTCTGTCATAAAGCCCGACTGACATTCATCTATTATGTCATCTAGAACACATTTCATTTTCTTAGCAAAAATCATGGCTAGTATTTTGTAGTCATTATTTAAAAGACTTATAGGTCGCCAGTTTTCCAACTGAGAGAGGCCTTTTTGAGGTTTAGGGATCAAATTTATAACACGCTGGGTCATAGAGGCGGGAGAAAACCCTTTTTAAGACTTTCTAAATAAACATTTAAGAGAAACGGTGAAAGATAATTTGAAAATTTCTTATAAAACTCTGTGGTCAAACCATCATTTCCAGGTGACTTATTTAGTTTTAACTTATCAGTAGCCTCTGAAATATCTTTAATTTGAATAAGAGCTTCACATAAATTCTTGCCGTTATCATCAATTTCAGAAATGATAAGTAAGTCCAAATAAGTCCAAATTCTGTTGAGAGTATCTGGAACGATAAAGGTCTTTATAAAACTCTTCACAATAGTTTGATATTTCTTTATAATTCTTTACTTATAGAATTTAGATGATTTCGCTGTTTCTCTAATCTAAAAACATAGTTGGAGTTACGTTCTCCCTCCTCCAACCACCTTCTTCTCGGGCGAAAAAAAGCACCCTTTGCTTTTTGTATATACAAGTGATCTAATGAATTCTGACGTTCAACCAGTTCTGATTTCTGATCAACAGATAAATTGTCAAATGGAGCACTGGAGAGGCAGACAAGTCTTTTAACAAGATCAAGTTCCTCTGCTTTATATTGTTTAGCTTTTTGAGTTCCAGCTTTAACTAAGATTAATCTAATATTATATTTTAACAGCTCCCAATTAGAACTAAAATTATCCTCGGCTTGAGCTTTAAAAAAAAAATTAATCCTAGATATCACAGACCCACAAATTTCTGCATCCTCTAATAAAACAGAATGAAGTTTCCAGTATGAGTGATATGTTCTTGAATAAGCAGATGGTTATCAAAAGAGAGAATGATGGACTTATGATCAGACAATGGAGAAGGCAAGATTTCAGCCTTAGTAACATAATTGGATAAAGAGTCCAATATTAACCAGAAATCAATTCTAGACCTAAGTGAACCAGAACTGTTAGACCAAGTAAACTGTAAAGCATGAGGATGTCAAATGTCAATTAGGCCAAATCAGGAGATCAAACCACAAAGGCCTGATGAACTATGGGAAAGTCTAGGTGGTGATCTGTCCAAATTATTATTTATCGTTTGATTAAAGTCTCCACCCAAAAGAATAAACAAATTAGGATACTTAGATTTAAAATATTCTAAATTAATTTCTGTTGAATTAAATAACCTGAGGTTATTTTTGTGGCATTAAATCCATAAATGTTACCAAGGACAAAAAGATATTTTAAAGATCATTTAAAGTAACCAATAAAAAAAGAAAACGGCCTTCAGGATCAGATATTGTCTCTATTATTTTACCCCTAAACTTGTGCTTCAAAGTTAAAAATTAGAACCACATGAAGAAAATAACTCATCACCCCATTGTGATTTCCAAAACTTAAAATCACTAGAATTTGCATGTGACTCTTGTATAAAACAAAAATCAGTATTAAGTGATTTGGCATATAAGAAGATAGCTTTGTGTTTAACATCACTACACAACCCTCTTGCATTAACTGAGCAAATAGAAAAATTTGGAAACACTGGACAATGTGACACCAGAACTGTAACAAGAAGTGATTCAGACCATGAGATCCTTAAAGATTAAAAGATAGGGGTCTTTTCAAGAAGAAAAAAAAAATTAAAAACTAATTACTAATTATTATTATTGACAATAATAATATTAATAATACGAAGAAGAATAATAACAAATAACACGTAAGTGTTGTGTACATAAGACTGTAAGTTTAAATTAAATTTGCATGCACAAGAGAAGCTTTGTAAAAGTGTAAATCACGTTTCAAGCGTAAGAAAAAATGGTTTGCAGCATTTTACTGTTACTCGTAAGTGTAATTCATGTATTGTGAAACTGCAGCTTCATGCTTTCATGAAATAAATACAATCTGCATTGTTCTGCATTGTTCTGACCTGTGAACAGTGATTTGCACACGAAAACAACAGTTTAAAGAATTGCAGAATGAATTGACTGTGTAGAATCAATCTGTATGTGTAAAAACACAAACTGTTACAAATGTCTGAATGACTTGTTGTGTATGTAGGGCACAAAGTTGCGGAAATAATCTGATATGTACAGCTCCGTCTTTCTTTTATCTGCACTTACACTTTTGGCACGATTCTCTCACTCACTGAGTTTTGCAAGCGTGAGGGGGAGGGCGGGTCCACCACCTTTTTGTAGCCAATCAAATGAGACTCTCGCGGACTCCATTTACTCTTATCTGATTGGTTCAATAAACACATCACACGCCAAAACATTTATCTTCATTTAGTTCTCGCTGCCGGTGGAATGATACTTTTAATGTAGACAAACATTAAAAATAATATAAATAAATAAATAAAATCATGATATAAGTTGTGTGTTCATACTGAATTTCGAGCTGTGTCCTTTTCCTCCTCAACAGGCAATATATGGTAGTTTATTGTAATATTGTAATTTTGATGATATTTAACACTAAAACTGCCACTGGGTATATTTTACCTGTGGCTGTTTTTCAAATGTAGCCACATAACAGACTTTGAATAAAACATTCAAGTCTCCCAGTCATTAACTTTTACTAAAATTGTGTAATTTACAATCCCCTAAAAAATGGTTTAGATAAAAAAAAAAAAAGATAAAAAAACGTGGCATTTATATTATGCCTATATTTTCGTGCTGTCATTATCTTGCTACTTATGTTGTAATTGTAAGTACATTGCTAGGCAGTGCCTTTTACTCACTGAATTAGCAGTTGACATTCATAAATAAAGTCAAAATTAGTAAAAAGTGATTTATGGATGCTGAAGAGGTTAGAAGCACAAAAACTTTATTGAGCATCGTAATGTTTTTGTGGCTTTTGTGAGGCTTAACAATAACACAATAGTATACGCAGAATATCAGATTTGGATGGGTCTCGTCTGACCAATACCTCGATCCAGAAGAAAATGACAGTTTTGGAGTGATACTGATACTGAATATAGGATCGGTGTCCCCTAGTAAGGACGTTGGGCATCAGTTGTAATCTGACTCACTTATAACCTTTATTAACAAGTGTTTGTACAGCACAAGTTGATCTTTGCTTTACCAATAAGTGGAAAGGTGTGTTTCATGTCCACCTACATGTGGAAATCAAATATTATCATTTTCTATCAAGCCAAATTCAGAGTTTTTTTTTTTTTTTACAAAAATGAAAAAAGGTGCTGCTTTCTCATATTTCTGCTTTGAGTATTAAATCAGGAAAACAACAAATTGTCGCAGGCTGAATACAAATGAAATGGCAAAATCCTCTTCAATAGTCAAGGTTGAAAATTTATAGTAATATTTATAGTAATAAAATATTCTCTCAAGTAGTTTTGGGAATATTTATAGGAATATTTGGGTCCTATTTGTTGAGACAAATCTGAAGTCATTTCAGTTTGAGTCTGAAGTCTATTAAAATGGGTCTCGACTCTGAGTCACTCTCTGTGCCTGGTTTAATAATTGATATCTATGATATGTATTACATCTGTTTTTCAGCAATTACATTGGACACATGAGTCAAGCACTAATAACTCATCTTTAATTTTCTATATATTCTCTGCAGTGTTTCCGGCTGTTTTATTACACAGAAAGGCTGTGCTGCTCTGAGTTCAGCTCTGGAGGATCCACACTGTAAACTGGAGAAACTACAGTGAGTCTCATCACATCTCAGTAACTATAAGGTTTCAAGTAAAAAGCAAAAATACTCATATATGTTTTCTGTAGCAGTGGTTTTGATTGTTGTCCTCTCACCCTCAGTCCACACCTTTTATTTTTCTTTAAACAAATGTAAATTAATTAATTAATTAATTGTGATCTTAATTAAGATTACTTAATCAATTAATTATAATATTTTTTTGGAGCCTTTTTTCAAAACCTTTTTTTTTTTTTTTTTTTGGCTACAGTGACTGCTAGAATCTAGAAATGCTTCTGTCATTACGGCACACCAGTATTAGAGTACAATCAGGATAAAAGTCTCCTCTGAGTTTTCAGGCAAATGAATATTGAATGCAACTTCCAAAGGGAAAATATAGAAATATTTGAGGTGACAACAATGGCCTCACCAGTATGGGGCAAAATGTCCACAATATTGATACAAATATTTCAACTAAAATAATATGTTTTGCATAATATCTAAGTTAATTCTACAAAAAAAAAAAAAAAAACCTTCAGCAATGCTTGTACCATATAATACCAAAATAATTTATGTATGTTTTCATTCTGATAATTTACTTTTATTAACTGAGTGAGTCCATTGCAAAATTGATTTATTTAATGATTTATTTAAATAAAAATACAGGTATGTTTTATTATAAAGAAAAAGATTGTGAAGGATTCTCACACTGCTTGAAGATCCCATAATAACTTAATATGATTTTACAGTATTTCAATTAAAAGATTGTTTATATCTTGTCAGTGGTATCATATTTTTAAATATAATTTTTAATTAAAATAATTATGGTGATTATCTCTCTTTTTTTTACCCCAAATACCACCTTTTTATATTCTTCAGTTATTGAAAATCTGTTGATTTAATTACATTGCATAAAAATATTAACAAGACTTTTGTTTCAAAACCGAAGCCTGTAATTTTAATGATTCTCATTTGCTACATAAGTCTGTAATAATTTCAAATGTGCCTTTTACATCGGTCCATCTTTAGCCACATTGTAAACTACCACACACAAGTCACAAAATATAAATGATCAAATTGACAAATATTTCTCCAATTAATGAGTAACAGATTTACAAGTACTCAGTGGCACCAAGACTTGAATATTTTAATCAGTTTGAAGAGTATTTATATAAGAGGGGACAGCATTCATAAATGCTATTTTACCTTATTCTGTGTGAGAAAAGAAAAAAAAAAGATTGATGTATATTTGACAAATTTCCCTGCCCTCTCAACCACCCCACAATCTATAAAAAACCCACAAGAGTAATTTTCAGGAAATACAAAAAATAGGTCAATGTCTTTTTTTTTTGGTCAAAATTAGGATTTCATTACATTATTATTCTATAACATCTGCCGGCTTCGCACATGCTTTTATGCTTCCTGGTCGGTGACGTCACCCGCCCGTGACGTCCCGCTCTCTCATTGGTCAGATTACACATGTGTTCAGAGCGTGGTTCCGCCAAGGACGTTCCCCTAGCGTTTACGGACGCAGCGTCTCGTTCCCTCGGGGAACCATGGTTACATATGTAACCTGGGACGTTTTGTTGTTGTTGTCAAAATTAGGATTTCATTACATTATTATTCTATAACATCTTGTCTATCATCTTCGAAAATATCTTGTCAAAATTCACTTGTTTAGTGCAGAAAAAATAGCGATTCATTGCAGCAAGCAGAAATGACTGTCTTTCTCTTATGTTAAGAACGAGCTGCGGAGGTGCTTTCTCTTAACACCACAAAACCAGTTAACCTGTCAAAATAAACCATGTGACATATTAAATAAAGGTGTATCAATGCACATTCTCCACCAGTCCTGTGTAAACTACGGTTTTATTTATTTATTTATTTTTTTAATATCGTGAGATGGTGGAGCGCAAGAGTACAACACAGTCTGAAGGAGCTGCTCACTTAACGATCACTAAACGTTGGTCTGTTTGTGTAATGATGCAGTATAGCGCTGCTGACAGACAGCTCTTGTTAAACCCGTGAAGTGAAAGTGAAAGTCGTCTCACTTTAAACTCATTTTTCTCAAAATTACATTCCTGAAAATCATAACTATCAGCCAACTTAAGATAGTCATAACTTTTGTTACATTCGAGCTATGGACAAAATCATATGGTATCAAAAAAACACCATGTGTTGGTTTTCCTAGATTTCATCACATTATTGCCTATATAAGCACTACAAAGGGTTTGAAGAATGAGAATGATAAACTAGTTCAGTATTGGGAATCATGTGGGTCGAGTGCATTTAAATCAGTTTCTTAGTTTGTGCTTGTGTTGGCAAGTTGAAATGTCTGTACCACTGATCCTGGTGTATAGAAAACAGTTTTCTCATATAAACAAACACACAAACACACTCTCACCCTAAAATTAAACACAATCTCAGAGATCATTCATGTTCTTCACTCTCTGCAGGCTGATTAACTGCAGTATTGGAGAGGAAGGCTGTGCTGCTCTGATTTCAGCTCTGAGATCAAACTCACACCTGAGAGAACTGAATCTGAGCTACAATAAACCAGGAGACTCAGGAGTGAATCTGATCTCTGCTCTACTACAGGATCCACACTGTAAACTAGAGAAACTACGGTGAGTGTTATTATATTATTGAACTCAATAACTGTGTGAAAATATAAACATTTAGTTCACCCAAAAATGAAAATTCTGTCGTCACTTCAAGTCATTTCAAAACAGTATGACTTTCTTCTGTGGAAAATAAGAGAAGATATTTTGAAAAATGTCTTTTGTCCACACAATGGAAAACAATGGTACCAAAACTTTGGTTGGCAACAATATTCAAATATCATCTTTTGTTTTTCACAGAATAAAGAAGGTCATTCAGGTCAGGAACGAAAGAGAAGTCAATTATGACAGTTATTATTTGTGGGTGACAATCCTTTAAGAATCAAAATGTAAATTATCAAATACAATGATTTTTACTGAATGGGCAAAAAAAAAAAGTATATTTGTATATACACTTATAGACCATTGAACAACAAAATACAAGTGTAAAGCCAAAATTAATTACATTTGCAGTGATTAATTGGCAGCAGCTTCACCTATAAATAACTGTATATTTTAGTTTTTTGCTGTATATACAATTACAGTGTAGTAAAATAATATATATATATATATTGTCACGGGGGCGGAGCAAAGCGACAGACACAGGGGGCGTGACGTCAGGCCTCGGAGAGGCTTTTATTAAACAATAAAACAAAGTGTCCAAAAAGGGGGGAAAAAGTGTCCAAAACAAAAGGGGGATCTGGTGTCCTCGAAGTGACGGGGTTCCGTGAAGGAGGGGTAGTGTTCCAAAAGGGAAGGGTCCAGGTAAGGGGCGGAGTCCGGCGGCCGCACGCGCTCCCCGCTCAGGTCCGGGGTGCGAGGGGCGGCGGCTTCTCTAGCGGCATCGTCCTCCTCCACCTACGCGGCGCTTCTGGGGGATAACACGGCCCGGCATCCTGGCCCGTCAGCCGTTACGGGTGCGGTCCTCATCCGGACCCGCGGGGTCCGGCAACTCGTCCTGCGGCGCTGGTACCCTCTTCACCCCTTCCTGGACCCACGAGGACACCAGCGTGCATGCACGGGGAAGAGACCGGTCTCCTGAGGAGAGGCGCGCTCGGCATTTTAACAGCGGCGGTGATGAGGCTTCATTCACATCAGGTGTGCCTCATCACACGCCGCCAGACCTGGATGTTTCGGCGCCCCTCCTCCTCCCACACGCCCACTCCCGTCGGGAGCCTGGTGAAGGGCGGCGATTACCGACGGGGTGAAGCTGATAGTTAGGGGGGAGGCAGCCGACTCGTCACATTATATATATATATATATTAGGGATGTGACGAGATCCGATGTGTCCGATGTGAGATCGTGACAATCCTCGCAAAACATTTTGCAGTGTTTACATTAGAGCTGCACAATTAAAGATCGTGATCTCGATTGAAACACCCACATGATCTTATTCCTAAATGACAGTGATTCAGCTATGTCTATTACGACTGTTTCACATCACGAGTGTCAGTGGAGCGTGAGAAGCAGGTTTTGTTGCTGGTCATGTTAATGAATCAGAGGGTCGGCCATCATCATGTTTCAGATGTGAACGCTGTCATTCACTGATATGGACGTGACAAAACACGCTGCTCACGCTCCACTGACACTTACGATGTGAAACAGGTGTTAAAGACATAGAAATCTGCATTCATGCTGCTACTGATCCAGAAACAGCAACACAAACAGTCTTTTTAACCACACATCATTATTTCTGTGTTACAGACATTTCGCCTCTTCAGCTCTGTGGCGTATTTTTAATTTTTGACTGATTTTGGCAAACCTGAATTTAAAAGAGCACCGTACTCACATACAATGGAGTAAATGGATAAAAAATGGTCTCATTTTACAAAAAAAAAAAAAAAAAAACCCTAAATATTAACACATGGGTGGAATAATTCATAATTATTATTGTATTTGTTCATAATACATTGTTTTCCAACTCTGCATTGAGCTGGCAGCTAGCGCGCTAGTTATTCTGTGTTCACTGCGCCCTCCTCCCTCGTGTTTGGAAAGACATAAATGGACATCGGATTGGGCTAGGAGTTTGATCACGTCTCTTTGGACAGATTATTATTATTTTTTTTGTATTATAACTTTTTTTAGATTATTATTACTGCTGAAAACAAGAACATACAAATCAATACAAAATACAAAATATCACCAAAATTTAAACTTGAAAGAGACAACAACAATAATAAAACAGTACAAAAAATACAATAAATAATAATAAAAGAATTAAAAATAAGTAAAATAAAATGCAATAAAGGGCCATTGTTTTACATAAGATTCTCTACACAAAAACTTTAAGTGCAGAACAAATTCTAACAGTTTTCATTGCTTTCTTATTAGTAGATACTGAAATCAAATGAATATAATTTTCCATATCTCTTAGAAAGACCACAAAGACAGATTTACAGTTTGAGAATTTGCACTTGTGAATGTAAAATTTGCTTAAGAAAAGAATTAAATTTATAATAAAACAAACATTTTCTTTAGTGGGGTCTGAGTCAAAGTACCCAAATATAATGTTTCTCATTTGTAAAGAAAATTCTGGCAAAATCTTCAACTTAACAAAAGCACCAATATCATACCAAAACTCCTGAGTGTAGTGACATGACAAAACAAGTGTCCCACAGTTTCATCAGCATTCAAACAAAAGGAACATGTTTGCTCTACATCAGCTCTAAACTTTTGGATAAATTTCTTGACAGGATAAAACCTGTGGATCAGTTTAAAAGACACTGCTTTCACTTTATTTGTGAGAAAGAATTTTTGCTGTAGTGACCAGATTTTTTTCCAGTTAAGATTTTCAAATAGATTATTCCAAAACAAGGTTACATGTGGAGCAGAAATTAAATTCTCAAGAAATAATGATCTTATTTTACAGTTTTTGTTTCTTGATGTGGAAAAACAAATTTGACCAACAAGAGTGTCACAGGGATTGATAAGAGATGCAGTAACTGTTGAAGAATACCTATAGTTTATAAGAAGCATACACGGAGCAGAAGGAACAGCTCCCATAACTACAGCGAATTCTTTTGGAGTTACAGGTATTTGGTATTTGGAAATTCTGAATACCTGAGCAAAAGACCTTGATTGTTAAACAACTGCTGTACCAAAACCAAACCATTACTAAACCAGTTATCATAATATAAAGATTTGTTCTTAAATAAAATATTCTTATTGTTCCAAATAAAACACCTCTGTGGTGAAAAACTGTGTTTATAAATTAAAGTCCATGCTAGGAGAGCCTGTCGATGAAAGTTGGAGAGTTTGATTGGGAGTTTGGATATATCATAATTACACATTAAGAGAAAATGAAGACCACCAAGCTGTGAAAAAATAAGGTGAGGAAAAGCATCCAAATAGAAGTTGGTTTAGATAGGTATTGTTTCAGCCAATTCATTTTAAATGTATTGTTAAGGGAATCAAAATCAATGAAATTCAAACCACCATTTTTATAGGAATTTAATATGACTGATTTTCTTATATAATGAGTTCTGTTTTTCCGCAAAAATTGTATTAAGACCTCATTAACTAGTTTACATGTGGGCTTATCCACAAAGAGAGATTGAGCTGCGTGTGCCAAACGAGATAAACCTTCTGCATTAGTAAGCAGTGTTCTGCCTTTTAAAGACAAATCTCTTTGGAGCAGCAATTGCATCTTCTTTGTGTTTTTGCGATAATAGGTTTAAAGTTGGCCGAGCACCTATACTCATCTTTAGTTATTTGTATCCCAAGATATGTTAGACTGTTTTTGACAGCATTACCTTCAATTGAGGCAACAGAGCAATTTTTAAGTGAGAGCAATTCACATTTATTAATATTCAGATTTAACCCTGAAGCCTCAGAAAAGGGTTGGAGAATACTCAATGCTACAGGGACTTGTGAAGAATCATACAAAAATATGAATCTGACTCCTCCATTTAAAAAGAATCTAGGTGACGTACCATTACTTAGTTTAACTGTTTCCGTTTATGTATAGCATTTTAACCATTCTACAAAACAAATCGCCAAAGCCAATTTTTTCAAGAGCCTGAAATAAAAAAGCGTGTTCCAATGTATCAAAAGCTTTGTAATAATCTAGAAAGAAAATGAAGCCATCACTATTAATATAATCTTATAAGCGTTTCGTCAATGATAGAATTCAAAACATGTTTTAATCTTTCTGCCAGAACTGAAGCTAATATTTTATAATCATTGTTCAACAGTGTGATTGGACGCCAGTTATCTAAGAAGAGAGGATCTTTTTTTGATTTCAGAATAAGAGTTATCAGGCCTTGGCATAACGTTGCTGGAAGTACCATCTTCTCTATACTTTCTTCATAGACTTTTAATAAAAAAGGAGCTATAGTGTGACTAAACAGCTTATAAAATTCTGAAATACTGAAAGTCCATCAGTTCCAGGAGATTTGTTGGCTTTTAAAGATTTTAACCTCTTTTAAAGTGATAGATGCATCACAAAAAAGCTGATCTGAAACACTCAACTTTTTTATGTTAGGTAACATCTGAAAAAAATCATTCATATGTTTTGGGGATAATTTTGAAGCATATAAATTGCTGTAAAATTGGGCACAGAACTTTGCAATACATCTAGGGTCATCAGTAATATTGCCATCAACCATAAGTTTTTTTAATTTGATTATTTTTAGCTTGTTCTCTTTCCAATCTGAAAAAATATGCAGAATTTTGTTCACCCTCCTCAATCCACCTCTTACATGATCTAATAAATGCCCCTTCAGCTTTTTGTTTATATAAATTATCTAATTTATGCTGTAAATCTGCCAGTTCTGCTTTTTCACAAGTAAATTATCTACATTTTTAGATAATAGATTTGTGATTCTACATATAACAATATTCTCATCTAGTTTTTTCTTTTTAGCCAAATCACTACTAAATTCTCTGATATATTTGCCAATTTCATACTTAGTAAATTCCCAATAGCTACTGTATCTGTTCTCCTCTCTAGCTTTATTCCAGTTATATTGAATTATCTTAATAATTTTATCTTTCACCTCATCATAAAGAAGAATTGAGTTGTTAATTTTCCAGTAAGAGGAAAATCCACACATATTATCGGGACCTAAAAAGTGAGTGCAAATAAAAATACTCTTATGGTCAGATAATGGTGATGGTAAAATATTAGTAGATGTGTTGAACGCAACTGCCAAATTCAAACTTATACTTAGCGTTGTCTGGCGCTGAGCCAGAGAGAGATGCGCGCTGAGCTTGTCATATAATCACAATTATGCAGTGTTTTCAACCACATAACGTTTATTTTAGGTTTCAGACATTTAAATACACATAAGTACTAGTAAAACAATATATGTTTAGACTTTGTGAAATACACACGGATGTCTATGGAAGCAGCAGTAACAATTCATTCCAGTATAATTTGCAGATGTGTTTTATTCACATCACAAACTTATAGTGTAAGTAACGATATAATTCACTCCATTCCTTTCCCAGTTCACCAGCCACTCAATTACTTGTATTTCGGGAGAAACTGGTGAATTTACGTGCTGTAAATCCGGCTGACAGGACTCTCTGAACAGCAGCGCGAACAAACATGGCGGCGCCCATCTCACATTATAGATCATGATCCAGATCATTTATAAAGGTTTTAAAACGGCAAAATAAACTAACTTACACATATTCGTGAATCGGAATATCAGACAGTTTATAGAGATGGTAAGCAAGTGTGTGAATATTTTGAATAAAAAAATGAAAAACGAAATAAAAGCGAGACGTCTGTCATACAGCGCTATAGTGGCTGCGGTGTCACGTGACAATCATGACGCGTCGCCATGGAAACAATAGAGAGAACGTCCTAAAATAACTCACTCTGGGGGTCAGATAGAATATTTTAAACTCACCAGTGAAAGGGTTAAAGTCTCCACCAAAAACAAGCATAGCATGTGGGTATTTAGTCAACAGATTTAACACTTGTTCCTCTAAACGGCTAATAAAGGCTTCATTTTCTTTTGGCTGGTTATAACCATAAACACAAACAAGAATACATGTCAAATTTGAGTTTTCAACAACAAGGCAGACATAATGGCCACTTAAATCACTTTTGTGGAGTAAGATCTTCCCTTTAAACTTGTTTTTTAATATGCATACACCTGCTGAATGTGTTGTGCCATGAGCATCCATAAGTCCAGGCCCCACTGTGACCTCCAAAAATGTAAGTCCTCTACAGATGAGTGACTCTCTTGCAGGAAACAAAAATCAAAATTGAACTGTTTGAGATATAAAAAGATAGCTTTTCACTTAGTAAGATTTCTTAGCCCTCTGGCATTTAAAGAAATAAGAGATAATGACATGAATTAGGAAAAAAAACAACAACAAAGAAAAAAACTAAATAGACCTAAATGAGCAAAACAGTCTTATTATACAGAACTTTAACCAGTCAAGAATGAGAAATGAGAACCACAACTCTTGACAACAACGAAAAAAATACTGAAATACAGTATGAACCTAAAACCACACTGAACTGGTGCTGATATTTCTTTCTTCTCCAGAAAATAATTCAACCTTCTTACTAACATTTTCTCCATTACCTTGCATAATGTAGATGTAAGAGCGATTGGCCTATAGCTATTAGATTTTGTTGCATCCTTACCTGGTTTCACTACTGGTATTACTATTGCACTTACAATCTTTTGGTAAATAGCCTTCGTTCCATATATGATTATATAAATCCAATATTGCTTTAATGGCTACTTCTGGTAATTTTTTAACATACTGTAACTAATCATGTCTCTCCCTGGCGTTGTATTCTTTGAATTGTTAATAGCTATTTTTAACTCAAAAACATTAAAATCCTCATCCATATTACTATCAGCTCCTTGTTTCTTTATACAAACATTCTCATATATTTTACTTAATTCTTGTCTTCTATTTACAAACCCGATTCCAAAAAAGTTGGGACACTGTACAAATTGTGAATAAAAAAGGAATGCAGTAATTTACAAATCTCATAAACTTATATTTTATTTACAATAGAATATAGATAACACATCAAATGCTGAAAGTGAGACATTTTGAAATTTCAGGCCAAATATTGGCTCATTTTGGATTTCAAGACAGCTACACATTCCAAAAAAGTTGGGACAGGTAGCAATAAGAGGCTGGAAAAGTCAAATGTACATATAAGGAACAGCTGGAGGACCAATTTTCCACTTATTAGGTCAATTGGCAACATGATTGGGTATAAAAAGAGCCTCTCAGAGTGGCAGTGTCTCTTAGAGGTCAAGATGGGCAGAGGATCACCAATTTCCCCAATGCTGCGCCAAAAAATAGTGGAGCGATATCAGAAAGGAGTTTCTCAGCGAAAAATTGCAAAGAGTTTGAAGTTATCACCATCTACAGTGCATAATATCATCCACAGATTCAGAGAATCTGGAACAATCTCTGTGCATCAGGGTCAAGGTCAGAAAACCATACTGGATGCCCCTGATCTTCGGGCCCTTAGACGGCACTGCATCACAAACAGGAATGCTACTATAATGGAAATCACAATACGGGCTCAGGAATACTTCCAGAAAACATTGTCGTGAACACAATCCACCATGCCATTCGCCGTTGCCGGCTAAAAGTCTATAGGTCAAAAAAGAAGCCATATTTAAACATGATCCAGAAGCGCAGGCGTTTTCTCTGGGCCAAGGCTCATTTAAAATGGACTGTGGCAAAGTGGAAAACTGTTCTGTGGTCAGACGAATCAAAATTTGAAGTTCTTTTTGGAAAACTAGGACGCCATGTCATCCAGACTAAAGAGGACAAGGACAACTCAAGTTGTTATCAGCGCTCAGTTCAGACGCCTGCATCTCTGATGGTCTGGGGTTGCATGAGTGCGTGTGGCATGGGCAGCTTACACATCTGGAAAGGCACCATCAATGCTGAAAGGTATATCCAAGTTCTAGAACAACATATGCTCCCATCCAGACGTCGTCTCTTTCAGGGAAGACCTTGCATTTTCCAACATGACAATGCCAGACCACATACTGCATCAATTACAACATCATGGCTGCGTAGAAGAAGGATCCAGGTACTGAAATGGCCAGCCTGCAGTCCAGATCTTTCACCCATAGAAAACATTTGGCGCATCATAAAGAGGAAGATGCGACAAAGAAGACCTAAGACAGTTGAGCAGCTAGAAGCCTGTATTAGACAAGAATGGGACAACATTCCTATTCCTAAACTTGAGCAACTTGTCTCCGCAGTCATTCGGATTTTATTCACAATTTGTACAGTGTCCCAACTTTTTTGGAATCGGGTTTGTAAGAACTTATCACTGAAATGTTCAATACTATTAATTTCAGCAAAAGTTTTAGCTAAGACTTCTGTCTTTTCTTTTTTTGTTATGGCCACTTTCCCTTCTTCAATTACAGGAATCTGCTTATAATTATTAATACCATTCATTTTCCTAATCATTCTTCATACCACATGCATTCCAGTTTCTCTCCCAACTGTATTACAGAATTCCTGTCAAGCCTTTCTCTTTGCTCTTTTAATTAACCTTCTTGCAGCAGCCCTTTTTTTCTGATATTCTACAACAGTATCTTGAGTTGTTAATCATTTTAAAATCCAGAATGCCTTGTTCCTCTCTCTAACTGTCATTGACTTTTACTAAAATTGTATAATTTACAATCCCCTAAAAAATGGTTTAGATAAAAAAAAAAGATAAAAACAAAATGTGGCATTTACATTATGCCTATATTTTCGCGCTGTCATTATTTTGCTACTTATGTTTTAATTGTAAGTACATTGCTAGGCGGCGCCTTTTACTCACTGAATTAACAAGATTCATAAATAAAGGCAAAATTAGTAACAGAAGGTGATTTATGGATGCTGAAGAGGTTAGAAGCACAAAATGCCATTAGTCTGAGTCAACATCTGACGCCTGACGTTTGATTTAAATAAAAACATATGTACATCAGTTGCACATATTTAAGTTATGTTTACGCTACATGATTTATACATGTTAAATGAATGTGATCTTTATATATACAAGCTACATAATTTACATATGTTAAATGAACATGATACATATATATTCAAGCTACATGATTTAAATGTTAAATGAACATGATTTATATATGTTCAAGCTACATAATTTATGTATGTTTAATGAACATGATCCATACATGTTTAGGTTACATGATTATGTTTTTTATATATGCAGTGGTGTTTCAAAACTAAATTTCTATAATACTAAATTTCTAAATTCTACATTTTTATAATATCATAGGCTGACTTTCCTTAATAAATATAATTTGTACATCTACTTGTCTTAGCTACAACATTAACAACATTACTACTGTACAGTTTAAAAAGTAATAAGACAAGAAAAAAAATTCATGAATTAAATCACTATATTTTTAACAGTACAATTCATTTTTCACAGAGTATGGGATACAAAAATAAAGCTTTCGCAGTGTTAAGTTAAAAACAACATAAATTCCATGAACAAGTGACTATGAACAATAACAACATATACACTGTCATTAAGTACAAGATGAGACACAGTCAAACAGGTGTAGTGGAAAAAAAATGAACAGTAATGAAGAGCATGAAGTAGTCCAAAGCATCCCTTGGTAATTTTGTTTTTCACTTTTAAAAGCAGTTAGACAAGTCAAATCACTGTATAACTTTAACAGTACAATTCATTTTTCAGAGTATGGCATGGATGACAATGAACTAAAACATTTCCTGTCATTAGACCACATCAGATACAGTAAAATGCAACAAAACAAACATTCATTAAAAGTCTATTCACCATCAAACAGGTGTAGTGGAAAAAGATGAACAGTAATGGGTAAAGAGTAGGCTAAAGCTTTAGCAGTATAGCAAGTCAAAACTATTATTTTTAACAGAACATTTTTTTTTTTTTTTGTATGGGCTACAAAAAAGAAGCTTTCTCTGTGTGAAGTTAATAGCTTAAATTCAATGAATGAATAATCATGAACAACAACATATCTTCTGTCATTAAGTAAAAGATGAGACACCATCAAACAAGTGTACTGGAAAAGGTGAACTGTAAAGAAGAGCATGAAGTAGTCCAAAGCTTCCCTCGACTATTTAGTTTTCAGTTTTAAAAGCAGTTAAGACGAGTCAAATCACTGTATGTTTAGGTTCAAGAATTTTCAGTTCTGGGTGGAGGTCCCTCCATCAAATTTGACCAAAAAAAAAAAAAAAGCATCCAAACCACAAAACAAACCGTGGCCAACCTACATTATTAAATGGTTTACACTGTATATGTGATAGAGGTTCTCTCTGTGAGTGTGTAAAATGAAAAAGAAACAATGGTCCTTCTTCCAAGAGGCATGAAACTACCTTGTGTCTCTGTCTGTGGAAACACCTCACTCATAGAGTCTGTTTCTGAGAACTTGAGCTTTCTTTGATAGTGCGCAGCCTTCCAGCTCCATGACTATCTTCTGCAGTACCTCAAAGGTATGTTTCATTTCAGGTGGGTAGCTGAGATTTAGAGCATACATCAGCCCAAAAAGCATCGCCACGGCTAAAGCAAAGTTGTCCAAGCCTTGTAGGACTTTCTGGCCTTCAAGGACAATCCAGAAGTCCTCAGATCTGTCCTGAGATTTGAGAATGTAGATTCCCACTGTGGTCTCTTCAGTGGAGGTGAAGGCATCAGCAGCAGCCTGCAGAATGCACAGACAAAATTAGATTCAACAGAACACTGGGCACAGCTCTGGGAATATTATAACAAATGTGATTTCAATAATTTAATAATTAAAAATCACTTAATAATGAAAAATATAAAATTCTATATACTGAGAACCAGACAAGTCAAGAACAGTCCAAAAAAGACAGATGGCTGATTACAGATTGCTGTTAGACCTAGTTCTAGGATTGTAAGTGTTAGTCCTACAATTTTAGAGCCAAGACATCCAATTGTGCAGTGATTGGTAACTTTATGGTATGCAGAGGATAATCATGGAATTGATTGCTTGATCTGTGCTTTAGCACAAGTTAGTTTGTAGCAACTAATTTAATAAAACGGGCTATGAGACAATGAGAAATGATTACCTCATAATGTCTATACACTAAAAATAAAAAAAGGTTCTTTAAGCATAGTAACAGTTCTATTTAGGTCTGAATGGTTCTGAAGAACTCTTCATATAATATATAATGATTCTTTGTGCTAGAGTTTAGGGTTCTTTTTTCCCCACCTTTCTTTCCCAAACCTCTAAAAGCCCCATCGTTACTGGCTTTCTGGAGCTCGGCCATCCAATTACACAGACTATCAACACACTCTCAACAGCCACAATCTGCGTTTGGAGAAACATCGTGGAATCAAATTTTATTAGCTGCAGTTCTCTGCGTCTCAATATACAGTACAATGCAACATACATTCACATAAGTGTTAACTCAGTGGTACAATTACAATCACATGACACTACACGTGCATTATGTGCCAGGCACAAATAAAAAAAAAAAATGCTGAAATAAATGCAGATATGCATAAATGAATGAATAAATAAATTGTCAAAAATATCATTTTTAATTGTGCTGCACCATTTGTGTTATACTACATTTATTTCTACATTTATGTAGTTTTACATTTATTTATGCATTTCTACATTTATTTATTTCTGTTTTTCTGTGTCCGTATGTTAATACTGTGGGCGGTCCTAACCTCTCTCAACGCAGGATTGGTTAAACAGGATCGCCATTTACGGCTGTACTACTGTGGATACTACTAGTTGCATTTAATAGCAAAAGATATAGATCTTGCACCAAGCGACTACCTTCTGTTTCATTTGGAACGTGTAGTCGATGATTTAGTTCAGCTCAGGTTGATATGGATTTAGACCTTGATCTAACAGTTACGGTTTAACTGGTGGTCATATCATCTGGTGAACGACCACATCAGATTTGCCGATTCTGAAAGCAAAACTGACGTGATATTAAGCTTTCCAATATAGGCAAACTTGCTCATTACATGATTTTGGTATTCTTGTAAAGATTACAAATTATCGGTATGATCGCCTGTAGCAGCTGAAGTACAGAAAATAAACAAAAAAGTCTGTTTGACACAGGTTTTGAACACACGTTATGATAGCTGCACTGTGAAATGCCAGTAATGAACGCACTGACCTATCGAACCGCACAGATTCAGGACTGAAGTCAGGATTTTACTCTCGGCATCATATTATGCAGCTGGCTGAATCAAGGAAATGTGCCCGGATTAACTTGTGACCTGTGTTTACCTGTTATGAAAATCAACCATGGTGTCATTAGGGTAAAATGTATTTATATTTTACAGTTTGTGATGTTAACCTACATTTAATGGAGTCTCAGACAATGGTAAATTTCAGGCTATTATAGTTTTAATACAAGCACTAGCGCTAACCATTTACTACAGTACATTTTTTTTTCAGAAACTAGCTGATGTCTCATTTGATTCATTTAACAACTTAACGTTATTTCCACATTGTTTCCGTTGTTACTTTGTAAACTTGTGCTTTGCATTCACGGGTGATCATACCAATAATTTGTAATCTTTACATGAATACCAAAATCACAGAATGAGCAAGTCTGCCTTTATGAGACAGCTTAATATCACATCAGTTTCCTTTTCAGAATTGGTGAATCTGATATTCAAAAATCTGATAAATCAGATTTTATTCATTCATTCATGTATTTCAACATTTCTTTCTTCATTCATTTATTTATTTATTTCTGTATTTCTACATGTATGTGTTTATTTATTCATTTATTTATTTATACTTAAGTAATTTCTCATCCTCCATATTAGCACACTTTATTTAGTAAACGTTTTTTCTTAAGAGTGAATTGTTACTGCAAAACAAGAAATGCCACAAATTGAGAAAAAGCTGCTGCAGTTATTGGAGGCAGCAAAAATCAGGAAAAAAAGCCCCACAAAATCCTGGAGGGGACTGTTCAGTTATCTTAGTGGGTTGGTTTGTTAATGAGCAATTTTTTTTAATGAAAGAAATATCTAAATTAATGAACCTTTATAATTGTACTCACCATATACTCTTTCACCAAATTGTGGTTCTCATTGAGGTACACACAGGTATACACCATGTCTTAAATGTGCACGGGCATTCTGAATACATACATGGATAACGGCTTGTACGTCCAAAATGAGGATGCTTGACTTTATAATGGTTTAGTGTCAGTCTACTGGAAACTGCTACTGAGCACCCTTTACACTGCCACATTCACTAAAGAGGGAGACAGAAAAAAAAAATCATAGAGGAATATTTAAAGTAAAAATAATAATAATAATAATAATAATAATAATAATAATAATAACAACAATATAATATAGTGATCAAATATAATTGCAGTAAAGACAGAGACAGAAATACTTACCACTACTATTGTGCCTTTGCAAATCAAATTGCACATGAATAGATGAGCATCAGATATCTGTAAAATATTAAATAAAATGCGTTAGTTTTAAAGCAATAACATTTTCCCAGAGGTAGTTAAGGCTCCCTAGAATTAAGCATATGTCCTTCTTAACTTTAAAATTAAACTGATAAAACCTTTTTAGTAACACTTCAGAATGTTTTCATTAGTGAACAGTATTAGAATAGTGGATCAACTAACATGAACTAAAAACCTATAAAACATTTGTAACAGTATTTATGATTAAGCTAAAAAAAAAAAAAATTGTAAGTTCAAAGTGCATTAACGTTTACAAATACAACTTTTGATTGACTGGAGGTAATAAAAGAAATGACATTCAAAATTAGCCAGTTACCATGTATTTCAAAAGTAAAATGACTGTAAATCAAGACTGTGAATCAAGAGTGCACTAATAACACTATGAATGAAAAAAAAAAGGCAGAATATGTCCGCCTTCTAAATAAAAAAGGCCAATTGACTTGAAGCTTAGCGCAATTTTAGCATAAGACATGACATCTTTAAGAGAAATCGTGTTAAGATTTAAAATGTGCTATTAAAATTGAAGTGTGGCAAGAATTTTATGAGATTTAAACGATCTGTAACATACCCTCTCCCAACTCAAATAAGTCACTCCCTGAAAGCCTGCGACTGAAATGACTTAAAGTGCATATTCCAGGTTAGCGACCCCAGTGAGTTGATGTATAGGAAAATAATGTAGGAACTAGATTTTCTTGAAACTATACTTTAAAATACGATATTAAGGCTTCTGGAGTCGTTTTTGTGAGAGAATTTTAGTTCCGCATCTGAAAACCACCAAAACCGGAAGTGACGTAACGAGAGGGAGTGCGGTCAATGTAAACAATAGAAAAACAATGGATCGCAGTGATCGTTCGGACGCGGAGGAAATTTTAAATGTGTATTTACACTCGTATGACGGACCACGCATACAATTATGAGTCTGCTGTGTGGCCAAGAGAGCAGGGACAGCCCAGGATTAGACAGAACAACGGTCAGATGAGACGAGTTGGGTTGTGGTGTGAGGAGAACAGGGAAGATGTTTTGGTGAGAGACCAGTGTTAGCTTAGATATAACGTTACACACGTTAGCAAACGATATGTAATCAGGCTAAAGCAAAGCTAATATTGGTCATCTACAAGTATTAATACTACTTACCATAACAGAAAGTAATAATCGTTAATCAAGCGCGTCAAACTCGTTAATATTCGACACTAACGTTACGTGATATAGCGGTTTCTCATCAAAGCAGGAAAGACAGAGGAGATAAACACGTTTGTGTTTCATTATATTCTTGTATGGGAAACCCTTACCTTCATGTGTTGTGTCAGTCATGAGTAGACAGTTTACAGAGGAAGAGTGACTTTATAAAGGGTTTGAATGGCCCCATTTTGGTGACAATCAATAAACAATAATCACAATCACAAATTGTCTTACTGTATAAAAACCTGTTTATGAAGTTCACATCACATATATATCAAGCAGATCTGCATTTATGGTTAATTCAATTCAGTTTTATTTATACAGCACTAAATCATAAATATTGTTTCATAGCACTGTTAATACCCAACTCAAAACACAACATTCCAACTCTTAATATACACACACAACACACACATATATATATATATATATATATATATATATATATATATATATATATATATATATATATATATATATATATAACATGTAGATGTACCAAACATATACTACTGAAACAAAAATATACCATCTGACCCATTTAAAAACATTTAACAATCTTTCAGTGTACACATCATCTAGATCATCTTGTTGATCCTCTGGAGGGATCTGGAATGGGGAGCAGGTGTAGGCTGACAACCGCAGGCTGACGGCGGACCCGATGAAGGCGCTGTGTGCACCGAAGGAACCGCACCAGCTCTGAGCTGCTTCGGCATCCCATGTTAAACTCCATCATATCGCCGGGACAATAATCCTCCAGTGTAAATTGAACGCTAAACACCACCGCGTTTTTCTAAGCAAATGCATTAGTAAAGGCCCGTCTCTTCAGCTGCTCAAACGCACGCAGGCACGAAAGATAGCGCCGTCCTTTTTCTTGTTAGCAAACCTGTGGACTCGATGTCCTGACAGGTTGGAGTTTGGGCAACCTCCAAAAACACAATAATTTACCATGACGATAATCAATTGAAATAAAGAAATAACTACAGAAAACACACTGACTCAAGACCGCTCCCAGTGAAAACCAGAAGACCACGGCAAACGACTCCCTCTCGTGACGTCATATGACGCGATGTTAAAAAAAAAACGCTTTTTGAGAACTGTCAAGGAAATCGTCACTTTTTCTTCTAAATTTGTGCCCTTGCGTCTTGTAAAACATTTTCAAACCCTGCATTAACGATTCATGTTTATTTGGAAAACATTTTTAACCTGCAATATGCACTTTAACGTTACTTTGAAAGAGAATATGCAGTCGCCACCTGCTGGCGTACTTATGTAAAATGAAGAAATGGTCACTGAACAAATCACTGAACGAATCTAAAATCATTTTGGTGAACGAACTGAAATTGAACGAATCTCTTGAAAGAATCGAAATTTCCATCACTACTCGTCGTCAGCTCGTTAGAAACTTTCAGCCCTGAAAGCATCTTGTGAGATTTAAAGGATCTGTGAGGTTCCCTCCCCCCCACCTCAAATACATTGGCGCCACCAGTCACTCCCTGACAGCATTTCCCCATTCGTTGCAATTAAGGCAGTCCAGTGAAATAATTGAAATTGAAAGAGAATTTGCAGTAAACGCAGTCTACAGAATAACGAGGATTTTCTCTACATACAGTTGAACACATAACGTTTTGTAGGCAACATCCTCCCCACCACAAATCACTCCCCGACGCCTAATTTATTAGTCGTCACAGAAAAAATATATGTAAAACATGCCTGAATGATTGTACACGATTAAAAAAACATGAATACACGTCATGGTTTAAATAGTAATTATTTTATGGTTCACCACCTTAAATATTAGCACTAACTTAGACTTTTTCATCGGGTTTCTCGATAAAATCAGTACATAAAAATGTTACCTCAGTGAAAAATCGTTTAATCGGGTCTACTGACTGTTCCTCAAATGGCATTTCAGTTCAAAGTTTTAATTACTGTTTCACGCTGTTGAGATCCTCCAGCTCCAAAGCACCAGAGAAAATGGTGGAGTTTCCAAAGAAAACAACTAATTTCTAGGGATGCACCGGTGTATCGGGCCCGATACTGAGCTCCTGTACTCGTACTCGTTAAAATGCCCCGATACCAAACGCCGATACCACATCATGTGACAAGTGCGTATGCAGGCAAAGAAACACCGACAACAAAACAACAGACAGCAGAATGGAGTCATTAGAGTATAAGGATGTCTATGAAGTATGTGTATGTAAGTAATATAATGTTAAACATTCAGTATTAAGCTTGTATAGCTGGTGCTCGTCAGCTGATAGGCAAAGCACGCAGATTGGATTGAGCGCGCGGCGGCCAAGATGTGCGGGCTTGTTGAGTTAATATCCCGCCTTGACGTCACTGGAAAGTTTGTAGTTCGGTGAGATGTGTCAAAAACAATTTAAGTAAATCAATGCACAAGTTATTTAACGGTATAGAGAGAGAGGGAGCGAGAGAGAAAGCGCGAGACAGAAGGAGAGAGAGAGCGCGCGCTGTTGCGTGATCTTCATTGATGTTCGCATATTTAGCACACGCATCTTTTGGATTAAAACTAATTCGTAGATTACTGAGTCGTTCGCATGATTACAGTACTCAGCCGCTGCAGTTGAGCAGTTAAATGCTATTAAATTGAAGATGATGTACTATAAAGCAAGAAAAAATACAAACAAACAAACAGTGAAAGTAACAAAACATTTTAATGGGCATAATTAAGTGTAAAAATAAAAATAATTAAGGGATATATAGTCAACACAAAAATTATTCAGACAGCAGTTATACACCATCTTTTGACAATTTTTATATATATAATTTTTTTATTTATTTTTTTTTTACTAGTGGGTGCAGGACACAGTTTATGATAATGGGTTCTAAATACATTTTGGTTTGACTGTATCTATTTGATTAATAAAGTTGACCAACTAACATTATACATATTCTTTTAGTTTCTGTACCCTATATTTTACAAATCTACCTGTAAATTTTAAAATATCGGTATCGGTACTCGGAATCGGCAAGTACCAAAAATAAAAGTATCGGTATCGGGCGAGTACTCAAAAAAGTGGTATCGGTGCATCCCTACTAATTTCTTACATTTCAACATGATTAATTCTAAATAAAAGAACATCTTTCAACATTAAATGAATAGCACAAGACTAAAATATGTTTAGATGGGAATCATAAATGAATCATGTTGGAAATGCTAAATGCATTTTTGCAAATTCAACAATCCCCCATTGCCATTTTTTCAGTCTAACATTACTCATATTTTTCAAACTTTAGATTTTTTTCATTTTTGTTTTGCCATTTCTGTTGTGTATTGTTCGCTACTGTGTTGCAATTTAGTCTGCCTGAAAATAATAATAATAATAATAATAATTTCCTGAAAAAAATAAAAATAAACAAAAAAAACCTCTGATCTGTGGTTTATTGAATAAAATATTTTTTTTTGATTACCCAAAGTTTATTTGTTGTTGTTTTATTTAAATAATAAATTATATAAATTTAAATGAATAACTAATTAGGTGAAGCACTGCTTGAATTTATCATCACATCATGCAGTGTGTTGAATCATTATCACACATTATTGTCTACAGGCTGTTTTAGTTATTTAAATAACATAAGTTATCTTATTATATTGATTAATGACACTAAATTATAATATTACACCACCCAAATATGTAGTTACTTCCTTTTAATCGTCTTTGTCAGTGCAGGCTTGTTTAGCTTATATTGACTGTTATGAAAAGTGACTGTAACCTGCATAAACAGCCTTGAACATAAAACAACAGGACAAAAATATAGTTGATGTCTATACATCATTTTTTATGACTCTAGACGCTTCTTTATGAAAACAGTGGCAAAATACAGTGAAATAAAATGTTCTTTAGGCGTATCTAAACAGTAGTCATGTGCTTGGGTAAAATTTACCCGCGGGTGGTTTTAGGTGTACAGCGACCCCTGGCGGTTCTAGTGTTAAACATGGCCTAGTATCTGCACCAGCAGCATAATTTATAATAATTTATAATAACATGCATACTTTCACCTGTCTGCTGATCACAGACGACTTTTTTAATTTTTTTTAATTTGGTTCAATATAATGAATATACAGGTGCTGGTCATATAATTAGAATATCTTCAAAAAGTTGATTTATTTCACTAATTCCATTCAAGAAGTGAAACTTGCATAATGTATACATTCATTCCACACAGACTGATATATTTCAAGTGTTTATTTCTTTTAATTTTGATGAAAACCCCAAATTCAGTATCAGAAAATTAGAATATTGTGAAAAGGTTCAGTATTGAAGACACCTGGTGCCACACTCTAATCAGCTAATTAACTCAAAACACCTGCAAAGGCCTTTAAATGGTCTCTCAGTCTAGTTCTGTAGGCTACACAATCATGGGGAAGACTGCTGATTTGACAGTTGTCCAAAAGACGACCATTGACACCTTGCACAAGGAGGGCAAGACACAAAAGTTCATTGCAAAAGAGGCTGGCTGTTCACAGAGCTCTGTGTCCAAGCACATTAATAGAGAGGCGAAGGGAAGGAAAAGATGTGGTAGAAAAAAAGTGTACAAGCAATAGGGATAACCGCACACTGGAGACAATTGTGAAACAAAACCCATTCAGAAATGTGGGGGAGATTCACAAAGAGTGGACTGCAGCTGGAGTCAGTGCTTCAAGAACCACTACGCACAGACGTATGCAAGACATGGGTTTCAGCTGTCGCATTCCTTGTGTCAAGCCACTCTTGAACAACAGACAGCATCAGAAGTGTCTCGCCTGGGCTAAAGACAAAAAGGACTGGACTGCTGCTGAGTGGTCCAAAGTTATGTTCTCTGATGAAAGTAAATTTTGCATTTCCTTTGGAAATCAGGGTCCCAGAGTCTGGAGGAAGAGAGGAGAGGCACAGAATCCACGTTGCTTGAGGTCCAGTGTAAAGTTTCCACAGTCAGTGATGGTTTGGGGTGCCATGTCATCTGCTGGTGTTGCTCCACTGTGTTTTCTGAGGTCCAAGGTCAAAGCAGCTGTATACCAGGACATTTTAGAGCACTTCATGCTTCCTGCTGCTGACCAACTTTATGGAGATGCAGATTTCATTTTCCAACAGGACTTGGCACCTGCACACAGTGCCAAAGCTACCAGTACCTGGTTTGAGGACCATGGTATCCCTGTTCTTAATTGGCCAGCAAACTCGCCTGACCTTAACCCCATAGAAAATCTATGGGGTATTGTGAAGAGGAAGATGTGATATGCCAGACCCAACAATGCAGAAGAGCTGAAGGCCACTATCAGAGCAACCTGGGCTCTCATAACACCTGAGCAGTGCCACAGACTGATCGACTCCATGCCACGCCGCATTGCTGCAGTAATTCAGGCAAAAGGAGCCCCAACTAAGTATTGAGTGCTGTACATGCTCATACTTTTCATGTTCATACTTTTCAGTTGGCCAAGATTTCTAAAAATCCTTTCTTTGTATTGGTCTTAAGTAATATTCTAATTTTCTGAGATACTGAATTTGGGGTTTTCAGTTATAACCATCAAAATTAAAAGAAACACTTGAAATATATCAGTCTGTGTGGAATGAATGTATACATTATACAAGTTTCACTTCTTGAATGGAATTAGTGAAATAAATCAACTTTTTGAAGATATTCTAATTATATGACCAGCACCTGTATATAGTAATATTTTTTTTTTTTCACTTTAACATGTAATTTAAGGGTATTTTACAAATTATTTTCAAAAATCTTCAAAAATGTCAAAGTATACAAATGAGTGTTAAATACAATAAACAGAGACATGGTCTGGAAAATTGTCAAATTCAGATTTATGTAACTTTATTGTTATATTATAAAAATGTTTTATAAAGTATAGCACTCTGATACTATAGTGTTGAGCATTGTCACATATCATTTTGACTGTAATGTTTAACATCAGCTATATATTAGGCTATATTATATGATATATGCATTTCAATGTAAAGCCAAACCAATCTAATAATGTTAACACCAGTTAGCAATTCAGGATGAACACATGAGAGTCTAGTCTAGTGGTACACAACTTATAAAGTATCAAGTTTTAATTAAGTTATTTATTTATTTTAATTTAAGTCTACATTAAAAGTATCATTCCACCGTAAGCGAGCGGCAGCGAGAACTAAATGAAGATAAATGTTTTGGCGTGTGATGTGTTTATTGAACCAATCAGATAAGAGTAAATGGAGTCCGCGAGAGAAAAAGAGGCACAACATTGAGGCAAGAATAGTGTGGTGGCCACTTCTTGACAAACAATGTTCACGATCAGTGTGACGCACAAGTACTAATGAATTAACGATCCAATGTTGCTTGGCCCTTTACAAGCAGGTTAGAGAAAATCAAACAAATGAAAAGGACGTGGACAACAACTACAATTTCAATCATAATCTGTGTTTTGGTATGAGACAATGAAGTATAAATAGCATGTTCTGGTGCGCTCTCTTACAACAAATCCCATAAGGAGCAAGTGTTTGGTCAGTAGGCCAAGAGTAGCTGCTCTACTGTGGCTGTTTAAAAACATTCGAACACATGAGCATCTACCCTTCAAAAGCTATCAGATTAAATGCACTTTTGACTGCCTCTGGAAATGGTCTTCAGTGGGAAACTCAAAACATTTAGACCCTGTTTACACCTGCATTAAGCATCATGCACTTCTGATTGGATTGACAAAACGCATCTTAATGCCAGGTGTAAACTGAGCCTAAAAAGCAGACACATAAGCAGACCAACCCCTTTTCATCAAATGTGTAAAATATGATGGTCCTCACAAGGCAAAACCGTCCTTACATTTCATGTCAGCGTCACGCCCATCCCCCGACACACAAGTGATGAAAATGAACAAACAGAGAGGAGTATATTTACTCAAAGAATGAGTCGTCCTAACAATGTCTTTAAGACAACAGTCCAGGTTAAACAGCCTAGTATGACGCTCAACCCTCCTACATCTAAAACTGTCAGTAGCTATGTTTCCATCACCGTTTTTAATGCGCATTTTGAAGTATCGCATCAGAAATGAGTGATGGAAACGGCAAATTTTGAATAGAAATCCCTTAATTCACAAAAAAGATTTCACACTCGCTTGAGGTGTTGTTTGATTTGTGTGCTTAATGCGAAGAATGGAAGAAGGAAACGCAATTCCCAAATAAATTACATGCACATAAAAAATTAATATGACTGCTCTATGGGATGGCAAAACCTGACTAACCAGCACACCAATCCCGTTGCACAGCATCTGAAAAGTTGTTATGGTCATTCTGAACACCCAAGCAAAGTCTGTTGTCAAAGTATTTTTGTATAATTGCCTCCCAGAACTGTTTACACAACTGCGTTCGCAAACAGCAGGTCTACACTTCTGAAAGCAATGAGCGCACTTATTTTGTTTCATCTGCTTTTTATGCGATATTCCAATTTTCAGCACAAGTTAAATTCACAGCTTTGGATGAAAACCCAGCTAGAGTCAAGAAGGAAATTAAGTTCACTTACTTTCTCTTTCCCCGATGTGGAAGAATTCACACTGCATTCGCTCACTGCCACAGATGTGTCTTCACATAATTCCTGTAAATGTGAGAAAGAGGCAAAACATCGAGGCAATAATGTTTGTCAGAGGCCACCACAACTACTAAGTATACTATATACTACTAAGTATAAACAATAACAGCCCAAGTGTAAATATCTACTGCCACTTACACAGCTATGTTGTGTACACAGCAGACATAGAACAAACATGCACACAAATTTTTAATTAATTCTTTAGAGTAATTTGCATAATCAAAAAGTAATCATATAAATGAAATGTATAACACAATACAACAAAGTTGACTTTCAATAATTAAAAAAAACAAAAAAAAAAAGTCTTTAAGAGAGCACATACTCACCCGTGACCGCCATGGCCAAGAGAAATCACCGTAGTTGTAGGTAATCTCCTCATCTGGAAAGAAATCCCTTATACTAAATAGTCATAGGTGTGGCCTTCCTTCAAGAATTATTGTCTTCACTTTGCAGTTTGGATTTCTGTGATCATCATTCACCAGTCGTCCAAGAGATCCATCCTTTTTTGAAGCATCTAGGCTGTGAGAAAAATAGTGCATGCTTAAAACATTCCTGACTGAAACAAGGTACTAACTGAATATTATATATTTTGGGATGTTAATGTAACCTTGGCATATCTAACCTACTGTCAAATAGATGAGACACTTAACCTTCCTCCCTAACAATTTGTTTTGTCAAGTAAATTCAAAAAGTTGGATGATGCACTCAAGGTCAAAAATACCCCCTTAAGAACGACCCTGTTGACCCCCTGACCACCTTGTCCTTGATTATTATATTATAATAATTATTATATAATTAATAATCATAATTATAATGCAAATCAAATGCATTTTTGACTACCTCTGGAAGTGGTCTGCAGTGGACAAACAATTTTAGATTCTGTTTACACCTGTATTTAGCATCATCCACTTTTGATTGGATTGAAAAAAAAAACATCGTAATGCCCGTTGTAAACACCTTGTCATTTATTATTATATTATAATAATTAATATATAATTAATAATAATAATAGTAATAAGAAAATATTAAATACATTTTAATAGACTCATTTTTATTTTAGAATAACATGCAACATACAAAAATGTAAAAGACAATTTGAAACAAATGTTAAAAAAAAAACAGCTAGTTTACCAGTAACGTGTTCCATTCCATGTGAATTCGAACAAGTATTTGCTTTGAATGTCTTCAACATGTTTACTTTGAGAGAGAATCCCACGGTATTCAACAACAAAGGTGGATGGTTCAATGTGTTCCAGTGCAAACACACCTCTCCCTAAAAGACCAAAAAACAAGTCCACCTATTTGTTACACAATTAATAAACTTGTATTTTACAGTAATATGAGGTGCAGTATCTGGAAAAAAAAAAATCAGTTTTCACCACTGTGACACACACTTACTATCTGCAAAAATATGCATTAAATTTGAGAAATTATTTTGAATTTTTTTAATGTTTGACTCTTCAACCTGTTTGCACAATATGTGGCTCACTCCAGGATGAGATGTGTGAATTTTAAAGTGCTATTTGTGATGCACAACTTACCTTTAAATGTGTTCATTTCCCGTCCCTCAATGAAGGCTTTGTCTTTGCCTGACAATATGGTTTCTTTTGTGTCCTGCTCAAGTTTTATTCTCTTTTTTCTTACCATGTTGACTGAAAAAAAAATTGCAGTTATATTAGATCAGTACATTATTGTCCGACTTTAGTCTGTGTCTCTAAATACACCGTATTAGACATAAATAGCAGTTGATCATACAACTAGTCATTTTGCTTTAGGCATGTTTCTGTTACATATGTGTAATATTTCTGTATTATAGAAAACTTCAATAATTCTATTTTAGCATTAGAAACACAGAAACATAAACATTTATTTTGGTAATCACCAATACTGTTAGTTTAGGGCAGCTGTGTTTATATACAACACTGTATTAAACTGCAAATTCATCCTCTCAACTCTTTAACAAGACATATATGATAACACAATAAAGGAGTTTAAATTTTACCTTTTAATTATTTATGAATCACAAAACACTGTAAGTTCATTCACTCAAGCATTTATGACAATAATATGGTTCACGAATACTTCATTACGTCTATGAACCACTCGAATTTCGTTTGGGGAAAAAAAAAAACTAATTAATTAATAGAAATTATCTTGACATTTCTTTCAAATTCAATTAGTACACAGCCGTCATTTTATCTGCTAATTGTGCAGCACCCGATCTGACATTAGCCTGACTAGCCGTCATGCGCAGAAAGTTTAAAGTTAACTAGTTTAACACGCATAGCACCATAAAGACATAGTAAATAAACAATTGAACATGAGCAAGTGGTCGTCTTCACTTGTCATCAAGTTGGAATTCAGCTAATTTCGCTTAATTAATCATCTCTCCATCGCACGTCGCTTTCACAGCCAATAGAAGATCAGAAGACTTTGATGGACATCAAATGCAGCCAATCACTGACGAGGATTCCGCTGCTGGACCAATGAAACGCGCGCACTGACAGGCTGAAATGTGTATGAGGCTGCAGTAGCAGTGAATTTCCGATAGTGGGAGATTATACACTCTGAGCACACACTGATACACACGGAAAAACGGCTACAGCGACTTATTAGGACTTTCTGAGAAAACGCAGGAGGTGGTTTGGCGCACCCTCATAAACCTTTCTACACTGCTCGACTTATGAGGACACCACCCACTGAGCACTGTACGTCCAAACGACGTCATTTCAACGTCTTTGTCGGAATATAGACATGATCTGCACGTCGGGTGGACGTCTCATGTTTGTTGGGCAGCACTGTCCTCATAGTTACGGTGTGTCCTCATAGAGGCGTAGAGACATTTGATCCCCACAATGTAGCAAAAACAAGTACACACACACACACACACACACACACACATATATATATAACTGCATATATCCTAACTGCAGATGCTCCTACTGCTACAATTAATCAGTATGTTTGACACATTGATTTGACAGGATTTACACTGAGACAAGTGATGCATAATAAACAATCATTACCTAAATCCTGAATGAATTTACCTTAAGCTGATGTGGTTTCTCATGTTTTCTTAATGACCTGTAACACCTGGCCCTAATTACCACTTTCCCCACAATAATGTTTGAGACTGTGTCCAAACACACAAATAAACACATTAACGGGACATTTTTATTATTATTATTTTTATTATTATTAATAAGCCACCTTTAATTCATCCATAAAAACAACATTGATAATTCGGTGATATCATGGCAGCTGTCTAACATAACACACATACCTTGATAATCAAATATAAATTCCAGTTTTTCTGTCCAGAAAAATTCTGTCCAGTTTTGATGCCTCACATCTCCCTGAAAACTATCAACAAAACCAACAATATCTGTTATTCTTATTGTTGGTAAATTTTTTTAATGATTGTGAGAAAACGAGTTCGCACTGGCACTGACAATGAATGAATGAATGAATGAATGAATGAATGACGATCGTGACGGGCGGCGGCGCAACCGGAAGTACCGCTACTTCCGTTCTCAGCCGCCATATTGTGAAATAGGCCTATAATGTTGTCTATGATTTTTTTGCGTAACCTATCAGTGAACTACGGCTCTGTGTAGTAATTGCTGGTCCATCTGAAAACAAGTGATGGAGATTTACTGCTGATTACAGAACTGGCTTTATTGACAAAATGCGCATGGAAAATCACGTTCAATTAATCGTGCAGCTCTACTGAGTACATTACAAAATGGATTTATTTAAATAAAAATACAGATATGTTTTATTATAAAGAAAAAGATTGTGAAGGATTCTTACACTGCTTGAAGATCCCATAATAACTTAATATGACTTTACAGTATCTCAATTAAAATATTGTTTATATCTTGTGAGTGGTATCATATTTTTAAATATAATTTTTAATTAAAATAATTATGGTGATTAACAAATTGACAAATATTTCTATAAAGGGAAAATTTCACCATGTGTTGGGTTTTCCTAGATTTCATCACATTATTGTCTATATAGCACTACAAAGGGTTTGAAGAATGAGAATGATTAACTAGTTCAGTATTGGGAATCATGTGGGTCGAGTGCATTTAAATCAGTTTCTTAGTTTGTGCTTGTGTTGGCAAGTTGAAATGTCTGTACCACTGATCCTGGTGTATAGAAAACATTTTGCTCATATAAACAAACACACAAACACACTCTCACCCTAAAATTAAACACAATCTCAGAGATCATTCATGTTCTTCACTCTCTGCAGGCTGTATAACTGCAGTATTGGAGAGGAAGGCTGTGCTGCTCTGATTTCAGCTCTGAGATCAAACTCACACCTGAGAGAACTGAATCTGAGCTACAATAAACCAGGAGACTCAGGAGTGAATCTGATCTCTGCTCTACTACAGGATCCACACTGTAAACTAGAGACACTATGGTGAGTGTTATTATATTACTCAACACAATAACTGTGAAAATACTGGCAAACAAAGTTTTAAAGGGATCAAAAAAAAAGTTTATTTGTGGGTGACAATCCTTTAAGAATCAAAATGTAAATGATCAAATACAATGATTATACTGAATGTGCCCAAAACAAAAGTATATTTGTATATACACTTATAGACCACTGAACAACAAAATACAAGTGTAAATAAAAAATTAATTCAATTTGCAGTGATTAATTGGCAGCAGCTTCACCTATAAATTATTGTATATTTTAGTTTTTTGCTGTATATAAAATTACAGTGTAGTATAATATTATATATATATATATATATATGTGTGTGTACAATTATTGTGATCAATGTTAAATCTATATCAAAGAAACTCTAAAGATGGGTAGATATCATTAAAAATTTTAAAGTGTACTTCCTTGGCTTTGGGAGGAATCGGAAAGGAAAGAAAAATGGTTCTTAATTTGAAAAAGAAAAAATACGTTATTTCGATTAGCTTGATTTGGAAATTTATCTTGGGTCAATAAAGTTCTTATTAATTTATTTGGCAAGCTACTCCTAATAAAATCTTGCCCATTTATTACTAAAGAAGGTAAATGAAGAGCTTCAGTTATATCGGGCACTGAATTACTAACCAACATTACAAAGGCCTTTGGAATACAATTCAATACCTTATTATATTGTTTGTAATCGCAATGAATATTATATTTATCACAAAAAGTTCTGTGATTCATGAAATTAAATTACCATCATTCCCTAACAGGTGAACAACAGACCAGACACCTCTTTCCCACCAATCACTAAAAAAGAGTTATTTAAGACTTATTTCTAAATAAAATGTACCTATTATTCCAAATTGGTGAATTATGAGGGGAGAAATTATGTTTATAAATCAGCTTCCAATATAAAAGAACCTGCTTATGAAATTCTGACAATTTGAGAGGAAGTTTTTGTATTGAAAAATCACAGCGTAATAGAAATTCTATACCACCAACACTTTTAAAGATATTTCTAGGGGTGCAAAACCAAAAACTATTATTATTTATTAGAAAGTTTTTAAGGCAATTTATCTTGAGAGTTCCATTCATACAGTCGAAGTCTATGGCCTGTAAACCCCCTTCTTTATAATCCTTCACTAGTGTCCCTTTTTTAACATAATGAGCTTTTCTCCTCCAAATGTTATTAAAATTCATCTGATTAATGAACTTAATTTTCTTATTAGAAATGGGAAGGGATCCTGCAGGGTAAATGCATCTGGACAGAGATTCCACTTTTGTCAATAAAATTCTTCCAAATATAGAGATGTCTCTCTGCATCCATCTGTCCAATCTTGTCTTACATTCATCAATTCTATTAGATATATTAAGTGTTTCACTTAGTTCCTTACCAAGATATTTGATTCTAGATTTAACTGGTACATTGCAAATTTGTGTGAGCTGAGATTCTTTCAATGTCATTATTTCACATTTACTTAAATTAAGACATAAGCCTGAAGCATTAGAAAAATTATTAAGAATTTGGGAACCTGATCAGAATTCTTTAGAAATAAAACTGTGTCGTCCGCCAATTGACTGATCACTATAGAATCATCAAAACCTAATCAAAAACTATCAAAAACTAATCGAAAATGCATCATTCAGCTGCATCACATGGGTGGAGGTGGGCGGATTGGCAACAGCTGGTCTGTGACTGGAGCGTGCATGGTAGGAAGTGGCGCTGATTCCGGAAGTGATCCGGAAATGGAGGATGAATTGTTTGGCGCGGAAGGTGGAGGTAATGGAGATGAATGGAGTGTTGTGGTTAATAGGAAAAGAAAGAAAACTAGTAGAAACTTATCTGAAACAGACAGTGAGAGTGGAAGTCATATGTCAAGGAAAAGAAAAGAAGACTATAAGGTAATGATGAAGTTTGCTGCTGGATCTTTGAATGCCATTAATCCATTGAAACTGTCTAAAGCACTGAAGGAAATGATCGGAATGATGGAAAGTGTTAAGACTTTAAGAGAAGGTAGACTACTGTTATTCTGTAAACATAACAGACAACAAAGAGTGGCTGTAGGAATAAAAATCGATTCTAGGACAAAAAGTTACTTGCTCAATTCCAGAAGAAAAAAGTCGGGTCAAAGGTGTAATATCTGGAATATCCCCTGATGTTCAAGTTGAAATGATAAAAAGAAATCTAACTGGAGCGACAGTGTTTGATGTGAGACGATTGAAGTGTACCAGAAACAACAAAAAAGTTGACAGTCTATCAGTCATGATTCACTTTGATGAAAGTAAGCTTCCTAGCAGAGTTTTCTTAGGGTTTGTAAGTTACATGGTCAGGCCATATATTCCCCCTCCTATGAGATGTTACAAGTGTCAAAAGTACGGGCATGTGGCGGCAGTCTGTAGGGGTAAACAGAGATGCGCAAGATGTGGGGGTGAACATGATTATGATCAGTGTGGGCAAGGAGTTAATCCCAAATGTTGTAATTGCGGAGGAGAACACAGTGCGGGGTATGGAGGATGCAAAGTGAGGATGCAGGCAGTGCAAGTCCAGACGGTCAGAATTGAGGAAGGGATATCGTATTCAGAAACACTAAAGAAAGTTGGAAAGAAGAATGAAATAGAGAGTAGTAGGGTATTATTACCTGAACAAAAAAACGAAAAACAAACAGGATGAAAAGAATGAGTTAACAAAGATCACAGACAAAGTATCATTTGTGACATTCATGGCAGAAGTTGTCAACTGTTCTGCTCAAACTGAACGGACAGAAAGAATCAAGATTATAATCAAAGCAGCCAAAAAGTATTTGGAGATTAAAGGTATCTCTGTAGACATGATAAATGATCATTTAAAAGCATACGTTACAAACTCGCAAGCAGGATGTGGTGGATCATAATAGTATTTTCTACTTTACAGTGGAATATATCTCTAAGAAAGAAAGTAGCCCTGATATAATATGTGTACAAGAAACTTGGCTTAAGTTACAGTTGAATTTCACATTACAAGGATATACAATAATTCAGAAAGATAGGAAGCTGGGGAACGGAGGTGGGGTAGATACTTTCATTAAACAAGGGATTGGGTTTAGAAATATTGTTAGAGATGTGGAACAAGAGGTAGTAGTGGTGGAAGTTTGGGAAAGGTCACAAAGTTATAAAGTAATTAATTTCTACAATCCATGTGAGAAGTTGAGTTTAAAGGTGTTGGAAAACATTGGTGGGAATATAGGGGATAAAGTGATTTGGTGTGGTGATTTTAATGCTCATAGTACGTTGTGGGGGAGTAATAAAAGTGATTTCAATGGGAAGATTGTTGAGGAGTTGCTTGATTTGGGAAAGTTAGTATGCATTAACGATGGAAGTAATAGAAGACTAGATGTTAGCCATGGGCGTGATTCAGCATTAGATTTAACATTAGTATCTGATAACTTAGCTGGAAAGTGTGAATGGAAAGTAATGAAGCATTGTACTATAGGAAGTGATCACTTTCCTATTGCTGTTAAAATTGGAGTGGACATAACAAAAGTGGAAGACGTGAGAAATCCAAGATGGAAGTTTATTACAGCTGATTGGGAGATTTTTAAAGATCTGTGTCAAAATAGAATGGCTGAAATTAACTATTCAGATATGGATGTAGATGAGTTAAGTAAAAGAATAAGTGATGTAATTAAAAATACAGCTGAGGAGGTAATAGGTAAAAGCAAGTCTAAAAACAGAAGAAAAGCGGTTCCATGGTGGAATGAAAAATGTAGTGAATTAGTTTGTAACAGAAACAAAGCCCTTAGGAAAGCAAGAAAATCGATATTGTTCGCTGATTACATTAATTATAAAAGAGCTCAGGCGATGGTGAGGAGAGAAATTAGAAGAGCAAAGAGAAACTATGGGAGAGAATTCTGTAATAAAATTGGAGTGGAAGTTGAAGTTAATGAATTGTGGAGTATGATCAGGAAGATGGGAGGAGTTCAGAGGAACACTAGCATTGCGGTGTTAGCTGACGACAATAAGATACAGTAACTGATAGTGATAAAGCTGAAATGTTAGTGGAGACATTTGTTAAGGTACATAGTAATATGAATATATCAGAGGATATGAGGAAGTATAGGGAACAATGTGTGATGGATAATGCTCAGATATTTATAAAAAAGAAGGCTGATGGAGGCACGCTTGATTCAGATTTTTCCTTGTATGAGATAAAAAGAGCTTTGGTGGGGATTAAACAGATTCTCCTGGCAAGGATGATATTTGCTATGAGATGATTAAGCATCTATCTGATGTGTCTTTAAATTTGATATTAAGACTCTTTAATATGATTTGGGAAACAGGGAGATTGCCTGATGCATGGAAGCACGGGGTTGTAATACCTATTGCTAAACCAGGAAAAGATCAATCTCAATCTATCAGTTATAGACCAATATCTCTGACATCCAATATTTGCAAACTTATGGAACGTATGGTAATGAATAGATTGTCGTATGTTATTGAGAGCAAGAACCTGTTTTCTCCATATCAGAGTGGATTTCGTAAGGGAAGGAATACCATGGATTCGTTTTATGTTTGGAAAATGAAATCAGGAAGGCTCAGGTTAAAAAGGAAGTAGTAATAGGTGTGTTTTTCGATACTGAAAAGGCATATGATATGTTGTGGAAGGAGGGTCTTTTATTGAAGTTGGATAGTTTGGGAATACAAGGTAAAATGTATAACTGGATATTAAACTTCTTGTTTTGGAAGAACGATACAAGTTAGAGTAGGTTCTGCAAACTCTCGGGTTCTTCCAATAGAGAACGGAACCCCTCAAGACAGTGTAAGTAGTCCTGTTTTATTTAACTCAATGATAAATGACATTTTTTCTAATGTTGACATTGGTGTTAGCAGATCATTGTATGCAGATGATGGAGCGTTATGGTTTAGGGGGAGAAATGTTTTGTATGTGGAAAAGAAAATGCAGAAAGCTGTTATGGAGGTTGAGGATTGGGCAAGGAAGTGGGGCTTTAGATTTTCTGTGGCAAAAACCCAGGTAATATGTTTCTCAAATAAGAAAATTAATCCGTCCCTAAATATAAAAATGTATGAGCAACAGTTAGAACAAGTTAATGTAGTCAGATTTCTCTGAATGTGGATGGACTCAAAACTAAATTTCAGAGTACATATTCAGAAGCTGATAGAAAAATGTAAGAAAGGGATAAACATATTAAGATGTTTAGCTGGAGTTGAATGGGGGGCAAGGCGTCAATCAATGGAAAGAATATATAAAGCAGTAATAAGAGCTAATATTGACTATGGTTGTATGGTGTATAGTTCTGCAAATAAAACCTGGACAAAAATATTGAGAAGATACAAACACAGGCTATGTGAATTTGTTTTGGAGCATTCAGGTCATCACCAGTGGTATCACTACAGGTTGAAATGGGAGAAATGCCCCTAGAGTTACGTAGACTTCAGCTGATGATGACATATTGGTCTAGTAATAAAACGCATTCGGAAAGTCACCCAGTCAAGAACATTTTAAGAGAATGCTAGGAGTATGAATATAAAGAGTTTGCAAGCTTTGGTTGGATTGTAGGGAAGGAAGCACAGAGAATGGGTCTTGATAAGTTTGATATCGCACCAACAGTGGCGATCCCTGCAATACCTCCCTGGTTGTTCCCAATGCCTCTTGTTGATTTAAACATTCATAAAGAAATGAAAAGCATCAACATGAACATCCCAATAGTTTCAGCTGTGCAACAATATGTCAGTCATGCATACTATTCAGTTTTGCAGATATACACAGATGGATCTAAAGACCCAGGGACGGGAAGAACAGCAGCTGTGGTGTATATACCTAAATTTAATATCAAAATTGCTAGGAGAACTTCTGATCATGTATCTGTATATACTTCTGAATTATTAGCAATATGTCTTGCCCTGCAATGGGTCGAAGAGATCAAGCCTTATACTTCTGTGATCTGCACAGATTCAATGGCGGCTCTGACAAGTTTACAGAGTGGAAAATCAGACGCTAGACAGGACATATTATATGAAATATTACAGAGTATATATAGGATAAGGCAAATAAGATTACTGGTTTATTTTCTCTGGGTTCCGGCTCATATTGGAATAGAAGGGAACGAATGTGTTGACCAGCTTGCAAAGAAGACCCTGGAACATGCACAAGTTGAATTACAAATAACAATAAGTAAATCTGAAATTAAGAGATTGATATATATTGAAGTTGAAAAGAAATGGCAAAAAATATGGGAAAATGAAAGTAAAGGGAGGCATTTATTCAAGATCCAGGAGTGTGTTGGCAAAAGGAGAGTACATTACGGAAATAGAAGAAAGGAGGTTATCTTATCTAGACTGAGAATAGGACATATAGCATTAAATAATAGTTTGTACATGAAACAGGTAAATGTGATAAATGTGGAAAACCAGAAATGGTTGAGCATGTGCTTTTAATGTGTGTAGTGTATGAGAGGGAGAGATATCAGATGAACCAAGAACTGGAACTGTTGGGAAATAGTTGTATATCTTTAAAGACACTTTTAGGATGTGGATCAATGCAGATAAGAATATATGAAATATTGTTTAAGTTTTTAAAGAAGACAAGATTAATGGAAAGAATTTGAAAATGTGTATGTTGTATTATCTAAGTATTTTTTTTAAGTTGTAAGCTGTAATCCATAACCGTGTGTGTTCCACACTCCAGACCAGTAGGTGGCGGACATGCACCTTTAACGTTGGTTTGCCAATCCGCCAAAAAACTCGAGAGAAGAAGAAGAACTGCATCGCATGCATTGATCGGTGCATCTAAGACATTTTAGGGTGTCGTTTGGACGTGCAAGTGCACAGAAGAGTAAACGTAGTCTCATTTTAAAGATAACAACCTAATCTAAGAGCTGATATAAAGTTTTTGGCCACTTCTTGCACACAGAAGTAGTAATTGGAGCAGAAATGAGACCTAAATGTTTGTTTGTTTACATAAGTAATTTCCATCGTCTTGATTCTTTTGATAATTATTTTCTGTAATTTTTTAGATCAGTGAAATAACCAAAGCGACTGCGAGTCGTGCACCTTCACACTAGAGTTTACGGTTCGTCAAATACAGGTGCACTGCACATCCATTGAGATGAACTGAAAAATAACACAGATCACTTGACAGAGAATCAAACTCTGAAACACTCAGTTAGTGTTCAACGAGTGAAAATATATCTGTGTTAAACTTATACTTAGTGTCCAACTCACACACTGGCGAGTAAAATCTGAGAATTGATTATCCAGTGGCTCATATTAAACATCATTTAGTTACACAGAGTAAAGATTTAGTCACATATGCGAGTGATTTACTCACAATGTAGAGGGTTGTTTTTCCGCTGTCAGGTTTGCACCTCTCACTCTTAGATTCATTTTTGAGCAATTGATATTATGTATTTATAGGGATGTAATGATATCAAAATCTTACGATATGATAATATAATAACGATAATAAAGTTAAATTCTTCTGTCTAATGCACTTTGAGAGTTTAAAATTTAGAACAACTCATGTTCTTAACTAAGAAAACTTAAGTCAGAAAGAAGTCAGTGAATTGACTTGTACCTGAACTTTAAAGCGACCCAACACTCTTTTTATTTGTGGTTTACTGTCTCACTCTAAAATACATTCACACTTTTATTTTAGGAGTCCAAACAAATTAGTATATTATAATAATAACAACATTTTTTTTATTATTATTGTTATTGCTATGACAGTAATAGCCATATATTGTAAAACAGTTGCACTGTAAAATAAAAGAAAATTATTATTTCATAGGTATATTATTTTTGCTTTACACTAAGGAATAACAATACTTGTAAATCATGAATCTTGCAGAATTTAACAGCAGTTTATTAAAAGTTTAACAAAAATTACATGGTTTTAAGGCCCTATGAAATACGTTTTATTATTTTTCTCAAATTCAGTTTTGTTTTCCATTAATTTTCTGGATTCTATTTTAATCGTTTCATTACATTTTAATAATCAAAAGCATGTCTAATGAATTTATAAAGGATAATTAGACTTGATATAGAATTAATTTATTATTGGCTATTTATTTCTCTTTTTTCAGAAATACTGTGTTGTGTATTTACAATTTTCTGGTATTTTTTTTATGATAAATATTTATTAAACATTGTTTTAATAATATTTTTATTAGTAGTAGTAGTACTATCTTTACATTAAGTAATATATTTCTGACTCTCAAGTTAAACCAAACTTTTCGGTTTAACTTTTTATTTTGACGGGTTGCTGTGAAGACTTTAAGGTTTCTGTTGGTATATTATATGATCATAGTTTTCTGCAAAAGAAACAGTAAAATAAAGTGACTCTCAGAGCAGAAATAAAATAAAACATAAAAAAATAAAATAAAATGAAACCAAAAGTAATTAAGGCGCGCATCAGTGAACCTCTTTCACCGGCGGCACAACAGCAAAACACACTGTTGCTCATATGAAACATTTTTACGTGAATATTATGACATAAGTGAGATACAAAACATTCTTTATAAGAGCAATAATTGGTTAGCAGGCAAATGTTAGTAGTGACCATTAGGGATGTGGCAATTCTCAATATAATATTGAACGGTTCGGTTCGACCTCCACGGTTCAATACTCGCTTGTGAATTGCGGTTTTTCGGTTTTGTATTTAAATATCTTTCTTGTTTATTTCTCTCTGAATTTGCTGTATGTGCCCGCAATTTCATGTGCTGAAATGAGAAAACGCTTCCCCGCTTATATTTGAAAAATCAACACATGCAGAGCATCTTCTGTTCTAATGACATGCAATGATAAGCCTTTCTAAACCTGTTCTCCAACAAGAGTTATAAAAACAAAAGTTATAAAAACATTATAACTTGTTTTTATTCTCAACATCAGTGGAGTGTTTGAAATCACTTCCTTATGTGATCTGATGTGGATTCTTATCACAGAATGAGGCAGACGATAAATTCTATGCTCATATTCTATGTATGTCGATTAGCAATGGCTTATGAAAATACACGAGATGGCTTGAAGAACACAGATAAACCATATATTATTGTAGACGAGTGTTTATTGTCCCTACATTTCATCATTCAAAACGTTTAACGTTATATGTTTTTATCCAGTCACAGACTCACAGCAATAGCGCTGCTTTTATCCACATTAGAGAAGCAGGAAGGGAACATCATCAGAGCTACTTCTTTGAGGCATATGTGGATTTACTGCACGAGTGCGCCCTCTAGCGTCCAGTATGAATGAAACCCATTCTATTTTGCGTAAAAATCGAAAAAAAAAACCTCTCTCAAAAGAAAACTAAGCAGACATATACTAAAACACGCTTTTTTCAATGTACAGAAATTTAAGGGAGTATTTTGTTAATTTGATCCAAAAAAAAAAAAAAAAAACTGAAGTGGCAAGATATCAGAAACGAACTGAACCGAAAACCGTGGCTAAAAACCGAGGTACATATTGAACCGTGGACTAATTGTATTGTTGCATCCCTAGTGACCATGCTTTTGGATTCATGCTGTTGGAGCCCATACATAGCCATACGCGGCTACACTCTAAAAAACTGCTGGGTTAAAAACAACCTAGCGCTGGGTAAAATATGGACATACCCAACGACTGGGTTGTTTTGGCGGTCTTTTCCCAAATCCTCACCATCTCACCCTTTAATTTTGCAGGTTTATTTTCTTATCATTCACTTTTAATCCATGATTTCGCATCTCTTACTGCGGTAAACTGGGGGTGGGAAATACAAGATTTCATGGCAATAAATTAAGAATTTGTTAATACGACTTTTTAATTTGTTCCCTCATTTTACAAATTAACTTAAAGACTTATAAAGTGAAAGGTGTATAGATGTAAGCAAAACAAACAATTTTATAACGTGACAACAAGATTGTGAATTTGAAAGTGAAATCATCTGAAACTCGGCTTATAATACAGCAAAAGTGAACTTCTTTCACAAAATTCTGATCATAAATAATACTAGCCTACTGATGAAAAAGAAGGGGTTGAATGTTAAACACTTATTATTGTTTATTTAATCCTAACAAATAAGTTCTTGTTAAAAACTAACTTTCCAAACAAAAGGATATATATCAGTATCGGTCAAAATGAGATGAAAAATATCAGCATATCGGCAAAAATCCAATACCGTGCATCCCTCTTAAAAACCATAGTGCTGCTCTTTTTATCGATTTAACCAAAGCTTTTGATTCTGTAGATCATGAAATTCTGAAACAGAGACTATTAGTGTAGGTTTATCAGTAAATGCTGTTGGATGGTTTGTTAATTACTTTTTGGATTGATCTCAATGTATATAGAGGTGCTCACTTCTATAAATAAATATGGTCGTACCACAGGGATCGGTCCTTGGGCCATTATTATTTATTTTATATGTTAATAATATTGGTAATAATCTCGTAAATTATAGTTTTCATTTATACGCTGATGATATGGTGATTTGTTGTTAACCCGTAGACTTAAACATTGGTACTTATTTATATATAAAATCATTTTAGGTTTAACTTCCTTTGTATTTACAGCAGAATATCATTCAAAGGTGTACAGAATTATGGGCTTTGCTCACAAGACTATTATCTTTTAATCATCCCTAAATTCTGTTCTTATATAAGTCAGTGGGCATTTAGTGATGCTGCTCCATTTGACTGAAATCAAGTCGTCGTTAGACTCAAATGCGACAACTGGTCCCTGATGAATGAATAATTGAAAGTATCCACCTTATTCTTCATCACAGAAGTAAACATATGGGTGAGACTTCCAGTTCATTAGCTGCTATAGGAAAATAGCGCAAATAATTACAATGTGCAATAAACAGTAAAACTGTTAGCACTACAAACCAGTGTGTTCATAATTAGGATAATACATTAAAATAATATGGTAAGACAATTTGCAATGTCAAGCATCAAATCAAGCTGTTTTGTACAGCTAAAAATAGCTGGAAGGGAATGAGCCCAGAATCAAGAAAAATAAAATGTTTTCATTTGTATGGGAATAATAAGGTGGATAGGATGATCAGAATAATTAAATATCTCAATTAATATTGTCTGGTATTTGTGATTAGTTACTAATTAGAAACTCAATCTAAATGTAATGATCACTTGAAAATTGGAGTCAGATTAAACACAGAGCTGCAATAAAATTTAAACTCAATCCCAGCAGAAGCGCAAGTCAAAGATATGACATAGTTATACTATAATGTTACTCTCATTTTATCATTATCACCTGTATAGTACTAAAAACTTGTTCAGCATCACAATCAGGAATCACGTGGGTAAAGTGTATTTAAATTAATGCTTTAGCTGCTGACAAGTTAAAATCTCTATCGTGCTGATCCTGGTGTATAGAAAAAGTAGTGCTCATACAAACACACACACAAACACACTCTCACACTAAAGATTAAACACAATCTCTGAGATCATTCATGTTCTTCACTCTCTGCAGGCTGCAGGTTTGCAGTATTGGAGAGGAAGGCTGTGCTGCTCTGATTTCAGCTCTGAGATCAAACTCACACCTGAGAGAACTGGATCTGAGATATAATGAACCAGGAGACTCAGGAGTGAAGTTGCGCTCTGCTCTACTGAAGGATCCACACTGTAAACACAAGAAACTACAGTAAGTAATTAAGTAAATGCTGTCATTTATTATCTTCTGTTAAAGCAGATCTCAGTGTATTTTATTTTTCTCTGTATTTTACAGCATTTGACAGTGGAAACTTCACAAGCTCCAAACAACTGAATCAAAACAACACATCCTGAACAAGACTGTCACCTGGACAAATGCAGATACTGATCCAGCAGTTTCATATGTGAAGGATTTTTGTTATTAATTTTCATGTAGCCTATTTTGTTTTTCTAGTCTTAAAAATAATCAAACAAACAGAAAAGTAGATTGGACATACTAACTGCACTGTAAAAAAATTTAGTGTGAAATTACAATATATTTTGGGTTAATAATTGCACACTGTAAAACTTCTCACTATAAATTTGCAGGAATCTATAAAGTATTGTTGTACCAGTAAAGTACTGTATATTTTTAGACAGTTTATTCTGTATACATTTTGTATATTTTGTCATTTTATTGTATTTTTTTCCGTATAGAGAATTACAGTGTAATAAAAGTTATCCTGTAAATTAACAGTAAAATACTGGCAGCATATTTTGTCGTCTTGGAATTATAAGGTCACATATTCTTATTCTGTCACAACTTATTTACAATATGTGATGTTTTTTTTTTAAGTTTACATTTAGTGTACATTTTATGACTTTTTATTTAGAAAACAAAAAAGTCAAACTCTAACTTGGTTCTATAAGGTTGTATCTGTGAGCCAATCAGCTCTTCGAATGCACACAAGAGCATCAATCAGGATCAACTTTCTTTGTCATGTCGCCGGACTGCACCGTAACAGGGTTATGACTAGAAGAGATACAGCTCCGGCCGGAAGTGGCGCAAAAACTCATTGCATGTGCAGGAAAAAATTTAATGAATAGTGAAAACGATAAGTAGCAAACTATTTTTTTTCTTACTAATAATTGATGATATTGATGATATAAAAAATATTAGTGCAGAAAATATCAAACTTACATACAAAAAAGTGACATTACAAGCAAAGCACCATTTATACATACATGTATATAACAAAACATAAATAATACAAAACTAAAGCTTTACAAAAAAGGAAGAAAAAAAAAAGGGAAAATAAAAAATAACTGTTTTAAGAGATTCTTGGCACAAACTAATGTCTGTCTCAATCAGCGTCCACAATCAAAACAACCCGTTTTATAATTATTTTTGTGGTGATTAATAAAATTGTTAAATTGTGTTTGTATGAGAGTACTCATGTCAAAGCCTCGTGGATTACACCCTTCCACTACCCAACATAAATGTCTTCAAATGTAAAAGTAAGCTGTGTGTGCTGTTATTGCAGACTAGACTTACAATTACCAGTATCTACACAATAGGGGGGAGGGGAAAAAAAGAGCAAAAACACAATTTTTAGGCACAAAACCTTTTTATTTTTACTCAAACACAAATGCACACACAGACAGACACAATGACAACCAACATAACAACAACAACAACATCATTCACTCATGCACAAACACAAACACAGTGCCAACCGTAATAACAACAACATTCATTAATTTTATTTCAATAAATTTGAAACAAGGTTGGATTTGATTTAATTAATCTCCAAATGATTGGATAATGAAGAGAAATATATGATATCTGCATTTAAATCTTAAATCTTGAAGTTTGCTTTCATTGCTTCAGCACGACGGCCAAACCTTCCAGAAGATGGATGTTTTCTGGGGATCATGCTGAGGGGTTTGAGGTATCTACATTTTTTGTATGGAGGTGTGTAAGAAAGAGGAAGTGTGTCATCATGAGGGGTATGACGCCTCACATCCTCCAAAAGGTCATTCAATCGAACAATCAAGGAGTCCAGAAATGGCTCATCCTGCAGATGGTAAGTAAGATCCGAAATTTCACGCAGTAAACTCCCACAATTTTGCCTTTTCTGTGTCTTGCTGTTGCTTTTTGGAGGATTGCTGGTGCTGGTGCGTCTCTGGGAGGGGTGTTGCTGTCTTGGGGAGGAGGGCTGCTGGTCAACCACAACACGAGGCCTGTCTCTCAGGAACAAAGGCAGCCTCTTACTATATTTGCAGTACCTCATTTTTTTGAGGAAAACATTTCAGGATTTCTCTCCATACAATGAACTTCTATGTTTCCCCCAAACTTGAACTTCCAAAATGCAATTTAAATGCAGCTTCAAAGGGCTCTAAATGATCCCAACCAAGGAAGAAGGGTCTTATCTAGCAAAACGATCAGTCTTTTTTATTCTTATTATAATTTATATACTTTTTAACCTCAAATGCACGTCTTGTCTATTCTCTATGATGCACATGCATACATTTACATTTTTACATTTTTACATTTATTCATTTAGCAGACGCTTTTATCCAAAGCGACTTACAGGTGGGGAACACATCAAGCAATTTGTCCTAAAGAGGCAAAACGACCTACGAAGTGCTCAAATTACCATATAACAGGCATTGTTCAAATAAGTACAAGCTAGAAAGGGAAAAGTGTAGAAATATATATATATGGGTTTTCAGCAGTCGCTTGAAAGTTGTTAGGGAGTTGGCATTCCGGATAGTGGTGGGAAGATCATTCCACCAGCCAGGAACGGTGTAAGAAAATGTTCTGGAAAGTGATTTTGTGCCTCTTTGTGATGGTACAATGAGGCGTCGTTCACTGGCGGATCTCAGAGTTCTGGAGGGAGTGTAGATTGGTAGCAGTGAGTGGAGGCAGGCGGGTGCTGAGCCTGTGGCTGTTCTATATGCAAGCATCAGTGCATACTCAATACCTTCAGAGTATGTTGTAAAACTCCCATCTTATTTTGTCCTCCAACTTTAAAATCATCCTACATTGCTGTTTTACCTTTTTTTGTAAATGACATTTGACCTTCTTTGCTTGTTCACTTTGTAAACACTCTGGTGCTCTTCGTTTCGGAGTCACACTTGTGCTCTTCGCGGTCAGAAGTGACCGGACACTTGTAACGCATCTTGTAATTTTTTTCAGTAAAACCATTCGAATTCATTTTTGTTTAATAATATTTTTTATTTTGCATTTTGAGAGGGTTTTGTGGTAATAATTAATATTTATGCAGTAATAAATATCCAATATTTTGCCATTGAGAATAATTAAAATTATTATTATTATTTTTTTTTTTATTATTATTTTTTTATTAATGCAGTATTTAAGGTTAAAATAGAGACTTATATAGAGCCATTCAACACTAATTTTTGAAGGCAGATTAGCGCCATTTGGTTGTAAAAAACGAGAAAAACATCTGGCAGGTGTAACTTGATGCCTGTATAGTTCTCTACAGAGCAGCTTGTGAATTGCCTAGTTGTTTTTAGACAATTGATTCAGCATTTTTATTAGGTGGAATAGTTGAACATACATTTAAACAATCTCAAAGACTATTTCTTATCCAGATTGGGATAGTTTTTTGTTATAAATATGATTTGAAGTGTTAATTTTTTGTATTATGATTACAGTCAAACCTAAACATTGTGTTAGAAAGAGAACACAAGGAAGTATTTGTTACCCATTTTTTAATTCAGAATTTGTACAAAAAAAATACAATTAATTCCTTTTTAACACTTTATGTTATCAATTATTAATGAACATTGTATACATAGATACTCTCTGAATTTGTATATGCAAGAGAGTGTGTGTCTTTTGCACTCTGGATATGTAATTTTTTTATATATATTTTTTTTATTTTACATATTCTCAGTTTGCTGTGTTACAGTTCATTTGTGCGTGTGTGTGGATGTGTGAGAAAGAGACAGAAAAATTCTCTAAATTTTTGTATTTTTGTCGATTTCCCATTCATTTTCTGTGGTCGGTCATTTTTGACCAAAGAGCACAAGTTTTTTTTTTTTTTTGGAATCGTGCCCTCATTTTTTATGTGTGTTCACATTCCAAATGCCATAAAAGTCACTGAATTTGGTACCGTTCTGATGAAGCTGTGATTTTTTGAAAAATTCAAAACCGAAAATGTTTTGGTCAAAAGTGACCGAAGAGAGGTGTGTATATAATGTGTGTGTGTGTGTGTGTGTGTGTGAATGGGTGTGTTTATGAATGGGTGTGTTTTAGAGTGTCACCCCTTCACTGCTGTGTACTTTTTTTCAGCATTGTGGAGGATTTGTAGATTGTACACACAAAAATTCTCTGAATATCTGTATTTTTGTCGATTTCCCATTCATTTCCTATGGTCGGTCATTTTAGACCGAAGAGCACAAGTGTGACTATTTTTTTTACGACCACTTAGCCTGCTTGAATCATGCCCTCAATTTTTTTTGTGTTGACATTCCAAATGGCATAAAAGTCACAGAGTTTCATACCATTCCGATGAAGCTGTGATTTTTAAAAATTTAAAACAGAAAAATTTTCGGTCAAAAGTGACCGAAGAGCACCAGAGGGGTAACAGTGTTCACACAGAGCCAGAGAAGCTGAGCATTTGAGGGTAAAAAGTATATAAATTGTCAATTTTTTTATTTTTTTTTTTAATAGAAAATAACCTAAAATAATAAAAAAATAAAATGGTAAAATAATCGTTTCACTAGATAAGATAATTTGAGAGTTTAGAGCCCTTTGAAGCTGCATTTAAACTGTATTTCAGAAGTTCAAACTCACAGGTACCATAGAAGTCCACTATATGGAGAGAAATCCAGAAACGTTTTCCTCGAAAACCAACTTATTTATGACTGAAGAAAGAAATAAAGACAGACATGAACATCTTGAATGACAAGGGGGTGAGTAAATTATCAGGAAATTTTTGTTCTGAAAGTAAACTTCTCTTTTAAAGGGATAGTTCACCCAAAAATGGAAATTCTGTCATTAATTGCTTACCGTCATGTCACTCCAAACCCGTTAGACCTTCATTCATCTTTGAAACACAAATTAAGATACTTTTGATGAAATCTGAGAGTTTTCTGACCCTCCATAGACATTCAAGGTCCAGAAATGGAGTAAGGACATCATTAAAACAGTCCATGTGACATCAGTGGTTCAACCCTAATTTTATGAAGCTACGAGAATAATTTTTGTGTGCAAAGAAAACAAAACTATTTATTAATTTATTTAACAATTTCTTCTCTCTCGGGACAGTCCTCCTCCATTACAGATGAACGAAGGTCTTATGGGTTTGGAACAACATCAGGGCGAGTAATTAATCACAGGAAATTTTCATTTTTGGGTGAATTATCCCTTTAACATTTTCTACATATTTACATATACTTCTTTACCGTACTTTTGATATGTCCTTGGTAGAAAGACTGTCACAATCACCGTGAACATTTTGCTGAGACTATAGTTTTTGTAGCTCTCCAAATAAGTGTCTTCAGAGTCTCATTTTGTCTCTTGACACCATTGTTGGTGTAGATGGCCACTCTGAGACTTTCCCCTCTGAAGACACAAACCCATCTCTGATTTAGAAAAGACAACAGTGGTAAACACTCATACCTTTTAAAACTGAAATGCTGTTTCAGAAAGGAAACCATTGATGTGACAATAATGCAATGTCAAAATGAGTCTAACCTGGGTGTGATTTGTGAAAACAGCAGGGGGAGGGGGGTTGTGCTTTTGAAAACTTATGTTTGCATATCGTAAATCATTTGATTTAGATCAGGACTTTGGAGTGGGTTTGTGGAATGTTTTTTGTCCACACGGGATAAAAATAATTCAGCAGAGGCAGGGATGCATAGACAAGAGAGGGGGGGGTCTCTTTTCCTGGTCCAGTTCAACCAGGCCTTTTCTCTGTGAAAGTCACACAGGAGGACTTTGGACTCTGGAAAGACACAAACATACCAATACATTACATTACATTAGAGATACACAGTGCAGCTCATATTATGTGATTATGAACAAGACTTTGTTAAAACATATTACTGGCTGGGCCATGAATGGGTGTGTGAAATTGTGCCTAATTTGTTACATGGGGAATCAGTGGTAGTGTCTATAATATGAATTCCTGGATATTAAATGTTCAACTGCAACATTTCTGTCTGTTGTGGTCCCAGTAATATAACCCAGTAATCAAATTAAGCAACAGGTATTTATACACCAGGGCCCGTATTAACAAAACATTTTATCTTACCACTAAGAGTTCTCCTAAAAAGTAGTAAATGCTGTGGAGACAAACTTTTACTAAGGAATAGAGAAAAGTCTTAAGCTAAGAGTAAGGGTGGGGTTGACCTTGCTGCTATGGATGATGTCAGCATGCTTAACTATGCACACAGTGATTGGCTGATAGAAGAGGGGTCTCTGTCAGACATTTATTCATAGAAATATTGTAAAGTGTGTTATGCTGGCATAATTCAAATAAAGATTTAAAAATGAAAAAGGATGTCACATTCAAATAAAGATTTTAAAATGCAGGCTATGTGTCACTAATTAAACAAGTTCAGCTAATTGTCAGTCTCTTACATGTATACTTCTCATAACCAATTAGTAAATATGCATATAAACAGCCTTTTAATTAACAGAGTAGAATAATAATGGTTGATAGTAAGACCTGCAAACATAAAAGAAAACCAAACTGGACATAAAAACAGCTGTTACTTCTTTCCCAACTGGTTAATGAAAACAAGGATATAATCAAAGGAAAATCTGAGTTGAGATAAACTCCCAAACCAAAGGTGATACCTTTTTAAAAGCTCATAATTGTCAAATGTTTCTAAAATGACAGACTGCCAGCAACAGTAATTTTTAGGACAGTTTCGACTCAGACTTGAGTCGCAAATTTGATGACTTGTGACTTGACTTGACATAATAAAGGAAGATTTGCGACTCGACTTAGACTTTGACAACAATGACTCGAGACTTGATTTGGACTTGAGCCCTGTGACTCGGCAAGTCTTTATGGCTTAACTTATATTTAATTAAAAAAAAAAAAAAAAACGGTTCTGATCAGTAGGCTGATTACTGAAGCGTATGATCACACTGGTATGGCAATACTCAAAATAACTGTAAGTGAGTCATTGAACTATTCCCAGTTTAAAATCAATTCAAAAGCAACAATTTATTCAGGAATAAAACCATTTTTGTTGGACAAAGAGACAGAAAACAAAACTGGCAATATATTGTCTAAAATCGAAAGCTACTCCATATTTAGCTTATTTTTTTAATCATCTGTTTTATCACATTCACAGTCGAATAACAGTTTTCACGGCTTTGTCACAACTAATACGATGACTCATTTCTCAGATACACACCTTATTTTTGAAGTAAGACACCATGTCTACACTGGACATGAGTGGTGCGGTAAAATGTGACAAAATACTATATAATCACTGGTGCTGAATGGATGTCAATGGAGGAGAGGCTTAAACACTGAATAAACGGAATCTGTGAGTAAGTAGCTTATCATTTAATGATTCGACAACTAATCTTCAACATGTTTTACACTAATGCTTTCGCTGGGAACTATATGTAGGTTTTACCTTGATAATTTTTTTTTTTTTTTTTTAAGAGAAGGCAGTGTAGGAAATGTTGTGACAGGTAGGACTCGTTTATGGCATTATTACCAGCAAATTTATGCCACATTACTATTTAATAAAATACAGTATATGTATTATTGTATATTGTCTAAAAATATCAATGTTTTCTTTCTTTGGTTTACAGGTTTTACCTGAAATTAGACTTGAATTGTAATTACTAATATGGTACCATATTTCTTATGTTGATATAATGCATTTTAATTTATAAAAGACATTAATTATCTAAATGACTTTATTATATTGCATGTTGTTTAATAGAAATAAAATATGTTATGGCTTCCAAATTTCAATAAATTTCAATGTAATGACTTGTGACTTCTGCATATGATGATGATGATGATGATGATGATGATATAACACTTTTTAACGAATAAAGGTAAAAGCTATATATATTTTAAGAAATAAAAAGATATTATTTCTATGGCTTCCAGATTTCAACAAATAAATTACTTTTTAAGTGACTAGTATCAATGTTATGTATGACCAATCATGCTGTTTCCCCCCTACAGACCCTCCCATCAATAATAAAAAAATCTCTGGAGGATATTAATTTGTAACTTGAATGTGGGTGACTTCCAGTGCCAGTCGCTTTCAGTTTTTTTTACCTGTACAGAAACAGTCTGTTATTCTGCGTAATATTGCAAACTGATTTATAGTTTTACTAACATTTCTCATTCTGCATAAATCACTGTCACGGCAGCACTCTGAAAACTGAAAGAAGATCCAGTAGCAGCTTTATTGTAGTCTAAAACAATGATCCAAAAACAGAGCAACAGGCAGAAAGCACTGGCAAAAGGTAATCGACAAAACATAGAACCAACAAACACAAACTAACAGATGCAATACTGCAGCAAACAAAGACACAGACCACAGTGTATAAATACAGGTGAGCTGAGTCTCTCTTAACTACACCCAGCTAAGGGTAATGGACCAATAATCAGAGCAAAGGGTGATGGGAACACACATGCAATGGGCAATGATCTGTGAGGAGTGCCCTCTGGTGGCTGTCATGGGCACTTCAGCAGATGACTGTGACAAACACTAACAAAACAAGACCTGAAAACCACTGATATGAGTTTCTCTTCACTCGCTTGTGGTTTATTTGGAATCAAGGCACCATTAACTCGAACTTCTTATGCCCTGTCTAAATACCCACAATTGCGTTTCTGGCCACTTTAGAGCATGTGTATGCGTGTTCCATTTGGAAGAGCTCAAATGCCCTAATCCCTTCAAAGGGTTTACCTCTGGGAGTGAGAGCTTCGAAGGGTTGAGGGGTGTAGGGGACCAAACAACTGTTTCTTGAAGTGCCCTTCTGTGTCATCGTCCCGTGCCCATACAAAATTTCTAACTGGCATGCACTGCTTCAAGTCAGATTTCGATCAATCTGCGCAGTCGAACACACCTAATGTGTTGCATGTTTTATTGGTGCAAAGGTAAGTGTATATGTATATATATATATATATATATATATATATATATATATATATATATATATATATATATATATATATATATATATATATATATATTGTACAAAATTTGCAACTTTTTTTCAGACATTTAGAATTTAATTTAATTTAAATTTCAAAGAATTAAAAATAAAATGAAAACTCTGTGAACACTTGCATTTTTACAACACTTTAAGTGTGTCCCATCAGGTAATGAAAAGTTCTACACACACTTGTGGTCTTCAAGCTCACATGAACACTTGGACCAAATACAGAAAATATGTCATATAAGTAGTCAAGTGTGGGTATTTGGAGACGGCATTAGTAATTATCTAATTTAATGCAAGCTATTTATTCTTTCTCTTGTACTTCCTCTCTCACATCATTCTCAGTTAAATATTGATGCATGTCTGATGTCAGCTGTATCTTTCTAAAAAAATATATTTATAAGAAAAAAAATCTAATAATGGTTACTTTCTTCAGATTTACTAGTTTTTACTGACTGTGTCACTACTTAGTCAACAGTGCAAATCATACAGTGACGAGTGTAGTCTGCATTGTTGTCATGTTATGTTATACTTTTGTATTTGGCATTGCTGTGCTTTCGTTGTTGTTGTCAGAGTCTACAGTACCTCACACATTTCACTGCTTAGTTTGTGTAAATTGTTCAAATGACAATAAAAGACTCATGACCTTTTAACACAATTAAACAGACTTCAGGGAGCTGAAAATAAGAATTTGATGCTTAAAACAACTGAAAAATGTATTTTCAAATTAAGAAGGAGGATACATTAAGATAAACTTGGAACATAATCATTTAAGTTTGTTTCAATGCCCCTCCCTTGTCTTGGTATATGAATATTAAAGTGTGTTCACAGGAACAAATATATCAGTGTCAGACTCCAACAGGTCTGACAGAATAAAAATAGATAATCTTGAGCTATTCTATTTCAGCTCCACTGCACTAACCATTATTATAAATACGGTTAATACCACCATTATGATAAAGAGACATCAAAATATTGTTCCATTTCTCTTCTTCATTGAACACACTGGAATATAACTTCTCATAATGGCAAATAATACTGTACAATTTAATACTGAATGACAACATTTCTGTAGAAAGCTTGCATGTTTGTGAGTGTGACATTTTGTGAAAACATGTTACAAGATTATCAACATAATTAAAAGATCTTCTGTAACACATGAGGTACATTTGTATGTGTTTAATCTGTCATGATGTTTCTAAAGATCTGACTGCAGGTTTCAGGAAGTCTTGAGTCTTTAACACAGTCTGTGTCTTTAACCGTCTGTCATCATTCGGTCAGTATGGAGCTCAGTCAACTTCCTCTTGTGCTCTGTGAGTATTATTTTCTCTAAATGTATTTTAGTGGAATTGCTATTATGTTACGTAAATGATCAAGTGTTTTAGTGTTTCTAGATTTATGTTTTCTTTCGCTGCTCTCAGAGTTGAGTTTGAGAGATGAGTTTTGTGCAGTTAGTGCTGTTTGTGAAAGAAATGCACTCTGTTGTGTTGTAGATCAGTGTGTTTGTTCAGTCATTCAGTTTTGTGATGTGTAATGGTGTTGAATCAGTTCTGTTGGTTTGTCTTTATTCTTCTGCGTGTGATCAGAAAGTTCCCTAAACAGTTTTCTGCTATGACCAAATCTATAAAATACCAGTCAGATATTTTCATGTTTGTCTGGACACATATACAGTCCCCCACACAATATTTTAATATTTGGTCATATTTATAATTATCAGCTCAATATTCACATTGTAATGAGTTTTTCCCTTTGTATTTTTAGTGCTGATTTCAAACATCTACTCTCAACATACTGAAGGTGAGTCAATTTAATTCATATATTTTTATCACATATGAGTGATTCTACGGTAACTAAAAAACCAACTGAGAGTTGAGAAATTACTTACACTTTTTTATGATTATAAATGCACCCTTTTTACATGTTGAAATATTCATGTGACAATTCTGAGCTGTGAAAAAACAAACAAACAAACAAATAAAAAAAAACATCAATCTATCAAAAACAGCAGATACAAAGTTCTGGCATGAAACTCTATGATTGTTCAGTCCGATAGGTCTAACTCGATCTGACATAATGACATCATCACATGGCACAGCCGATTGGTTCATTCCTGTATCAGTAGCCAATGAGCTCGTGCTCAACATTCAAATATATGACTAGTGTTTGCTGTAGCAGTTTTGCAGCTTGTTTCAGAAACCCTCCACCTTCCCCAGCTCCACCTGTATAGATCTGCTACGAGGTGAATCATGTATGTAATATGGGGGTTATTTCATGTATGTTATATGTGCAGCAGCAGTTATTCTTACATTCTTAAAGCAGCATGTTGTGGATGTAATGGCAGTAGCAAGTCTCTGTACTTGCTCTGTCACAGCAGTGTAGCAGATTTATTCCACCAAGACCAAATACATTAACATTGTCATGTACATTACCATGTCAATCCCTCCGAGAGTTGTCATGACAGAAATATATTTCTTATATTCTCTGTGAAACTGAAATCAGAACAGTAAGAACAAGATCCTTCTGTTGGAAAACTTGTTGAAAAACAATTCATGTTTCCAAATTCCCAATGATTATATACTGACTGATCTTTTATAAATGACTACAACAGCTATAGAGAACAACACTTCAGTCTCATCTGATTTAGCATGTGTGTTTTACAGTCAAGTAACTGTGTTCATACAGTAAAATCAGCACATTATTTTCATTGTGAATTATCATTGTACAGAAAGACCAAAAGCCAAAGTGACCATCAAACCTGCTCAGCATGTATTCAGAGGAGAGACAGTCACTCTCAGATGTGACATATATGATGAAGGAGTCACTAGATGGCGCTACAGCTGGTATAAAGAAGGTTCAGTCAATGTTTTCAGTGAACTACAGGAACACACATTCAGTCCTGTTAAAGAGGTTGACGCAGGTAAATACTCCTGTTATGGGGCAGAGAAAGGAGGCTCACGCAGATCACAATGCAGTAATGCAGTTAGACTGACAGTATCAGGTGAGTATGATCAACTCTTTACATATACACATGAGTTTAACATGTTATTAATGAGTGATTTCTCAATTTCAGTTCCCAGAGCAGTTTTAAGTGTTTCTCCACAGACGTGGTTGACTGAAGGAGATTCATTGACTCTGATCTGTGAGGTTAAATGCTCCTCTACAGGCTGGACATTCAGCTGGTTCACTCTAACTGGTCCATCAGGTAAAATACAATGTGCTTCATGTAGTAACATGAATAAACTGGTTTCATAAAAAAAAAAAAAAAAATAGAGATTCAAAATATTTAATCATTGGGATTGTACCAACCCAAGTAATTTATAAGACATGTAAAAATATCTGCTCATTTCTTGAGGTAACTGCACATTTTTACTTTATACAGACTACAGCAATCATTATAATCTGCTCTCAGACAGCAGCAGAGGAGCTGGAGGAAACTACACTGTCAGTTCTGCTGCTCTAAAACACACAGGAGTTTATGTGTGCAGAGCAGAGAGAGGAAAACCAGCCTATAACACACAGTACAGCAACACACAGTTAATATGGGTCACTGGTGAGCTCAAACTGAACCACAGAATGAATGAAACACTCTGAAGCTTGAAGTGTCTTGAAATTTTATCCTGTCATAATATGCAGCTACTTTTTAATAGTGTTAATGAAGAAAGATGCTTTTGCTGTCAGGTGTAGTTACTGCATCTACTAGCAGGGCCTAAATAGACCAAACTAACCAGAAAATTGTCATGAAAAACTAAAATATAACTATTGTCACAAAAGTGTTAATTACATAAGTGGACCTGAGGGAAAATAATCAAGGCGTAATAAAAATGTATAATCTGAGCTATTTAATATATAGTGTTTTCATTATGAAATGTATTTTTAATTGTTATGTCATTGACCACACCTCAATTCTAGAAGGCACTCTATCAAAAACACAGGACACTCCATCAATGTGCACATCAGCAAATTTTATAGGCTGGACCATATCAACACTTAATCAGTCATTTTACAGTTTGATTAATATCTGCCTACTAATTATATTTTAGTAAATTAATATACAACACATTCAGCTAACTATAAATACTACTAGATTCACACTGTATAGGTGAAGAAGAACTGACTCCTGAGTTGAGTCTGGTTCCTCCCTAGGTGTTTTTTTTCCTCCAATAGTAACACCTTATGCAGGTTTTTGTTGTTTGTCACTACAGTTGTCCTTGGCTTGTTTGCTGATGGCATAATGACAAATTTATTAATCATTATACCAATAAAACTATCCTGACTTGATTTCCAAATTGTATCTGTAATTGTCTTCTCAGGTGTTTCTCCTCCAGTGTCTCTGATCATCAGTCCCAGCAGAACTCAACACTTCACATCTGTCTGTCTCTATCTGAGCTGTGAGGACCAGAGTGACTCTACTGGATGGAGCGTGAGAAGAAACACAGACAAATATGGGCTGAAATATTGTTCATCATCAGTGTGGGGATCACAAACAGGATCTACTTGTACAATCAGATCCACCATCATATGGGACACTGGAGTGTACTGGTGTGAGTCTGAATCTGGAGAGAAAAATCATCCTGTTAATATCACTGTACACTGTGAGTCTGTGTTCATTTGCCCACGTCATGTAAACAAATAAATGTTTATTTATAAATACTGTATCATTATTATTACTATTGTAACTTATTCTGTGCATAATTACTAGAGCGTCTTCCACTGAACACTTCTTGTTCAGTTGTGCTGTTGTTGTCTCCACATTTTTGATCCATTCTTTCCATATTTTTACTGTTTGTCAGTTGATGTTTGCTCTGTTTCTGTAGTTGGTGTGATTCTGGAGAGTCCTGTTCATCCAGTGACTGAAGGAGATACTCTGACTCTACACTGTTTATATCAACATACAACACCACCAAACCTCAGAGCTGATTTCTATAAAGATGAATCACTCATCCAGAGTCAAACTACAGAGATGATCATCTCTAATGTCTCAAAGTCACATGAGGGTTTCTACTACTGCAAACACACAGAGAGAGGAGAGTCACCCAAGAGCTGGATCTCAGTCACAGGTGAGACTAGGAACTATAAACACTATTGAAATGCTTCTGTATAATATACAGCACTAATATGACTGTAAAATGTATTCATCTCAGCTTGGTCCTGTTGTGGCGCTACAGAAACAACAAAGGTTCATCTTCTGCCATATTAAAATTCAATGATGCAGACTATTTTCCTAAACCTGTGATGTGTCGTCCTACCACAGCCTAAGCTAAGCATCTAAAACTTTATTGTTGACTGATTTTAAATTTTGGGTAGTTTTCTACTGGGCAGGTACTGCTCCAAATAATAGACTACTACAGATTAGCCATTTATGTATTTAATGTGTATTTTTCTGTGGGCTTAAATTCATAAGATGCAATAATTTATTACAGGGACTGATCATATTTATGACTCCATTGATGCAACAATTAATAATGACACACAAATAAGCACAGGTAACTAATGATGTTACAGAAGGTAAGTATGTCATGTTGGTCATTTACCAATGCAGTACTTATTTTCAAAATAATTAAATCCATCTTTGTTTTACATTTCACTGTGATAGCTATTTGCAGAAAAAATCAGTTCACTTTTTTTCTGTTATTCATTGTAGAGATTGTAAGTGGAGCTACTGAACTCACCAATGCTGAGATTGAACTCAAATCTACAGAAAAACAGAAGAAGAAAAAAGCAAATAAAGGTAAACTGAAACAAAAGACAACAGACATGACAATAGTGTTCAGCAGAGCTAAAGACCTCTGAGGTAAAAAGCCCCTTTGATTTTAATTTCTCCCACAACACTAAATAGCAACAAAAACACCTCAGTATTTTCTTAAACACTCATTTGTGAAATCAGCCTGATCCATAAAGATCATTGCATGCAAATTACAATAAGTTGATTCTGAGGTAATTTGGCCAAACATATAATTGTTTTAACATAAATAATTGTATTATTTCTGTAGAAGCTGTAGAGATTTTATGAATATAAATTGAATAGTGGACACACAGTGAGCACTGGTGATATTAACTGTTGGCATCTTTTAGGGAAAACCAGTGAAAGTTCAGACACTGTTTACTCTAAACTGACCCTGGTGACCCATCAAGGTGAGTGTCAAAATAAAAACATCAATCACAGTTCACAAGGAGCTGCTGAAAACTGCATCTACAAGCATCGTTGAGCATCTAAACATAAAATGAAAAATGCAAAAATTCAAATGTGCAGTTTTTAATTCATTTACACATTTTCAGCTGGCGGATCTAGTTATGTGACGTTTGCTCAGACTGAATCTCCAATGGCTTAAGTAGATACTTTCAATCACAGGACAGTGATGAGTTTAGGTTGAGAAGGACTGAAGAATGACCAGGATTGTCAATTATTTATCATCTTTGTGATGCTGAACACTTGGCAAAAGATTTTTCAATATTTAATGTCCATGATTATCTTTTTAGCTCTGTTCTGTATTATTAAAGGTTACGTCATTACATGGAAAAGTAAATTCTTTATTGTAAAGTATTGTAAAGTTTTTTTTTTTTAATTGTTGTGAAAGTTTCAGTTTCTCTTTTGTTCTTCTTGATCTTAAATGTATTTGTAGCAGGGTTTTTATGTTAATTGAAACATGAGGGAATTTTAAAATTGTGATTTCCAAGCCTGAAAAAACATGTAACTGTTCTAGGTTGGAAAAAGTTGTGTTGTAAATGTATGTAGTGAATGTTGAATTTTCTAGCTATTTGTAGCTCTAAAATATTTCATTGCTATCAATAACTCAATGTGAGTATAATCTTTAGATTTGAAAAATGCATAAAACTGGTCAAAACTGTTTTTTGACTTATGTTGCAGCTTGCTTGTTGTTCTTAGTGAGAAATTAGAATAATTGTTCACAATTATAATTATAAACTGTAGTTTTGCTGTGTGATTTATACTTTTTGTTGTTTACAGTAAAATCTTTATTACAATAAAATAAGGTTTAATTGCTGCCCATCTGTTTTTAATGTAGCTAACGTCGGCAGCTCCGTGTCATCTACACACTTGTTAAACTTTGAGGAGTGACCCAGCAAACATGCCTGCGTGGGTTTACTGTGGGTGGGCAGAGTGAACCCACACTAAACCCACATGGGGCCCATGCCCATAGCCCATGCGGGGCCCACAGCAGTGTTACCCTTAGGGGCCCTATGTGGGTTTTGAGTGTCAAAATAAAACGAAACCCACTCTGGGCCCTCTGTGGGTTTGCCCTTTTGGGCCCTCATGATGGTTTTCTGGGGGCAAGCCCGCAGTGGGCTAGCCCACACGAAACCCACTCTGGGCCGCCTGTGGGTTAGCCCATGTGGGGCCCATAGCAGTTTGCTCATTTGGGCCCCCATGTGGTTTTTCTGTGGGCAGTCCATCTTGTTAACAGCAAAGGGCAGCAAAAACTAAACTTTTTTATACGTTTTAAGATTGGATTCTAATCAAACTTATTTTTCTAATTTTTTTTTATATCTACATGCAAATGTTACATTAAAATTATATTTCTGTGTCAATGGCAGTAAAATGTAAACAATAAGTTGTCCATAACAAAAATGTAATACAATTGTACTCATGAATTTACATACCCCTTGCAGAATAAATGTTAATAATTTTAACAAAATAAGAGGGATCATGAAAACTGCATATTGTTTTTTTATTTAGTAATGTCCTGAATAAACTATTTAACATAACAGATGTTTATATACTCCACAAGACAAAATAATAAATTAATTTATATAAATTACCCCGTTCAAGTTTACATACCCTTTAATCTTAATACTGTGTGTTGGTTTTGTTTTTCCGTTTAGTATTGCACTTTAGACTACAGAAATATTTACTTGTCTTGCAGAAGACAGTGTAAGCGCAATTTACCCTGATCATCCAATTCAAAAAGTTTACACCCCCTGGCTCTTAATGCATTGTGTTGCTTTCTTGAGAATCAGTGAATGTTTCCATCTTTTTATAAACGTTACTGTATGTATGAGTTCAATTGTCCAATTGAAAAGATGGATTTCAAAATCTTACATTTACTTTTGAAAAGGGTTCAAATATGCAGATGCTGCGGGAAAAAAAAAATAATGTGCAGGGAGCTGGAGGATTTTTCTGAAGACCAGCAGACCAGCAATTTATTAAATATTTCTAAAAGGAAAAAGGAAAAAAAATAATTAATGATAAAATACATTAAAAGGCGCATCAGCTCTTCAGCATGTGATTAATTCTAGCCAATGAGAACTCGAACTGCTGGAACTCTGCATCGTTAAAGAGCGGTCATTCAGGCTGCGACTGGTACCGCCAGGCTCAACTCAGTCAGGTAACGTTTAATTTTCTTGGTTCATTTCTGAATTTTCTATTAAAATTAGTCAAAATAGTTAAATTAGTTTACGTCCATTTTGGTGTTAACTTGGATTATTGTCATTTTTCGTTGCTGTTTACATGATGAAGTAATAATAGCCGAGCAAGATGGAGCTAATCTTTGTTTTAAAGTCTTATATAGCACAATACAATGCTTCGGCTACATGCTTATCACATCTTGTTACATATCATTAATGTATCTGTTTATAACTGATAGACATCAGTAAATTCTCCACGCTGACCGGTAACTGTTACCGTTAGGACAGTTTCGCTAACAATATTTGCTTAAAGATTATTACAAAGATACAGCCATATTACTGTCATGTTATTGTTACTTAAAAAATGATATATCATACAATTTTATCCATAATATCTTTGTAGGAGTTGCGCGTCTGAAACAAGCTGTGGCGTGCACAGAGAGAGAGAGATAATTGAATTGAATTTTAAAATGCCTTTTATTACTATAAGTCACACTTTGTTAAAACACTTGTTTCAACAATTCCAGTGTTACATTATATAAAAAGCTTTGCCAGTAGCTGTAGACAAGTTCAAACACAAGTGTTTTTCAGCGTCTAGAAATTGTCCCTTACAACCCTCCAATTTGGGTAGCAAGGCAAAAAAAGGGAAACAATCTTCAGAATTGGTGACATTTACTCCTCCATGATTGTCCATCAGTAGACTTTTTTCTTCATCACTGACCAGTGTCTTCCAGTTCTTTAGCATCTGTTCAACAGTCCGCAAAGACCTGACCTTTAAACAAGAGGCCACTTCTTCTGTTTTTTCAAATTCCATCCTAGCAACACGAATCAAATGACCAAAAGTGAAGATCTGTGAATTCAGCAACAGTGCATTAAGTCCATGAAAAGAAGAACTGTCCTTTGTTAAATCAAAACGAGCTCCATTTATTAAAGGCTCTTCCAAAAGCCAGTGGAGAGAAGGTGTTGTTTCATTTCTCTGCAAGTCAAAAAGACTCCAAACCTTAAAGAGATTGTTAAAAAACACTGGCAGTCTACTCACATTCAGTTTAAGGGGGTCCATTAAAAACAAAGATTTATCCAACCCCAATCCTGCAAAGCTGTGTAAAATGGAGCATGTAACAGCCCGCCAACAGAATGCTGCTATTCTACTTTTTAATTATATCAAACCATGACCACCCTCCTCTTTAGGTAAATGCAGCACGCTCTGTGGGACCCAATGCAAGTTATCCCAAAAAAAGTTGATTAAAAAACACCTTGAATTTCTACTATAAGTTGTGAGGGAGGATCCAAACAGGCCAGCCTATGCCAAAGACTGGAAGCTACTAAATTATTCACAATTAGTTTTCTCTCTTTGTATGACATCTTTGATATTAGCCATTTCCATTTATCAAGTCTATCTTTCACCTTATCAACAACCCCTTCCCAGTTTTTCTGAATAAACATTTTATCTCCCAAATCCACACCTAAATACTTAACCCCTCTTGTTCCCCAGCTCAAACCATCAGGAAGGCTGGGTTTCCCGTTTGACCAATTTCCAATTAAAAGTGCTTCACTCTTGCTCCAATTAACTTTTGCAGATGATAAAACTTTGGAATCTTCTAAAACTTCCATTAATACTTGGACATCATTTTGCCCATCAATTAAAACCACCACATCATCAGCATAGCCAGACAAAGTGATATTGTTTTTACAAACAGGTAAGTTCAGACCACAAACTTTTTCTCTCAATTGTTGCAACAAAGGTTCTATAGCAAGTGAATATAACATTCCAGAGAAGTAGCAACCTTGTCTTATACCCCTGCAGACCTTAAAAGGAGTGCATAAGCCACCGTTTATTTTCAGCACACTTTCAACATCACCATAAAGCACTTTCACTTTATCAATAAAATCCTGACAAATTCCAAAAACTTCTAATGTTCTCCACAAGTAAGGGTGCTCAACCCTAAGCTTTTTCTTGATCTAGTGAAATAAGTCCAATATTAACACCGAGCAACTTGGAGACATCAAACATATCCCGCATAAGGGTAATATTGTCAAAAATAGACCTACCCAGAACACAATAAGTCTGATCTGGATGCACCACCTGATCTATTACTTTCATTAACCTGTTAGCTAAAACCTTAGAAAGCAATTTATAATCGGAGTAAGACAGGACGCCAGTTCTTAATTTCTAAAAGATCTCCTTTTTTGGGAAGAAGAGTAATGACCACGCTACGGCTACTAACCGGCAACTTGCCTGAGGCCAAACTAGCATTAAGCAAGTGCAAAAGATCCTCCCCTACCTCTGTCCAAAAGAATTTATAAAATTAAACTGGAAGTCCATCAATTCCGGGAACTTTTCCAGAATCCATGCCTTGTAGGGCCTTGTGCAACTCCCCCAGGCTTAAAGCGCCTGAGAGATCTGCATTGGCCCCCTCTGACATTTGATTCAGGCCTACAAAAAAGGAACTCTCAGAATCCCACCCTGCTCCCAATTCATTCTTATACAAGTTTTCATAAAACGTGCAAGCTCTTTTACGTATTTCTGCATGACTAGTTAAAATATCTCCTGTCTCAGAGCGCAAAGCATGCAGAAATGTTTTTGTCCATTTTTCTTTTTTTAAGACAAAAAAAATATTTGGATGGTGCATCCATCTGTTCATACTTAAAAAACAAGAACGAATCAGAGCTCCTTGTGTTTTCAACCCCAGTAGGTCTGCTAACTGTGTTTTTCTGTTTGAGATCATCTCTGCATAATTTTGATTACTTGTTGAATCAGCTAAACTTTGTCATTTGATTATTTCTGTCTCCAAGGCCTTCATAGAATTATTTAACTCTTTGGTGACGTTGCAAGTGTACTGTTGACAAAATTGTTTTATTTGAACCTTTCCAAAACCCCACCATTGCTTTAAATCTTGAAACGAATCTTTGGTTTTTCTAAAGTCTTCCCAAAAACAGCTTAAAGACATCCTTAAAGTCCTTATACAAAAAGAAAAAGAAAAAAAAAGATAGAAAAAAGATAGAAAAAAGGAAAAACTCGCACGAGAGTCGCCACTCACGCTCACTCACACAATGCCCCACTCACTCCCAGCATGCTCCGCGAGAGAGAGAGAAAGACTCTTGTTGGAGTACAGTATTTTACTTGCATATTATTGGACCCTTGTGAAGAAGCCTTCTTCACAAAAATTTTTTAGCAGGTAAATCGCATTTATTCTTGTTTGTTTTCTGAATACCATTAATTTAAGGATTTGCAATGAAGTGAGGTAAAGTAAATGCTAACATTTATGTGTACAATGGCAGCACGGAGAAAAGGCATGACTTGTTTTGGAAGTTTATTTGGCAGAGAAAATTATTTGACAACAATTAATACCCAATATTAATGAAATAAACTCAAAGTTATGACTGCTGTGTATTTACACTTCACTACTGGTCTGCACTTGACAGGGCGCGTTTATCTGCTTAGAGTATTTTTAACCCAGTGCAACTTATTGGAACTGTATGAACTATAGGTTAGGCCTACTCACCTTAATTGTTATTATGTGATTTATTTATTGATTGATTGATCTATTTATTTATTGGAAAAAAAATAAATAAATAAATAAATAAATGTCCTGCTTGCATTTTCAATGGCAGAGAATCATGATTTTCACCTTTTTTTTAATGTGCCATCAAACCCTGCCATCCAGCGGAGGACTATTATTCTGCGAAACTGCGGAAGAACTGACGGGGCATGGTTTGATCTTCGGCTGACCAATCAGCAGAAAGGGGCGTTTCGTTCCGCCCACATGTAGAAATCGAATATTCAAGCTGTTTATTCATTTTTCCACCCCTGAACGAAAAACGAAAAATCAAGCTGAATTCTTGTTTTTTGTTTTTCTGGAAAAAAATGAAAAAAGGAGCCGTTTTCTCAGGTTTCTTCTTTCAATATTGAATAAAAAAAAAACGAATGGACCAATGATACACAGATTAATGTGAGCGGACATTATGCAAATATGTTACTTAGTGACGTACGGCCATAACAGAAAAAGATTCAAATTCCTGACAACTCCTTCAGGCGATTGTTAGCCGACTCTTTTTTTTTTTTTTGATAGACAATAACTTTATTTATCGTGCAGTCGACTTCACAACTTTGCAGATCATTTATGATCACATACAGCTATATGACACACTCTGTGAAAGGTCATATTTAAAAAGGCATAATAGGAGCTCTTTAAAAGATGGTATATCAAATAAGGGTGTAATGGTTCCCACTGTAAACATTGTGTACACCAATATTAATGTATATAATAATGTATATAAAACGTTTGCATATCCTATGTGAAAAATAAATCAAAATGTAAAAAAAAAAAAAAAAAACACCTCTGATAATTATTTAAATATGCAGTATTTTTCTACTATTCAATTTAGCTTCTGTAACATTTACAGTGTATTTATAGTGTATTAAGGCTCATCTGAGCTGCCTGAAAACCAGCCTCATCTTGTACAAGGAAATTCAATGGTTAAACACAAACGGTGAGAAATCAGCAAAATGTAGTGCTGTAAGCTGCAAAAGAGAGGAAAACACTCAGGTTTATCAAATAATATCCCCTGGGCTAGGATGCAAACCAGGGACCTTCTTGCTGTGAGGTGACAGCACTACCTACTGAGCCACTGTGCCGCCCTACTTAAGTTCCTTACAACATACAGTTACAACATACAGCTGTTTGTCCAGTTTTGCACATACCCTAGAATTCACCAAGTTTCAAGCCCAAATTTGACCATCCAGGAAGCAATTTTTTAAATGCCATATGTGACAAGGCTGTATCTCAGCTCACTGTATCACCTGGAGGAGGCAGTGAAATGTTCTTTTTTATTTTGTGTGTGGTCAGCATTTTACAGAAGTATTAGAGCAACAGAAAGAAATAAATAAGAAAACTTCTGACAAACAGCTCTTATCACACTGCACAGAATAGAGAAACATGACTTAGGAAAATGTGAATTTTGCAAAAGTTACATGTCATGAAAATCCTTTTTCTTACAATATCTGACAGTAACAGAAGAAGATAAGATGATATAGTTTAGTCCATAATTCAGTTTATCAGTTACTCATTACCTTGCATAAAACTCCTTAAAATCAAGAAGGGATTTCCGGTACAACCAACCTGAATTTTTTTCACTACATTACAGACAACATTAGGATGTGCTCATATACTGTACTTTACCAAGGACTGCTGTAGTTATAAGTAGGTGCTGCACTGAGAGAATATTGAGACTGTATTAAAAATTGCACTGTATTAAAATAAACTTGTTTCTGGTGATTAATTTGGATTTTGTTGTTGTTCACTGTACAGTCTGTTATACTGTAAATGTGTTAGTAGCAGATGAGAATCTGTAAAGAGTAATCAGCAGCCTTTTTATTAGACTTGAATCCTATTTTATTAGACTTGAATCCTTTTTATTAGACTTGAATTTATTTGATTTATATAACTTTTTGAAATAATTAAGTTTGGAAAGAACTCATTGCCAGATTAGTACTGCTTTGTTTGCTTCTTACATTACTAAAGAAAATAACTGCATTCTTGACACGTGATGAGGAAGTTGACAGAGAGACATAAGTTTGATTTGCTACAGAGAGCTGCCTTTATATATTCAGTTAAACAACACTCAGAGTAAACCTGTGAGGGAAATACATGAATGGGTTATAACTGAATAATAAAGAATGAAATTCAATTAAGAGTAGATTTTAAACACTTTATGGTTTGTTTTGGACACAAACTCCTCCTTGTCAGGTGACACATGAAAGTAAAACTATTACAGTTGTACCTGTTTGAGGAAGCAAACTACATTAGGAGAGAAAAACACAGTGAGTACCAAGATTTCACATCATATTTGATAGCCAAAATCAATCCTGACTGGTTTAAAGTGAAGTATAGCAATAAGTAGTATCAGATATTTTAAAAGTAGTTTAAATTACATTAAATGATAAAACAGATTCTGTAAATCGTAGATTGCACCTTTACTTTCAATTTAAGCTTGTCTGAATTTGTTATGCTGTTTGTGAATAATTTGATTCTGTGTAAATAATGTCAGGAGAAAATTGTTTTTCATGTGTGCAGGTTGTTACCGTGGACTGACTGTTGAGACAGAGGTGAATTTGAGAAAATTAAATGCTGAGATGATTCATAACTCACTCTGTGGATCAACATCTGTATCTGTTTTTCGATGAAACCATGACCTCCAGAATGAATCTCTCTGAAGAACATGAAACAAAGATAAAGACAGTCAAGAGGTGAGAGAACTTGATATGCTTCACATGTTCAATGTTCAGAAACAATAAATGCATACTACAATAGCATTTTCATTTATAGTCTGATTCAGGGGGGTGAATCAGATTTACCTGAACACATCAATGTGTCTGTGAGGAAAAACCAACTGATGGATCTTTCAGATCTCTGCAGAGAGGAAGACTCTTCTGTTGAGCCCATGTGAGATATTATGAGTGTCAAATATACTGTAGGTGTATTATAGACATTGTCATCAGGCGTCCCTGTTACTGCTGGATGTTTCGGTGTCTGTCTTTATATGTGTGTGTTGGCCTATTTTATTTTATAATACATGAATGAAAAGGGCACATTCCTTTTATTTATAGAAATATAATACTTTAACATTTTAACTAACAACAGTCACATCAGACTCCTCAAGTGAAAGATGAACATTTAACCCTTTCACACGTGAGTTTAAAATATTCTAGCTGAGCCCCCAGGGTGAGTTTTTTTAGGCTACCGTTATTTTAGAACGTATCGCCTTATTATTTCCATGGCGACGCGTGTTTGTCACCTGACAAAATGCAGCCGCGCTGTATGACACATGTATCACTTTTATATCGTTTTTTCTTTCTTTCTTTTGTATTATTAATATTCACAAACGTGCTCACTGTATTATGAAATATCTGATATTCCGATTCTGAAATATGTACAAGTAAATGTAGCCTATTTGGAGATTTAAACACTTTTATAATGAGCGTGTTAGTTGATCTATGCCGAGTGATGGGCGCCGCCATGTTAGTTCGCGCTGAATCTGAGCTGTGGAATTTACAAGACCCAAATTCATCCTCTCCTCCCGAAAAACATTAAAGTAAGTCTCCGGTGAGCTGGGAGAAGAGTAGAGTAAACTGTATAGTTACCTACACAATGTGTATATGATATCAATAAAACATGTCGTCAGATAACATTTGTACCCAGCAAACACAGTACGTTGTGACGACGTCGTCATTTCGCCGTCCTTTGGTCAGCGCGACATTACTTTATGGCGACGTTGTGAGGACGTCGTGGCAAAGTTCCATTTTTTTAGAATATTGGCTAACCTCCCAGAAACGTCGTGGGCACGTCCTCAAAAGACGTCGCTAGTTAGTCGCATGGGAACGTTGTAGCGACGTGGTCAGCTGGTCTCCAGATAACTTTTCATATTATTGCACTATATGTATTTGGCCTATCTTTTTAAGGTGTACACCATTTGGATAGCCTATAATAAGGGAAATATACTTAATTAATCAAGCATTTTGCGTGATGGCATGAATTGTTATAGAAATATAATAATTATGCCGTCATTTAAAATGTAGATATATATTTGTCATCAAATTAATGACAAAACAAAAACCAAATAGTTTGTTAGCAAATAGCAATAATTTATGCTTGTGAATGACAGAAGAAATGTATTGAAAAACGGCATGGGACAAGTGAACATTTAAACCAGCGCACGTCACTTTTTGAGTACTGCGTAAGTGCGCGTGCCCGTCACTTTAACGGTCAACTTCCAACAGACGGACGCGAAGGAAAAGGTAAGCGCTATAAATCTATTTTTATCCATCGTTTTTGCTGATATAACGTTAGATATCAAGTAAGATGAGTAGTGTTTTGTATTTTTGTAGGTTTTCTATATTAATTTAGTAAATAAATGCCATGTTTGGTTAGCTTATGTCGCGGTCGAGGTAACGTTAACTGCTAAAATCATGAGATAAAATTGTATTCCTTCTTTTTAGTTTAGTTTGAAATGTAACACAATAAACTATACAGTATTCACTGTCAAATTAAAAAAACTTCAACCGTGCTTGCTTTTTATGCTAGTTAACGTTACCTTTCATTCACAAATAGATCTGATACGTTCGTCTTTAGGTCCTGACTGCCAATGAACCAGGCAATGATTCAGTGAGTTGCTTATAAGAAAAGATGCTCATTTGTTACTACCTAGTAGACTAAATGTTTTATTACTTGTTGTAAAACTAACATACTTTTTATTAGCAGGTGGAGAGATAGTCTGGGCAGCACCAGGCCGACAACTATTATGATTATGAGTAGGGATGATTATCGAGAACAGGTACGCATTTGGCTCCTGACTTGTTCAGTACTGAAAAACTGATATAAGCTACAGGACCAACAATGCTGCTATTGGTTTTTGTAATGTTGATTCTTTCCTCTTTAGACATAACTGCATATCATCCAAACCATCTCCAAGTGAATGGCAGCAAGGATCCAGGATCAAGAGATAATCCATCATGAGAACTGTTTCATAGGAATCAGCGAATCCTGGGTGAAAAACTAAACCTCATTATTTCAGTGTCTCTCAGGCACAATTATAGATTTAAATTGATTTTAGTGGCTTATATATTTATATTTCAGGCCTGCCTGACCATTCTGTTGCCCTGGATGTGAAGACACGCTGAAACTGCAATTCTCATGGTTGAAAGAGTTGCGCATCGATATCCAGACATACAAGAAGCCTTCCTGGACCCACACGACAAAATGCTCAGGAGGAGAGGCAGGTAATCCACAGGGTTGGTTTCACAATTTACTCATAACTAGATAGATATTGAGGAAGATTTTATTAACTGAAATATAAAGGAATCATGTACAAATTAATTTACTATCATAATCTTGCTGTTCTACTCTATATTTTGCTGGACAAGCACATACTGTTATGGTTAGTGGCCCACCGGTGAAGGTATGAGAGATGGTCGAGCACAGTATGCCCTTATTTGGAGAGTTACTAGTAAAATCCTGCTATAAGAAAACATCTGTCTCCCCTATAGTGTTTACTTAGGGGACCCCCCGATAATTTAGGTTGACATGCTTACGTGAGAAAACCAGTATAAAAGCTGTCCTCAACCAAGTAAAGATCAGTTCTCTATAGACAACTCGGCTTGATTGTTTCGGCAATGAAGTCTATCTTTTGGCATCAAAACCCAAGACTCAAGAGTAATTCTTTGATGAGAAAGAGGGGAAACCACAACAATATCACTTAAAGGAGTCTTTTAAGTCTACTTCCAGATCAAAAATTAGGGGTGCACCAATACCGGTATGTGGTACTGTACGAGCTTGACGAGTTAATATCGTTTTCTCACAAACATTACTCAGAAGTTTGTAGTTCTGTCAGATATGACAAAAAAAGCGCAATTCTGTTGCATGATCTTTATTGATGTTCGCTCACTTAGCACAGGCATCATTTGGATTAAAACTAATTTGGAAATATAAAATAAAATTTATAGGGGCATTCACTATACAGCATACACAACTTTACTTAGTGAAAATATCACTGTTAGGAGATTTATAACGAGTAGTTCCCTGCATTATTACAACAAAACGCGTGATTACAGTAGCTGCTGCAATGGAGCAGCTCTAATGCTAATAAATTAAGATGTACCATAGAGCAAAAAATGAACAGTGAAAGTAATGAAAACTTAAGTGTAAGTGTTAAGCGTGAATTAAGTGTAGACATAACTGAAAGATATACAGTCAAATCAAAAATTATTCAGACACTAGTATAATTTTTATTAATTTATTTTTTAATTAATGGGTGCAGGACACTATAGTTCATTTAGGTAAATCAGCAAAATAAAGTAAAAGTGACATATTATACCCCCAAAAAATTTCGTACAGTGGACTACCAGTAAAATTGATAATTTGGGATAAAAAATGATAAGTTCCATTTTGCATGAACCTGGTTGACAGCATGCCCAGTAGACTAAAGGCTGTCATTGAGGCTAAGGGTAAATCAGTTTTGGCTGATTGTAATCCATTACATACCTTTCTATCAAAGTTATGTGACATTTATCAAGCTGAATTTGTTCTGACACAGTTTAACTCTGAGTTCTTGTCGTATTTTATTACCTGTTTCTAAACTATAGCAAATAGGCTGTGTTATTGAGAAATGTTGTCTGATAATGGGAGAAAAGGTGTCTGAATAAATTTTGGTTTGACTGTATCTATTTGATAAATGAAGTTAACCAACTAACATTATACATATTATTTTAGTTTCTGTAGCCAATATTTTATAAATTTACCAGTAAATTAAAAAACATTGGTATCGGTACTCAGAATCGGCAAGTACCAAAAATAAAAGCATCGGTATTGGTCGAGTACTGCAAAAAAGTGGTATCGGTGCATCCCTAGTACTCACCCCCGTGTCATCCAAGATGTTCATGTCTTTCTTACTTCAGTCATAAAGAAATTATGTTTTTTGAGGATTCAATTCAGCATTTTTCTCCATATAGTAGACTTCTATGGTGCCCCGAGTTTGTTAATGATCCCAGATGCGGTTGTAAACAATCTCAGCTGAGGAAGAAGGGTCTTATCTAGTTAAGCGATCAGTTATTTTCATAAAAATAATACAATTTCTATACTTTTTAATGTCAAACACTCATCTTGTCTTGCTCTGCCTAAACTCTTTTTTCGGTACATGACAGTTAGCATATGTCGAAGAACTCCCACCTCATGTTCTCCCTCAACTTCAAAATCATCCTATATTGCTGTTTTACCTTTTTTGTTATGGTTATTTGATCTTCTTTGCTTGTTCACTGTGCAAAGACTTGGTCATAATTTCAAAAAATATAATTTCTTATGACACTCCTTACAAATATGTATACAAACACACATACCTTAGGATGACTATTCTCCTTTAAGTATAGTACATGCACTTAAACTTAATTTTTTTTATTTAAATTTTTGTTTATTTATATTGCACTTATATTGTATTGCACCTCCCGAGCTCCTGGTCATTTTTAATCATGTTTAAAAAAAAAAAAAAACATTGTAGTTGGCCTGAATTTGACCATTGTAAAGGCTCTCCCCTAAGGCTGCATGATAAATCGCATGCGATTGTCAGGCGCATTTAGTCAGTAAAGCCGGTTCTTTGATTCGTAGTAAATCTCCATCACGTGCGTTCAGCTGAAGCAGCAATTAATACATAGAGTCGTAAATCACTGACAAGATACGCAAAATCGCGCTCATAATCAAATGCGATTCATCTGCGATTATGAGCGCAATTTTGCGTAGCTTGTCAGTGATTTACGACTCTGTGTATTAATTGCCGCTCCAGCTGAATGCACGTGATGGAGATTTACTACTAATCAAAGAACTGGCTTTACTGACTAAACGCGCATGATAATTGCATGTGATTTATTGTGCAGCCCTACTGTCCCCTATGCCTAAATCATACACACAATCACTTTGCTGTGTTTCCCACAGGATTTTTTTGAGACTATGGAGGATGGCTGGACCTTGGTCTGCCTGGGGGATCTGGGGCCATGGCCTTGTGTAAGAAATAATGTACTGTGCAGTTTAAAGTTAAATCTGGTGCACTTTGAGAGTTCAGTATTAAGAGCGCCAACCCATGCACAGTGTGGAAATTTAACAAAAAAGAAAGTCTGTGCCAGGGTTCGTCAAATCTTACCCAGGAGGGCCAATCCACTGCAGAGTTTAACTCCAACCCTGATCACACTCGCCTGCCTGTGATTTTCTAATGATCCTGAAGACATTGATTAGCATGCTCAGATGTGTTTGATTAGGGTTACAGCTAAACTCTGCAGGAAAGTGGATCTCATGGGCCAGATTTGAGGATCCCTGGTCTATGCATTGACTCAACCCTCATTTTAGATATTGTAGACTCTTAAGAGTTTTGTGAATAGGTTTTATCCAAATTCTCTGTTATTTTTTTTGTGTAGATTTAAAGGAAAGGTGAAAAATGAGGAAGTCTGGGAAGAACTGAAGAAGGCAGCCATGAGGGAGGGAAGTAATCATCAGAATGTAAGTTCTTTGAGAATGTGTGCATTGTTTATTACAAGATGTGTTTTCATTTAAATGTAGTAATGTATACTGTTGGTCAAACTTTGAAATTAATCTTAAAATGTAAATCAATTCTGTGATCAAAGCTAAATTTTCAGCATCATTACTCCAGTTGTAAGTGTTCAAAATCATTGTAATATGCTGATTTGCTGCTCAAGAAACATTTCTGATTATTATCAGTGTTGAAAACAGTTGTGCTGCATAAATTGTTTGTGTACACTACAGTTCAAAAGGTTGGAGTCAATAAGATTTGTTTTTCTTTGGGAAGGCATTAATAGCAAGGATGCATTCAGTTGATCAAAAGTGATAGTAAATACATTTATAATGTTACAAAATATGTGTTTTGTTTTGTTTGTTTTTGTATTCATAAAATAATCCTGAAAAAACACTATTTACACAGAAATATTAAGTAGCACAACTGTTTTCAACATTGATAATCAAATCTTTCTTGAGCATCAAATCATCATATGAGAATGATCATGTGACACTGAAGGACTGGAGTTAAGGCAACTGAAAAATTCAGCTTTGCCTCACAGGAATGAAATACATTTTAAAGTGTATTTGAAAAACAATAGAGTTAAACAAGTTAAAAATAATATTTCACAATACAGTTTTGTACTGTAAGTTTGATTAAATAAATATAGGTGAGCAGAATAGACTTCTATCGAAAAACATTAAAACACAAAGACTGTAGATTTTTGACTGATTGTGTACAGCAACTGTTAATGTATAGCAACATTAACACGTAGATCCTCCCTTTCAGCTGCCAGAGAACGTTATTGGCAGTACAAGCTCAGGATGGTGAAGAGGAGGAAGAACATGTTTGACATAATTTTCTCATACCTTTGCCATGTGTTATAATAAAAACAATAAACCTGACTATAAATATATGTACATTTTGTTAAAAGTTTCTAGATTGCAAGGAATCTGAAGTCTTTGGCTCTGCACTAGAGGAACTCTTTGCTGAATAAGACCAAGTCATGAGCATGAGCCTCATCCTTCAGCGAAAGACTGCATCGACTCTCCATAAAAAAGATCAAGAGTGAAGTGTCACCCTCCTATCCTTCCCTCAACAGAGCCTGCATTCTGCTGCTGTGGTAAGAAAGACACTCTTCTTCTCACATCTGTCCAGAACCTAACTCTGGCTCCTCAGCAAAGAGTCTTCTCCACAGCTGGGGACAGAGGTCTCAGATTCTCCTGAGAAAGTCAACATGCTCATTTTCTGTGTTTTTTTTTTTGGGTGGGCCTAATACAGGGGAGATGTAATCTCTACATTGTTCTATTTACATATCTTTACGAATGTTGTTTTCTTTATTTCTATTATCTTCTAAGAAGTTTGAGTACTATGGTCCTTTGGTAATGACAATATTGTTTAGGTTTTGCTTTTGATAGTGAAGCAGTATTGAAGCACATCACCATCGGATATTTGTAGCAGGTGTTTCATACACAGGACACTCAGGAAACAAATTAACTTAAAGTAATAAAGAAGTCACTACTGAATTGTTTCCTATCTTTTTATCAGTGTGTTTTTTTTTTGTACCAGATAATAGGGAGTTGTCAATGAGTATTGATTAATTATTGATAAAATACAGATAAAATCATTAACTATACCCATCAGTAATGAGAAACTTTTCAGTAAAATTAAAACAATTCAGTAAAATTTACATGATTTATGTATTGATGTGTTCAATTATCTGTGCTCATGACTTGGTAACACTTTGCATGGTTAAAAAATAGGTGTAATGTTTGTAGAAATAACACTGAATAAATGCTGATTAATAAATGAATGCACTGTTTTTGCTCATTTAATGTTTAGAATGTAATGTTTTTGTAATGGTTTGCGTGTATGTATTGGATATATTTACTAAAATCTCCTATAACATTAAAAAAAAAAAAAAAAAAAAACATTAGAATTAAGTGTTCTATTTTTTATAGCAGAAAATGTTTATGAGTTTGTCATTTATATACCGATTTCAAGGTGGTACGAGCACATCCTCTGGACCGGACTAAAGGTGAGAAGTAGAAATTAAAAATATAAGAACGTGGTAGTTTGGTTGTTAGGACGTACTAGTTTGGTCGTTAGGACGTGCTTCTCACGTCCCAGCAACGTAACACTGTAACGTCGCCACTACGAATATGGGAATCACAAAGTTAGGTCGCTGGTACGTTATTTGGGACGTCCCTGCGACCAATCTGGTCCTTTAGAGTCACGTCCTCACAACGTGCCAGTTTGGTCGTTGAGACGTACTCACCACGTTCCAGCGACGTACGAAATAACTTCGCCACGACGAATATGGGAATCACAAAGTTAGGTCGCTGGTACGTTATTTGGGACGTCCCTGCGACCAATCTGGTCCTTTAGAGTCACGTCCTCACAACGTGCCAGTTTGGTCCTTGAGACGTACTCCCCACGTTCCAGCGACGTACGAAATAACGTCGCCACGACGAATATGGGAATCACAAAGTTACGTCGTTGGAACGTTATTTGGTACGTTGCTGCGACGAATATGGTCCGGTCCAGTAACGTTGTCACGACGTAACTGTGTTAGCTGGGTAAGGACCATTATTGCAGCTTCCATAGACATGGGCCTGTATTTTGCAAACTATAAATGCATCGTTTTACAAGGACTTATGTTTATTTAAATGTCTGGAACCTAAAATAAGCATTATATGGTTAAAAACACTGAATAGTTGCGATAATATGACAAGCGCTCAGCGCGTCTGATCTGGCTCAGCACCAGCCAAAGCGCCAAAGCAGATTTAAATTCAGCAGTTGATCACGTGACGCGCTGAACGTTCGAATCACACCGGTGTGATCGTAGCTTCAGGGACCAGCCAAGAATGATCACACCGGTGTTAAGGGTTAAGGGAGTTTCAGACAGTAAAAGTGTTTCTGTCAGAGCAATGTCGATTTTCAGAAACAGTTTTTATTGTTCTTATATTTCAGTTTGTGGCAGAATGAATCTCCTGAACCCAGCTGTGTGTCCATGAAGAGTGACGCGTCAATGCGTCATCCGACTGAATTCAGCTCAGGAGAATCATCTGCTGATCTGAGGTGATGTTTAGTTTACAGTATGAGAAATATATACAGTGATGATATGAATGATATTCATTCATTTACTGATGTGTATTAAATACATTAACACATATTTACAAAAATATTCAATATTTGTTTAACTACAGTCAAAAACCAGAATCACATACAGCAAAGAAGAACTTAGATGCAATTTTCAAGGTTGGTTTTGTGTGTTTGTGTGTGTCCGTCCCAACACAATTAACCCTCTGGGTAAAAGTATTTAGAAATGGAGAAATCTGTGAAATACTCTCTATAATAGTCACATTTACTTTCCTGCCCACGTAGGATCATTTGTAAGCCACTATAAAGCAGACCAGTGAACACTAAAGTAGAGAAGATGAATGCATATGTAACCTGACTGCTGCACAAAGATAAACATCAATCTAGCAAACAGCCAAACTCCCTCTTTTAACCTCAATATTTGTAGATGCTGATGTTTGAGCATACAGTAGAAGTTATTAGCAGGTGTGATTGTGATATAATTCAGTAATGTTTATTAGTGTTCATGCCTTAACTCTTATGTATGGATCCTTTGGTTCACCCTCTCTGTGACGGAATGGAGGTTTATTGTTTGAATATTCACTATGATTTCAGGAGCTTGAGCACAAAATCATTTCTGAGTTAAAAAGTTTTAAGAGACTACTGAGTCCAGATTACCCAGAATACTCAAAAAGAGACCATTATGATGATGATGAGGGTCATAACAGAGTCAGAGAGGGGCTTCTGAAGATCACACTGATCATCCTGAGGAAGATGAACCAGACAGACCTCGCTAACACACTACAGACCAGTAAGAGCTCTGGATCAGCAGATTATAGCCTGTATTTTTATTATGAACCTTCTGTCTTCAGTTAGTAATGTTGCTGAATGTCATGACACATCTAACACATCAAACCTAAAATAAACTTCTAAAATATTGCTCTGCCAATAACAACATTATTTCCTTTACTCAGAACTGACACCTGTTTATCAACAAAAACTCAAATCCAGACTACAGGACAAATATCAGAGAATCAGTGAAGGAATGTCCAATCATGGAGACTCAACACGTCTGAATGAGATCTACACAGAGCTCTACATCACAGAGGGAGGGAGTGGAGAGATCAATAATGAACATGAGGTGAGACAGATTGAGACAGTATCCAGGAGACCAGAGACCCAGGAAACACCAATCAACTGCAATGACATATTTAAACCCTCACCTGGACAAGACAAGCCCATCAGGACTGTGCTGACTAAAGGAGTCGCTGGAATTGGAAAAACAGTCTCTGTGCAGAAGTTCATCCTGGACTGGGCTGAAGGAAAAGCCAATCAGGATGTTCATTTCATATTTCCACTTCCTTTCAGGGAGCTGAATTTGATACAGAAAAATCTCAGTCTTGTGGATCTTCTAAATCACCTTCACACTGAAACCAAAGAATTTAAGTCAGCAGATTATGATGCCTACAAAGTCATGTTCATATTTGATGGTCTGGATGAGTGTCGACTACGTCTAGATTTCCAAAACAATCAGAGCTTGTCTGATGTAACAGAATCAGCCTCAGTGGATGTGCTACTGACCAACCTCATCAAAGGGAATCTACTTCCTTCTGCTCTCCTCTGGATCACCTCTCGACCAGCAGCAGCCAATCAGATCCCTCCTGAGTGTGTCGACCAGGTCACAGAGGTACGAGGATTCAACGACCCTCAGAAGGATGAATATTTCAGGAAGAGAATAAACGATCAGAGTCTGGCTGATAGAATCGTCACACACATCCGATCATCAAGAAGTCTGTTCATCATGTGTCACATACCAGTCTTCTGCTGGATTTCAGCCACTGTTCTAGAGAGGATGATGGGTAAAGCAGAGAGTGCAGAGATTCCCAAGACTCTCACACAAATGTTCACACACTTCCTGATCTTTCAGACCAAACTAAAGACACAGAAGTATGATGGAAAATATGAAATCGATCCTGATCAGGCTAGAAAGACTGTTCTGTCTCTAGGAAAACTAGCTTTTGAACAGCTGGAAAAAGGAAACCTGATCTTCTATGAGAAGGACCTGAAAGAGAGCGGCATTGATGTCAGAGAAGTGTCAGTGTACTCAGGAGTTTGTACCCAGCTCTTCAGACAGGAGTTTGGACTACAGCTGGGGAAGGTGTACAGCTTTGTTCATCTGAGTATTCAGGAGTTTCTTGCTGCTTTATTCAAGCTGCTGTCCTTTTCTGAACAAAACACAGGACTGATGAATGAGTTCAGGTCACCAATGACCAGTTTACTGAAGGGAGAAGTGGACAAGGCCTTACAGAGTGAGAACGGACTCTGGGATCTTTTCCTCCGGTTCCTTCTCGGTCTCTCACTGGAGTCTAATCAGACTCTCTTACAAGGCCTCCTGAGAAAGACAGTAAGCAGCTTTGATATCAATCAGGAAACAGCTGAATATATTAAACAAAAGATCAGGGAGAATCCCTCTCCAGAGAAATCCATCAACCTGTTCCACTGTCTGAATGAACTGAATGATCGTTCACTAGAGCAGGAAGTCCAAACATACCTGAGCAGAACACATTACAGTCGTCTCTCTGGAGTCAAACTGTCTGCTGCTCAGTGGTCGGCTCTGGTGTTTGTGCTGTTGAACTCAGAAAAAGAGCTGGATGAGTTTATACTGAGTAAATATGATCCATCAGAAGAATGTCTCCTGAGGCTGCTGCCAGTGATCAAAGCATCTAGAAAGGCTGAGTGAGTATTTTACAGTGTCTTTGTTTTATTGACTTTATTGTATACAGTAGGCCTTTGTTTCTCTACCATGTTTCTGTATATTTTGAAGTTCTTATTTGACACACTGAGCTAACATCATAGAGTGCTCTACCTGATGAGTTGAATCAAGTGTGTTTGATAAGAGAGATTCATCCAAAATTTGTAAAATTGAGGTTCCTTCAGGAACAAGGTTGTGACTCTCCGATATTACAAATATTGGATTTGAATCAATCTAATAATACATATGTATAATTTAATTTCATTAAATTAAAATAGTAGACAAAATGAATCTTAGTAAAACTGCTAAAAATGAAAAGAGATTTAGTTAATGCCACTTGAGGAACAGATGCATGTTGTGATGAAGCGAGTGCCACGACTCGCTTCAGAGGGAGGGGAAAAAGGAACGTGAGTCCATGAAAATACAAAAAAAAAACAAAAACAAACGTCAGCTCACTCGGACAGCACTTTAGTGTAGTGATGTTACGTTCAACACAGAAGCTCCGAGGCTTGCATAAAAAAACGACACATTTCACATTGAAGCACTGTATCGGAGCTTGATTCATTTAGAGAAAATCACATGATGTATGACGTCCAAAGCTTTGTTCACCTGAAAACCACGTGACTGCTTCAGTATGTTTCAATCGAAGCAAACCTCAGTGCCGTTTCCTCTACATTATATTACATTTTAATGTGTTAGTATTGTTTATTTATTATTTTTAATCGTAATTTAAAAATTTTGCTCAAAAATTTACTTTGCCCATGAAGTAACAGTCTAAGGACTAAATAAATAAACAGGTCATAGATTTAATTTATGAATTTATGTTTCATTTATTTTATTTATTTTAGTGCTATACACCAACACAAATGAATGACTTTAACAATGACAATTATTTATACACAATAAAATAAAACAAAGAATCATTTGCAGAACCAGATGTGAAACCAGCGGCTGTAATGGTAACACCGCATTTTGGAAGGTGTTATTCATTTTTATAATCACTAGATGGCCACAACATGAGCCGTTTTGAAAAGCTTCGGGTAATGAACCTTTTTCCGATTCAGTTGTGTTGAAAGCTTCACTGGTTCACAACACTTCACTTCGCCATCACTACTTTCGTGCAGGGTGTATATTATTTACAGTAGCAATAATCCAGACATTCCACAGTGAAGAATATATACAGGTGTGCACAAAATTATACACTCTAAAAAACTGCTGGGTTAAAAACAACCTAGCACTGGGTAAAATATGGACATACCCAGCGATTGGGTTGTTTTGACACAGCACTGGGTTGCATTTAACTCAACAGTTTTTGAAATTACCAAAGAAAAACAAATAGGAAAATAAAGACATTTTTTTATTATTATTATTTATTATAATATAAAATATATATATATATATATATATATATTTACAATCACACACTGTATCCAAAATATACAGTAAATAGGTTGTGGGTTTGCTCGAGGTACTGTTGTAACACTTCTGCTAACTTGGATAACAAGCAACTTTGTGTGAATCTGGCCTCCTCTTTTATAGGCCAGACTCTGCCCCTTCTTTGGCAACACTCACAAACAGGTACTTGTAACAGGTAAGTATTCAGGTACCTCCCAGTCAGCAAATATCCTTTGGCCCAGATCTGGCCCATATCAGCAGCTAATGTGTGGCCCAGATTAGTATTTGTTCACCGGCCCAAAACTGGTCCAAATCTTTTTAGCCAGAACTGAACCAAAATAGTGCCATAACCCAACTCAAAATGAGCCAAATCATGAAAACAGATGTGGCTGATAAATGGACCTTACATGGTATTCTTGTATTCTTGTATGTATTCTTGTATTAACGTGGCCCACATGTGGCTAATAGACCAAAAGCCATTATTTAACCATATTTATGCCACACCTGTTTTTTTTTTTTTTTTTATTTAAAATACCCATTACACTTAAATCATTACACAGTAAATCTTAAACACATCTTAAACACAAAATTGATTCACAATAACTTTTTTTTTTTCATTAAAGAATTTTAATAACAGAAGTACAATACAGTACATAACACAAGTGTGTTATAGTGTGTTACGGAGTGAGTGAGACGAGAGGCGAGCGGATCCACTTGCGAGCTTTTATTCAAGGGACAAGACAGATACATGGTCAAGGCAGGCAGGGTCAGACAACGGCAGACAGGTACATAGACAGGAAACCAAGAGTAATCCTTAACACAGGCGAGGGTCAGTCCACGGCGAACGTAATCCGTAAGGGGCTGGGCGAGGAGAATAAACCAATAACATGAGCGAGAGTCCAATATTCAGGCGGCGAGACAGTCGAGACGAGATGGCCAGGCCAGGGAACTAAACACAGGGAACTAGCAACTCGGGAACTAGGGAACAAGGAAACTAGGGAACGCTAACAATAACAATAACACAACAACAATACTCCGTGGCTTGCATTGGAAAGACCGGGGCTTTTATAGCGCGTCTGACTGGTCCCAGGTGCTGACCCAATCAGCGCACTACATGACGGGAGATGTAGTCCGGGGTGTGGTGCAACAGTCTGAGTGTGAGGATAAGGTGAGAGCGACATCTGGTGGTAAGCGGTCCGCAGAACACCGACCAGATTCGTAACATAGCCCCCCCCCCCAAGGAGCGGCTTCCAGATGCTCCAACAGAAAAACAGTCCTGGGGAGCAGTGGGAGGGCCAGGAGACTGAGGTAGAACCGGCAGGGCAGAAGCCTTCCAGAGCGGGGCCAGAGGCGGAGCAGGAGGTGCAGGAGCCCTCCAGGACGGAGCCGGAGGCGGAGCAGGAGCCCTCCAGGACGGAGTCGGAGGCGGAGCAGGAGGCAGAGGAGGCGCAAGCGCCCTCCGGGGCGGAGCAGGAGGCGTAGGAGCCCTCCAGGGCGGAACCGGAGGCGCAGGTGCCCTCCAGGGCGGAACCGGGGGCGGAGCAGGAGTCCTCCAGGGCGGAGCCGGAGCCCTCCAGGGCGGAGGACTGGGACCTGGGGAAAGCAGGGACAGAGAAGGCAGACAGAATGAGGAGAGAAGCAGAGAGTTCGTAAGGGAACGCCGCCTCCACAAGAGGATCTACAGCCGAAGCTGACACCTCAGGAGGCATTGGCGCGGCTTCTCCGACCAAAGAGAGTTCTGGAGCAGGCTTGTGATCAGACGGGAGCTCTGGAGCAGGCTTGTGATCAGACAGGAGCTCTGGGGCAGGCTTGCGATCAGATGGGAACTCTGGAGCAGGCTTTTGAACAGACGTGACCTCAGGAGCTGACTTGAGACTAGACGGGACCTTTGGAGCTGACTTGTGAACAGTCGTGACCTCAGGGACACAGTGTGCAGCCCACACACACCAAATGGCAACCGCCATTAAAGGAAGAGCAGCAGCGGGAGGTAGGGTCTCCTTACTGGTGGATTCAGAAGGCGCTAATGCCACTGGGATGTTGGCTGCCAGCACTGACACTAGTGGTGGATCCAGTACGCTGGCCATCATGATAGGCCGTGACCTTGAGATGTAGAACGAGGCGTGACTTGGCTCTGGACGGGCAGACGAGACGTGACTTGGTTCGGGGCGGTCAGACGAGGCGTGGCGAGGCTCTGGACAGATAGACGAGACGTGACGAGGCACTGGGCGGTCTGACGGGACGTGACTTGACTCTGGGCCATCAGGCGGGACGTGACTTGACTCTGGGCCGTCAGGCGGGACGTGACTTGACTCTGGGCCGTCAGGCGGGTCATGACTTGACTCTGGGCCGTCAGGCGGGACGTGACTTGACTCTGGGCCGTCAGGCGGGACGTGACTTGACTCTGGAACAGCAGCAATAACTTCACTTGGCTCATGAAGATCAGCTGTGGTTGGACTTGGTTCGTGGAGATTGGCTGTGACTTGACTTGATTCGTGAAGACCGGCTGTGGCTTGGCCTGGCTTGTGAAGACCCGTAGTGACTTGACTTGGCTCATGAAGATCAGCAGTAACTTGACTTGGTTTGTGATGACCAACTGTGACTTGACTAGGCTCTTGGAGATCAGCTGTGACTTAACTTGACTCCGGAAGGACAGCCTTGACGTTGCTTGTCGCAGGAACGACGGCCTTGACGTTGCTTGATGCAGGAACGACCGCCTTGACGTTGCTTGACGCAGGAACGACAGCTTTGACGTTGCTGCACTTGGAAGTTTGACTGGATTTGGAAGCTTGACTGGACCAAGAGTAATCCTTAACACAGGCGAGGGTCAGTCCACAGCGAACGTAATCCGTAAGGGGCTGGGCGAGGAGAATAAACCAATAACACGAGCGAGAGTCCAATAGGCAGGCGGCGAGACAGTCAAGACGAGATGGCCAGGCGAGGGAACTAAACACAGGGAACTAGCAACTCGGGAACTAGGGAACAAGGAAACTAGGGAACGCTAACAATAACAATAACACAACAACAATACTCCGTGGCTTGCATTGGAAAGACTGGGGCTTTTATAGCACGTCTGATTGGTCCCAGGTGCTGACCCAATCAGCGCGCTACATGACGGGAGATGTAGTCTGGGGTGTGGTGCAACAGTCTGAGTGTGAGGATAAGGTGAGAGCGACATCTGGTGGTGAGCGGTCCGCGGAACACCGACCAGATTCGTAACATAGTGTAATGTCAAATGAGTAAATAAATGTACAATATTGGATACTTTTAGAAAGTCTCAACAGTTTCTCTCACTCACAGTCTGTCAGGAAAAAAGAGAGACAAAAAGAACATTAGCATAATTAGTATCACACATTATGTATCAATTGAATATTAAGACAAGACATGAGTGCTGCTGTGTAGCCCCTTTTAAATGACAAAAACTTTAGCCACTCTAATAACAGGCCATTTTTAGACATATACTTATGCTTACAGTAATGCTGTTTTATTGCCATTTTTTCTGCGGTTGCAAAACTGATTGAAATTACGTGAGGCATAAGATATTCGTTCGTGTTTAATTCGTGTTTTAACTACAAGAAAAGAGAAAGGGATGATCTCATTCACTCGCTCTCCGCGCTGCCGCCTGCAGTGGTCTGTCACGGCACATCAAAAAACATCAAAATGGCATTTATCATTTAAATTTCCTGATATAATAGACTACTTTAAAGATCAAATATTCTTATCGAAATTAACGAAACACAAAGCTTACTGCGATTATAGGACAGGAAGTAATGTAATATTGTGTAGTTAAGTTTTATTTACGGATATGAATACTTCAAATACACTGGTAATACTTAAAATACACATATTCGTCATTATTAAAACACATAAACACGTAAATAATTTACACATAATTCACACATAATCCCCGTTACAAACAGATGATGGTTTCGCTGGTGCGACCCACTCTGTGCCTTTAAAAGCAGGCGCCCTCTGTTTGCTTGGTTTGGCCGACGACGCAGCGTTCACCCACTGAAAGACTGACTACTTACTGACAAACAAACAAACACTTGAATGAAGACACAAGTACAAAATACAAGACGCGGCTGATGTGTGTGTGTGAGATGATCGGGTATGAGACTATGGAAGCATATGTGTAGCAAAATTCAATTTGCAATGCAATATGCAAAATGGCAATACAATATGCAAAATGACAACGCAATATTCAAAATGGCAACGCAATATTCAAAATGGCAATGTAATTCTGTATTTAAATTTACATTTTCCATCACCTCTCACACGTGCAAAATTTGGTGCAGAATGAAATTGAAAATTAAATTATATTATTTACATTTGCCATTTCCAACAGTAGTCTTAAGTTGTAAAGTGCATACTATTTTAATGCTTTATAAGTAGCAAAATTAAAATGAAAATGTATAACCCAAATTGATTTGATATGTGTAACGTGTCCAAGCAGAAACAGTAGCAAAATTATCATTTAAATGTTATTTGTCCTAAATGCATTTAGACTAACAGTTAGGACACTTACGATTGCATTTTCATCATGACGCCGTGGGATATTTGTAGCAAAATTCAATGCGGCTTTGAAAATGCATTCCGAGCTGACCACGCCTACCCTACGTCAATCATTGCGTCAAGGCGGGGATTGGCGGAAGCGTGTTACGTTTAGATCGTTTGAAACATGGCGGCTGGAGATCTGATAAGATCGTTGAATGCATTGGCAGATGAAGTGGAGCGTGAACAGAGAAATAATGTTTCAGAAGATTTTTACGTGTATGTAGGTGACAGGACAAGATCAATATTGGAGCATCTTGCAGAATTGTCGGACTTAACAGGCCTCGACACTCGTTTGGCTGCTGAACCCTTGAGAGAAGATCGATTATCTTCGTCTCTGTCAAGGGGAGTGGGACGACCGGTGTTACGGTTTAACTGGTGACCGTGTTATCTGGTGACCAACTTCCTGGTTCAGGTCCTCCACACCAGATGTGATGGAACGACAGTGGCAGATTCGCCGATTCTGAAAGCACAAACTGACGTGATATTAAGCTGTCTAATAAACGCACACTTGCTCATTACATGATTTTGGTATTGTAAAGATTACAAATTATTGGTATGATGGCCCATAGCGGCGGAAATAAAAAAAAAAAGCTTGTTTGGCATGGGTTTCGAACAGGCACAAAATACAGTCGCACTGTGAGACAACAGTAATGAATGCGTTGAGCTATCGAACTGCGCTGATTTAGCTGCGGATTTTGAGATTCAAGTAGGATTTTACTCTCTCTAATATTAAAGCAAAAGTATATTACATTTTATGGTTTATGATGTTAAAGTACCTTCATGGAGTCTCAGACAACTGTAAATGTGTGGCTACTGTGGGTTATTACAAACGCTATCGTTAAACTTTATTTACTATAGTAAAAGCATGGTACATTTTCTTCAGAGACTAGCTGATGTCTCCTTTAATTAATATAAATACTTGACGTTATCTCCACGTTGTTTTGCTGTTTTTCTCGTAGAAATACTTCGGCAACTTGTGATTTGATATCTTGATTGTAGTGAATGACATATAACGTTAAATTCTAGTTAAACGCCGCTTAGAAATGTTACTTTATAAACGTGTTAACTTGTTTGCGTTCAGTAGGTGGTATTTTATTCGATTGTAACAGTATATAAAATATAAGAGCCTTTTCTGCAGTCGAAAAGCTGCAAATTATTGCTGCACTGTGTTACATTGTGACTTGTTGGTGAATATATTTAAGTACTCGCAGTCGACATGTAGGCTAAATGATCGTACTGTTTAATCATACGAAAATGAAAAAAAAAATTCAATTAAAAAAGTCACAATGTAACACGTTAAGTGCAGCAATAATTTGCAGCTTTTCGACTACAGAAAAGGCTCTTATATTTTATATACTGTTACATTAGTCTGAGTTATGGCTCATCTGACTGTGATCTCATATTTAGATGTTTTAGCCTAACATTATTCATATTTTTCAAACTTTAAATTAATTATTTCATTTTTGTTTTGCCATTTCTATTGTTTATTGTTTGCTACTGTGTTGCTATTTAGTCTGCCGTTTCCTGAAAAAAAAAAATAAAATAAAATAAATAAATAAATAAACTCCGATCTATGGTTTAATGAATAAAACTTTTTTTTTTTTTTTGATTACCCAAAGTTTATTTGGTGTTGTTCTCTTATTTAAATAATAAATTAAATGTAATTAAAAATAATTATATTTAAATTAATAACTAATTAGGCGAAGCACTGCTTGAATTTGTTGTTTTAGTTATTTAAATAACATAACTAATTCTATTATATTGATTAATGACATTGAATTATAATATTACACCATCCAAATATGTAGTTACTTCCTTTTAATTGTCTTTGTCAGTGCAGGCTTGTTTAGCTTATATTGACTGTTATGAAAAGTGACTGTAGCCTGCATAAACAGCCTTGAACATAAAACAAAAAAATTACCCGCTGGAGGTTTTTAGGTTGTACAGCAACCCCTGACCACAGACCACTTCTCAGTTCCTATGCTTTCTGGCTGATGTTTTGGTCACTTTTGAATGCTGGCGGTGCTTTCACTCTAGTGGTAGCATGAGACGGAGTCTACAACCCACACAAGTGGCTCAGGTAGTGCAGCTCATCCAGGATGGCACATCAATGCGAGCTGTGGCAAGAAGGCTTGCTGTGTCTGTCAGCGTAGTGTCCAGAGCATGGAGGCGCTACCAGGAGACAGGCCAGTACATCAGGAGACGTGGAGGGCGTAGGAGGGCAACAACCCAGCAGCAGGACCGCTACCTCCGCCTTTGTGCAAGGAGGAACAGGAGGAGCACTGCCAGAGCCCTGCAAAATGACCTCCAGCAGGTCACAAATGTGCATGTGTCTGCTCAAACGGTCAGAAACAGACTCCATGAGGGTGGTATGAGGGCCCGACGTCCACAGGTGGGGGTTGTGCTTACAGCCCAACACCGTGCAGGACGTTTGGCATTTGCCAGAGAACACCAAGATTGGCAAATTCGCCACTGGCGCCCTGTGCTCTTCACAGATGAAAGCAGGTTCACACTGAGCACATGTGACAGACATGACAGAGTCTGGAGACGCGGTGGAGAACGTTCTGCTGCCTGCAACATCCTCCAGCATGACCAGTTTGGCAGTGGGTCAGTAATGGTGTGGGGTGGCATTTCTTTGGAGAGCCGCACAGCCCTCCATCTGCTCGCCAGAGGTAGCCTGACTGCCATTAGGTACCGAGATGAGATCCTAAGACCCCTTGTGAGACCATATGCTGGTGCGGTTGGCCCTGGGTTCCTCCTAATGCAAGACAATGCTAGACCTCATGTGGCTGGAGTGTGTCAGCAGTTCCTGCAAGACGAAGGCATTGATGCTATGGACTGGCCCGCCCGTTCCCCAGACCTGAATCCAATTGAACACATCTGGGACATCATGTCTCGCTCCATCCACCAACGCCACCTTGCACCACAGACTGTCCAGGAGTTGGTGGATGCTTTAGTCCAGGTCTGGGAGGAGATCCCTCAGGAGACCATCCGCCACCTCATCAGGAGCATGTCCAGGTGTTGTAGGGAGGTCATACAGGCACGTGGAGGCCACACACACTACTGAGCCTCATTTTGACTTGTTTTAAGGACATTACATCAAAGTTGGATCAGTCTGTAGTGTGTTTTTCCACTTCAATTTTGAATGTGACTCCAAATCCAGACCTCCATGGGTTAATAAATTTGATTTTCATTGATAATTTTTATGTGATTTTGTTGTCAGCACATTCAACTATGTAAAGAACAAAGTATTTAATAAGAATATTTCATTCATTCAGATCTAGGATGTGTTATTTTTGTGTTCCCTTTATTTTTTTGAGCAGTGTATATAATTTATAATAACATGCATACTTTCACCTGTCTACTGATCAGGGACGACTCAATTTTTTAAAACTAAAATTTGGTTCAATATAGAGAAAACAACATTCAGTTACTGTGCTCGTGAAGAACAATTCATAGTGCTCTCTACTTCAGTGTTGTGATCTAAAAGATACCCAGTAGAAATTAACACTATTTAGAAACAGCACAAAACAGCAAGATAAAGTCATTTTATGCAAAACCATTTATCTTTATTTACAGATCGAGTATAACATTATTAGGAACATCTAATCATCTTGGATTTTATCGTCTTGACCGTGGTAACTGAATGTGACACACAGATTGAATACTGAATGGAGGATGACAGACAGCCGCAGCGGAGAGTAGAGTTTACGTGAACTTAAATATTCATCTGTACCTCACATTAAACTATGAAACGGCTTCAGAACACTTAAAATATAGTGCACAAAAACTTTATTGAGCTTCATAATGTTTTTGTGGCTTTCGTGAGGCTTAACAATAACACAATAGTATACGCAGAATATGAGATTTGGATGGGTCTCGTCTGACTGATACCTCGATCCAGAAGAAAATTCCGTTTTAGAGTAATACCGATACTGAATATCGGATCGGCGCACCCCTAGTAAGGACTCATTTTGGCATCAAATGAGGACTCCGGTTGGGCTTCAATTGCAATCTGACTAACTTGTAACCTTTATTAAAAAGTGTTTGTACAGCACAAATTGATCTTTGCTTGACCAGTGGAAAGATCAGTGGATCAGTGGAAAGGTGTGTTTCATGTCCACCTGCATGTGGAGATCAAATATTAGCCATTTTCCATGAAGCCAAATTCAGATTTTTTTTTTCTTTTTACAAAATTGAAGGTGCTGCTTTCTCATATTTCCGCTTTGAGTATTAAATCAGGAAAACAAATTATCGCAGGCTGAATACAAATGAGAATACAAATGAAAATACAAAATCCTCTTCAATAGTCAAGGTTGAACATTTTATAGTAATATTTATAATAATAAAATATTCTCTCAAGTAGTTTTGGAAATATTTATGGGAATATGTGAAGTCATTTCAGTTTATTGAAATGAAGTCTATTAAAATGGGTCTTGACTCTGAGTCACTCTTTGTGCTTGGTTTAATAATTGATATCTATGATATGTATTACATCTGTTTTTCAGCAATTACATTGGACACATGGGTCAAGCACTAATAACTCATCTTTAACTTTCTGTATTTTCTCTGCAGTGTTTCCGACTGTCGTATTACACAGAAAGGCTGTGCTGCTCTGATTTCAGCTCTGAGATCAAACCCCTCACACCTGAGAGAACTGAATCTGAGTGAGAATAAACCAGGAGACTCAGGAGTGAAGCTGCTCTCTGCTCTACTGGAGGATCCACACTGTAAACTGGAGAAACTACAGTGAGTCTCATCACATCTCAGTATCTATAAGGTTTCAAGTACAGTGTTTCAGTGTTTTCAATGCATTTCTGTCACATGTTAAACCGTACTTTTAATTTGACAGGTTGCCGGTTAGTTTTTGTGTGTATACACTACGGTATGATGCTAATTTTCTTAAATGAACCAGTAAAATTTACATGAAGTGACTCTCACAGCAATTCTGGAGATTAGGTTCATGTGTTTATGTCATCATATAATGAGACGCAGAGGCCAAAAATAACCGCGAGCGTCACGTGTGCTTCATTATTTGTGTAGTAAACAAAGCCGCGTCTCCACCATTCATTCATACAGACCCAAGCGGAACACAGAGGTGTCAGAGTCGTGTATGGGAAGGAGTCACAGGAACGAGGAAATAATGAAAATGTGCTTTAATAGAATAATCCAAAACGGGAACAGGAACAAACTGGAACAGCAGGGAAAAACACATGCTAACACGACGTAAACTAACATTAAGAATGGACGATAACCAAGGAACAGAACCAACCTTATATAAGACAGCTAATTAAACAAAGACAGGTGTGAGAAATTAACCAGTGATGACATTAACATCAAACAGAACAGGAAGGACCAAATAAGGACACAGGAAGGCAAAACCAACAAAACAGTCCACAGGGGTGTGACAGGAGGATTCATATTTAAACCGTCTTGTTGCGTTTTAATATTCACAGACATTAGTCTATATTGCGAATCGAATTAAGTGAGAGGCCTACCTTTGATTTATTAAACCAAAAATAGACGAATTCTGCGGGATCCCGTTATAGAGTAAATTCCGTTTTTATGAATGGACTCCGCAATCCCGTCCGCGTTTTAGCGGAGGAGAAATTGTAGACGCGTGACCATGTAACGTTAGAGACAGAAATGACATGCCGTTGTGTAAATAAGATAAATAACATAAGGCTATTTTGTTTTTTAAATAAAAGAACAAGGTATAGACCTGTTCTATAGGAAAGGTAACCTTAAATGACGTCTGTTGTGATCTGGCGCTATATAGAAATAAAGTTTACATGACCTTAAAGGGCCATTTTCTTTATTATAAAGATTCTTGTGAAGGATTCTTACACTGCTTGAAGATCCCATAATAACTTAATATGGCTTTACAGTATCTCAATTAAAAGATTGTTAATATCTTGTCAGTGGTGTCATATTTTAAAATATAATTTTTAATTAAAATAATTATGGTGATTATCTATTTTTTTAACCCCAAATATACTTTTTATATTCTTCAGTTATTGAAAATCTGTTGATTTAATTACACTGAATAAAAATATTAACAAGACTTTTGTTTCAAAACAGAAGCCTGTAATTTTAACGATTCTCATTTGCTACAAAAGTCTGTAATAATTTCAAATGTGCCTTTTACATAGGTCCATCTTTAGCCCCATTGTAAACTACCACACGCAAGTCACAAAATATAAATGATCAAATTGACAAATATTTCTCCAGATTTACAAGAACTCAGTGGCACCAAGACTTGAATATTTTAATCTGTTTGAAGAGTATTTATATAAGAGGGGACAACATTCATAAATGCTTTTTTACCTAATTCTGTGTGAGAAAAAAATAAAGATTAATATATATTTGACAAATTTCCCTCCCCTCTCAACCAACCCACAATCTTAAAAGAAAAAACCCACAAGAGTAATATGTTACTCTTAATATATGATGTGATCTGGGAAAACCAGTTGGATGTTGCGCTGGGACATTTTCAGGAAATACAAAAAAATAGGTCTATGTCTTTTTTTGTTGTTGTTGTCAAAATTAGGATTTCATTACATTATTATTCTAAAACATCTTGTCTATCATCTTTGAAAATATCTTGGCAAAGTTCACTTGTTTAGAGCAGAAAAATAGCGATTCATTGCAGCAAGCAGAAATGACTGTCTTTCTCTTATGTTAAGAACGCGCTGCGGAGGTGCTTTCTTTTAACACCACAAGAACAGTTAACCTGTCAAAATAAACCATGTAACATATTTAATAAAGTGTCACGGAGGCTGGACGAGAAATGAATGATCGAGAGTAGTCCCTTTGTAGCGTGACGGAAAAAACTCAAACGCGGACGTGCACGAATGAGCAGGTAAATCACGCAGTTGGTCTGAGAACGCTCCGATAAGGAGTAGAGATTTCCACCAAGAAATCCGCGTTCTCACACGCACACAGACAGGTAAATAAGCGTTCCGAAGAGCAGAGAGTTTTACTCACGTGAGTTGAGCTGGAGACGGGACCTGACGTGGAGTCAAACATGAGCTCAATGTCTGGTGCTGGATAGACACCTACTTCCTGCTTAAGTACCTGCGTGAGGTTACTTCCGGGTCCTCGTGACCTCACGTGACTCGGTGCGTGTGACAGTACCCCCCCCTCCAGGACCGGCACCAGACGGTCCCGGAGCGGAGGATACCCGACGACGGTAGTCCTGGATGAGGGCTGGATACAGAATGAACCGCCCGGGAACCCAAGACCGCTCCTCCGGACCGTAGCCCTCCCAGTCAACGAGATACTGGGTGCCACGGCCCCGAGGACGCGAATCAAGGATTCGCCGGACGGTGTATGCAGGACCACCGTCAATGATCCAGGGCGGAGGGGGGGCAGGAACCTGGGGAGACAGAGGAGAGAAGAAGACATGTTTGAGTTGGGACTGGTGGAAAACAGGATGGATCCGGAGGGATTTGGGCAGCTGGAGCCTGAAGGTGACAGGGTTTAACCGATGAGTAATCTTGAAGGGTCCGATGAAGCGAGCAGTGAGTTTTCTTGAGTCTGTTTTAAGGTTGATGTTGCGGGTGGATAAATAAACCCTGTCACCAACATGGAACAATCGTCCCGGGGGGTGCCGGCGGCGATGTTGAGTGGTGTAGCGAGTGTTGGCTTTCTGGATGGCGGTGCGAGCATGGTTGCAGAGCCGCCGGCACCGGCGGACCAACTGTTGGGCAGATGGGACCTCAACCTCCGGTTCCTGATGTTTGAACACCGGAGGTTGATACCCATAGCATACCTCGAATGGGCTCAGGTTGGTGGTAGAGGAAGTGTGGATGTTAGAAAGTTCAGCCCACACGAGGTAGCGAGCCCAGGAGCGCTGATGCTCGCCGGCAAAGCATCGGAGGAAGCGCTCCAGCTGTTGGTTGGCCCGCTCCGTCTGACCGTTAGTCTGTGGGTGGAATCCGGACAACAGACTAGAGGTGGTCCCGAAGGCCTGCCAGAACTTGGCCGTGAACTGGGGCCCTCTGTCCGAGACGATGTCCTTGGGGAACCCATGCAGGCGGACTACGTGTTCGAGTATGAGCTCCGCGGTGGTCTTGGCAGAGGGGAGTCCGGTGAGAGCCACCAGATGCACAGCCTTGGAGAATCGATCCACAATGGTCAGGATGGTGTTCTTCCCTTGAGATTCGGGGAGTCCAGTGACGAAGTCGATGGAAATATGCGACCAGGGTCGTTTGGGGATGGGGAGGGGCTGCAGCTCGCCAGTGGATGGGGTGTTAGTGGTCTTGGAGCGAGCGCAGATGTTGCATGCCTGGACGTACTGTTGTACGTCTCTCCTCAACGTCCTCCACCAAAACGCCCTGGTGATAAAGTTGATGGTCCTCTGGACTCCCGGGTGTCCTGCCAGAGTGGAATCGTGCCCCCACTGGAGAACTTCTTGGCGCAAGGTGTCAGGTACGAAGAGACGTCCAGTGGGGGTATCCGGAGGAGGTGGATTTTGGCTGTGGCTCTGGCGGACTCTCTCTTCTAACCCCCACCGGAGGGGAGCCAAGATGACGTGGGATGGCAGGACAGGCGCGGCCTCCGAGGTGGTGGAGTCTCGCTGGTGTTGACGGGAGATGGCGTCTGCTTTGCTGTTCTTCGAACCGGGCCGGTAGGATAGTTGGAAATTAAAATGTTCAAAGAACAGGGCCCACCGCGCCTGCCTGGGGTTAAGCTGTTTGGTCTGGCGGATGACGGTGAGGTTCTGGTGGTCGGTCCAGACGGTGAATGGGTCGCCGCCGCCCTGGAGCCAGTGACGCCATTCCTCCAATGCCCACTTGATGGCCAACAGTTCACGGTCCCCTACCCCGTAACGCTGCTGAGTGGAATTGAATTTTCTCGAGAAAAAACTACATGGGTGTAGTTTACCGTCTGGACCACGTTGTGAGAGGACGGCTCCTACGCCCACATCGGAGGCATCCACCTCAACAACGAAGGGTTTGTCCGGGTTGGGGTGGGTGAGGACTGGAGCGGTGGTGAACAGGTGGCACAGAGTCTTGAAGGCTTGGATGGCTTCGGGGGTGAGGTGAAAAGTTCCGTGAGAGGGTTTAGTGAGAGCAGTGAGGGGTGCTGCAGTTGCGCTGAAGCCCTGGATGAATCGCCTGTAGAAGTTGGCGAACCCCAGAAAACGTTGAAGCTGTTTAAGCGACGTGGGTAGGGGCCACGAGCACACAGCCTCCAGCTTCTGGGGATCCATGGCCACACCCTGAGACGAGATGACAAAACCGAGGAATGTGGTGGAGTGCTGGTGAAAAGCACATTTTTCCAATTTGCAGTACAACTGATGGGCCAGCAACCTCCGTAGCACTGCTCGGACATGCTGGGTGTGTTCCTCCAGAGTCTTAGAATATATGAGGATATCGTCCAGATATGCATAGCACCAGCGACCCAGCATGTCCCGGAGAACGTCGTTGATGAGTTGTTGAAATGCTGACGGACTGTTGCACAGACCAAACGGCATAACGAGGGTTTCGTAGTGACCGGTGGGGGTTATGAAGGCCGTCTTCCACTCATCGCCCTCTCTGATGCGGACCAAGTTGTAAGCGCTCCGTAAGTCCAGCTTCGTGAAGAAGCGGGCACCAGAGAGGGCGTCCAGGGTGGTGTTGGTAAGAGGGAGTGGATGACGGTTCTTGATGGTGATTTGGTTAAGCCCCCGATAATCCACACAGGGACGAAGACCCCCGTCCTTCTTCTTGACGAAGAAAAACCCCGCGGCCGCCGGGGAGCGGGAAGGGCGAATAGTGCCGGCCCGGAGCCCTTCCGCTACGTACTCCTCCATCGCTTGATGTTCAGTGGCAGACAAGGAGTACAGGCGGCCGCGAGGGGGCACCACGCCCGGCACGAGGTCAATGGCGAGGTCGTAGGGGCTACGAGGTGGAAGTTGGGCAGCACTGCGTTTGCTGAAGACCTCGGCCAGGTCGCGATACGGGACAGGGATCTCCTCCAGGTTGATATCGGAGGCCTCGGACTCCCCTGAACACATCCCAACCGGCGCCCGGAGACAGAGCTCCTGACAGGTCGCCCCCCAGTGGATGATTTTATTGTTGGTCCAGGAGATGAAGGGATCGTGAGTGATGAGCCAGGGATGTCCCAGGATGACGGGTGGTGAGGTGATCTTGGTGACATATAGTTGAATCTTTTCGGTGTGGTTGTCGATGGTGAGAAGGATTTCTTTGGTGCGACGGATGACAGGGCTGAAGTTGAGGGGACGACCGTCAATGGCGGTGATGGTTAGCGGTTGGGATAACACCTCAGTCTCAATCCCCAACTGGGCGGCATAATCCTGATCGATAAAGTTCCCAGCCGCACCTGAGTCAACAAATGCGGTGGTCACGATCCGTTGGTGGCCCACGAGGATTGATACCTGAAGGAGCATCCGGGATTCGGCGGGACTGGATTTCTTCGTCACCGGACCAGGTAAAGACCTCCCCCTCTCTACCTGGTCTGGCCGTTTCCCGGACGAAGAGGGCAGATCGCTCGATGGTGTTCTGGGGAGGCGCAATAGGCGCATAAACCTTCGCGGTAGCGTCTGGCCCTCTCTGCTGCCGACAGGGAGGTGTGGCCTATTTGCATGGGCTCCCCAGCTCCGGTTGAGTGGGCTTCTGAGGCGATAGGTGGAGGAGGAGAGGGCGCAGCGACAGCGTAGGTGACGGGTGAATCCAGGGTCCTAGTGCGGGGGGTGGTGCCTGTGGAAGAACGAAAAACAGGATTAGTGTGGTGTGAAGAGTGACGCATTCTCTGATCAACCCGGAGGGCCAGCTGGATCATGCCCTCCAGGGTTTCGGGAAGCTCCCGCACAGCCAGCTCGTCCTTGAGTCTGATGGAAAGTCCCTCATAATAGGCTGTGCGGAGAGCGGCGTCACTCCAGGTTGTTTGGACTGACAGGGTGCGAAACTCGGTGGTGTATCGGCTGACGCTGCGTTCTCCTTGTTTAAGATGGTAAAGACGCGAGTCTACGTCCACCTCGCTCTCAGGGTGCTGGAAGGCGGCCTTGAGCTGGGCGGTGAATGCAGGGTAAGAATGGGCGGAGTCTCCGTTGGCCTTCAAGACCGCCGTAGCCCACTCGGCTGCCTGCCCGGTGAGAAGTGAGATGAGCAAAGCGATCCGGCTGCGGTCTGTGGGGTAACGGGATGGCTGGAACTCAAAAATGAGAGAGAGATTAGTGAGAAAAACTTCACACCGGGCGCCGGATCCATCCCACTTATCCGGGAGTGAAATCTTGGGTGATTGGGCGGGGCGGACTGGTTCCGCGGGGGCGATCTGTGCAGCAGCCAGGTCATCATAGTCCGCTTGCAGAGTGGTGAGATCCGATCGGAGAGCCCCGCACTCCGGCCGAAGACCGGCAGTCTCGGCATGAAGCGCGGTAACCTCCGCTCGAAGTCCCACCATCTCCTGCTTCAGACTCATGATTTCCACGGTCTGCTGCTGGATCACACCCCACAGTTGCTCCAAATCCGCCGGGACCATTTCGGGACCAGACATTCTGTCACGGAGGCTGGACGAGAAATGAATGATCGAGAGTAGTCCCTTTGTAGCGTGACGGAAAACTCAAACGCGGACGTGCACGAATGAGCAGGTAAATCACGCAGTTGGTCTGAGAACGCTCCGATAAGGAGTAGAGATTTCCACCAAGAAATCCGCGTTCTCACACGCACACAGACAGGTAAATAAGCGCTCCGAAGAGCAGAGAGTTTTACTCACGTGAGTTGAGCTGGAGACGGGACCTGACGTGGAGTCAAACATGAACTCAATGTCTGGTGCTGGATAGACACCTACTTCCTGCTTAAGTACCTGCGTGAGGTTACTTCCGGGTCCTCGTGACCTCACGTGACTCGGTGCGTGTGACATAAAGGTGTATCAATGCACATTCTCCACCAGTCCTTATAAACTACGGCATGCAGTTTTATTTATTTATTTAATCTTTAATATCGTGAGACAGCGGAGCTGCTGACAGACAGCTCTTGTTAAACCCATGAAGTAAAAGTGAAAGTTGTCTCACTTTAAACTCGTTTTTCTCAAAATTTCATTCCCGAAAATCATAACTATCAGCCAACTTAAGAGTCATAACTTTTGGTACATTCAAGCTATGGACAAAATTAAAAAAGGGCTTAAACCCAGCTTTCATATGGTATCAAAATCTAAATTTCACCATGTGTTGGGTTTTCCTAGATTTCATCACATTATTGTCTATATAGCACTACAGAAGGTTTGAAGATTAAAAATGATAAACTAGTTCAGTATTGGGAATCATGTGGGAAGAGTGCATTTAAATTAGTTTCTTAGCTTGTGCTTGTGTTGGCAAGTTGAAATGTCTATACCACTGATCCTGATGTATAGAAAAATAATGTTGCTCATATAAACAAACACACAAACACACTCTCACCCTAAAACTTAAACACAATCTCAGAGATCATTCATGTTCTTCACTCTCTGTAGGCTGATTAACTGCAGTATTGGAGAGAAAGGCTGTGTTGCTCTGATTTCAGCTCTGAGATCAAACCCCTCACACCTGAGAGAACTGAATCTGAGCTGTAATACACCAGGAGACTCAGGAGTGAATCTGATCTCTGCTCTACTGGAGGATCCACACTGTAAACTGGAGAAACTATGGTGAGTGTTATTATATTATTGAACATAATAACTGTGTGAAAATATTGGCAAACAAAGTTTTAAAGGGATAAAAAAAAGTTTTAAAGGGATAGTTCACCCAAAAATGAAAATTCTGTCATCACTTTAAGTCATTTCAAAACAGTATGACTTTCTTTAGTGGAAAATAAAAGAAGATATTTAGAAAAATGTCTTTTGTTCTCACAATGGAAAGCAATGGTACCTAAACTTTGCCAACAATATTAAAACATCATCTTTTGTTTTTCACAGAATAAAGAAGGTCATACAGGTTAGGAACAAAGGAGAAGTAAATTATGACAGTTATTATTTGTGGGTGACAATCCTTTAAGAATCACAATGTAAATGATCAAATACAATGATTAAACTGAATGTGCCCAAAACAAATGTATATTTGTATATACACTTATAGACCATTGAACAACAAAATACAAGTGTAAGCCAAAATTAATTAAATTTGCAGTGATTAATTGGCAGCAGCTTCACCTAAAAAATACTGTATATATTTTTTTATATATATTATTATTATTATTTTTTTGCTGTATATAAAATTACAGTGTAGTATAATATTATATTATAGTATATAATATTATATTATAATATTATATTCAGCTATGTCTATTATGACTGTTTCACATGGCGAGTGTCAGTGGAGCGTGAGAAGCAGGTTTTGTTGCTGGTCATGTTAATAAATCAGAGGGTCGACCATCATCATGCTTCCGATGTGAACGCTGTCATTCACTGATATGGACGATGACAAAACACGCGCTGCTCATGCTCCACTGACACTTATGATGTAAAACAGGTGTTAAAGACAAATCTGCATTCATGCTGCTACTGATCCAGAAACAGCAACACAAACAGTCTTTTTAACCACACAGCATTATTTCTGTGTTACAGACATTTAGATAGCGGAAGTACTGGGATAAAAGTTTATAGTTTGTGTATAAACACTTATTGTCTACAGTAGTGATCAAAACGAAAGTATCTTAACACGTATGTATAACGTATGTATTGTAACACTTATCCTCTTCCAATAGTGAAACAAGTCTTTATGAATTGAGACACTGCCCCCTTATTGAATTTTCTTTTTTATTTTGTTCAAATTAATATATATTTTTAAAAGCTTTAAGCACATTTTGTCAGAACCAATTAAATTACGTTATTTTGTTTAGTTTTTTACTTTTTTTTTTCTCAGAATTGTGAGAGAATCGTAATCTCCAAAAAAAACAAACTGTGCTTCTCAATTTATCCAGAACTGTGAAGCACTAGTTTACATGTTGTTTATTACTGCATATAATTCATTAAAATAAAAGTTTAACTTCATGAAGTTGATTGCAAAATGCACCTACATTTTTTGCATTTTGTTTTTCAGTTGAATAAAATACCCTGTATTTTTCATTTCTTTAAATTAAAAGTGTAAAAGTCTCATCTCATTCTCGTGAACCCAGTCTCTCGTCACGTCTTGTGAGATAAGTGTCTCATTACACCCCTAATATATATATATATATATATATATATATATATATATATAGTTTGTAAAATGGCACAGCTTGTTAAATGTCTGAAAGTACACTCTTAACATCATTCAGTCAAGCATTATAATATGATAATGATAGAACTTTAGTAATTAGAATTAAAATTTGGTAACCATGTATGAATGCAAATTAGTCACTTTAACTGAACTTAGGACTGATGGTGGTGCTTTTTTGGTTATTCAGTGTTTCTGTAAAAAAAGGGAAAAAAACTAACAATAAAACGGAGGATAATAATAATAATAATAATAATAATAATAATTTCTACCATAATAAAAAAAAGCTCTACAATTAAAAACAATATAAAACACACTAAGGATTAATAAGCTGCTGACTTCATGAATATTAATCAGGTTGTGTGCGTTCGCTTGAACTGATTTGCTGAAATCAAAACAAGGACGATAATAGGTGAGCACCAGCCAATGCGATTGTTGCTTGCGCATTAGTTCCACCTACTACTGAAGAAACTCGGCAGTTCTTAGAAGCTGCTGAAGAATTCCAAAGGAACTCTGTTATTTTGACAGGAATATACAACAAAAAATATCGTTTACATGTAGCGCGTCAATTCAGCATGGTATGTAAGACTCTCTCTCTCTCTCTCTTTGTGTGTGTGAGACAAAGCGATGGCAAGTCGTGCACCTTCACACTAGAGTTTATTGTTTGTCAAATACAGATACGCTGCGCATCTATTGAGATGAATTGAAAAATAACACAGATCACTTGACAGAATGAAACTCTGAAGCTCAGTCAGTGTTCGGCGAGTGAAAATATATCTGTGCTAAACTTATACTTAGCGTCCAACTCACACACTGGTGAGTAAAATCTGAGAATTGATTAGCCAGTGACTAATATTAGACATCATTTAGTCGCCCAGAGTAAAGATTGTCGCATATGCGAGTGATTTACTCACAGTGTAGAAGGTTGTTTTTCCGCTGTCAGGTATGCACCTCTCACTCTAATGCACTTTGAGAGTTCAAAATTTAGAACAACTCATGTTCTTAACTAAGAAAACTTAAGTCAGAAAGAAGTCAGTGAATTGACTTGTACCTGAATTTTTAAAGGGACCCATCACTCTTTTTATTTGTGGTTTACTGTCTCACTCTAAAATACATTCACACTTTTATTTTAGGAGGACAAACAAATTAGTATATTATAATTATAACAACATTTTTTTGTATTATTGTTATTCCTATGACAGTAATAGCCATATATTGTAAAACAGATGCACTGTAAAATGAATGAAAATTATTATTTCATAGGTATATTATTTTTGCTTTACACTACAGTAGGGAATTACAATACTTGTAAATCCTAATTTCTACACTTCAAAGAGATACGTTGAATTTAGACTGCAGTAACCATTTAAACCATTAGTTGTCAGCAATTCATACTGCACTTTTAAGCTTTCATTTTGACGGAAACAGCAGTAGAGCTTTTATTTTGCTGGAAAACTCCAGCTTCAGTGAAAACAGGCTTACAAAAAAAAAAAAAAAGATTTGTGTCTCACTACAAATCTAGTGAAATGTTGTAATATAAAATTTCCCAAATCCAAACCATGTATTATTATTATACGTGATATGAAACATTTTATGGAACAAACTTTTTGCATGATTTATATCATTTTAATTGGGCAAAAATTAATCTTATTCCAGACATTGAAAGTACATGGAGTTATTTTTATGAAAGTTTTACCCATCTGCTACTGTACTATGTTTTAGAAATAATTGGTTAGCAGGCAAATGTTAGTAGCGACCGTGTTTTTGGATTCATGCCATTGGAGCCCATACATTTAAAGCCATACGCGGCCACTCTCTAAAAACTGCTGGGTTAAAAACAACCTAGCGCTGGGTAAAATATATATATACCCAACGATTGGGTTGTTTTGACCCAGCAGTTTTGGTTAAATGTTTAACCCAACCTTCTGGGTAGTAACCCAACCGCTGAGTCAAAACAACCCAAATCGCTGGGTTTGTCCATATTTTACCCAGCACTAGGTTGTATTTAATCCAGCAGTTTTTAGAGTGTATGTGTTCTAGTTTGTCATTGTAGTCTACTGTTTTACTGTTGTTGTGCTTTTTAATTAAGCATAACAATTATATCATCTTTTGCTTTAGACTTATAAAATGAAAGGTGTATAGATGTAAGCAAAACAGACAATTTTCTTTATAACATTTAACAAGATTGCAAATTCGAAAGTGAAAGCATCCGAAGCTCGGCTTATAATACAGCAAAAGTGAACTTCTTTCACAAAATTCAAATCATAAATAATACTAGCCTACTGATGAAAAAGAAGGGTTGAATGTTAAACACTTATTATTGTTTATTTAATCCTAACAAATAAGTTCTTTGTAAAAACTAACTTTACAAACAAAAGGATATATATCAGTATCGGTATCGGCCAAAATGAGATGAAAAATATCGGCATTTTGGCAAAAATCCAATGTTGTGCATCCCTCTTAAAAATCATAGTACTGCTCTTTTTATCGATTTAACCAAAGCTTTTGATTCTGTAGATCATGAAATTCTGAAACAGAGGCTATTAGTGTAGGTTTATCAGTAAATGCTGTTGGATGGTTTGTTAATTACTTATCGGATTGATCTCAATGTATATAGAGGTGCTCACTTCTCTAAATAAATATGGGCGTACCACAGGGATCGGTCCTTGGGCCATTATTATTTATTTTATATGTTAATAATTTTGGTAATAATCTCGTACATTATGTTTTTTATTTATACACTGATGATATGGTGATTTACTCTGCATAAACATTGGATAAGGTTCTGAGTCATCTTCAATTTGGTTTTAATGTAGTTCAGCAAACACTGAGAGATTTAAAACTTGTTTTAAATGTGGAGAAATCTAAAGGTATATGATGTTCACAAAAGGAAAGCCTGTGCTCTCAAACTCATGCTCAATTACTACTATACAAGGTTTGGAGGCTGAAGTAGTATCTAAGTATAAATACCTGTCATTTTTAACTGATTATTCTTTCTTTTGGGCCTCATATTCAGTACCTAGTGAGTTAATTTAAGTTGAAACTGGGAGTCAAATCTTCTCTTTCTTTTGAAGCAAGGAAGAGACTGGTAGCAGCTACATTTTTGTCAGTGTTGGATTGCTGTGATATCATTTATATGCAGGCACCTAAACATTGTTTGGTCGGCGTTGTCAACCAGTAGACTTAGGCATTGGTACTTATTTATATATAAAATCATTTTAGGTTTACTTCCTTTGTATTTACAGCAGAATATAATTAAAAAAAAGTTGTACTGAATTATGGGCTTCACTCACAAGACTATTATCTTTTAATCATCACTAAAGTCTGTACTAATATGAGTCAGTGGGCATTTAGTTATGCTGCTCCATTTGACTGGAATCAATTACAAGATAAGTTATGATTAAAAGAGTTGGTATCACTAAATTATTTTAAATGTATTTTAAAGGATCTAGTTTTAGAGTCATTTGATTGTAAATGTTCTGAGTGATTTGTGTATAATTCTGTATAATGTATTTGTTTTATGTGTAACTAAATGTGCTCATTTATCTTGGCCAGGATCCTCTTGTAAATGAGATTGTAAATTTCAAGAGTTTTACTTTCTGGTTAAATAAAGTTAAAAAAAAAAAAAAAAAAGGGCAGCAAAAGATACTGTGTCAAAGCATAATGGCCCAAAACACAACTTTAAAGATGTTTTATGTAAAACTAAAAAGTTTAAATATATTTTTAAAACTACACTTTTTGCCCAGAAGACCTATCGTTTCATATCGTCATATGACTACAATAATATTGAGATAACATAATATTGATAATACGTTACTTCCCTAGTATTTATTATCTCTGAATTGGATTCTTATTGTTTAATTATATAATTAGCATGATACTGTCACACATAGTTGTGCAAGCAGACGAGGATAAAGAAGATATAGCAAAAAGTCTTTAATGACACACTCAGAAGGTAAATCCAATAACGACCAACGCAAACATACAACTGATGTATTACTGAGAACAGACAAACTGAACTGAAACATAATTACAAACACCTGTGAGATCAAATGAATCACCATGACAACTGATAATAGAGCACAGGAACTAAAGAATACAAACTGTAGGAACAGTAGAAACGCTATCGGAGACCTTTTTATTTTTTATCTGTCACTGACTTAACAAGTTGTACTAAAGTGACATAACAAAATACATTTTTTGTTCTGAGCAAGCAGTAGGCGGCCGACAGTATAAGTTAACCTTGCACCTCTGACTAAGTTCAGACTGGTGAATAAAATTTAAACTCAATCCCAACTTTGCAGAAGCACAAGTAAAAGATATGTCATAGTTATACTATAATGTTACTCTCATTTTATCTATCACCTGTATAATACTGAAAACTTGTTCAGCATCACAATCAGGAATCATGTGAGTAAAGTGCATTTAAATTAATGCTTTAGCTGCTGGCAAGTTAAAATCTCTATCGCGCTGATCCTGGTGTATAGAAAAAGTAGTGCTCATACAAACACACACACAAACACACACACTCTCACACTAAAGTTTAAACACAATCTCAGAGATCATTCATGTTCTTCACTTTCTGCAGGCTGCGTCACTGCAGTATTGGAGAGGAAGGCTGTGCTGCTCTGATTTCAGCTCTGAGATCAAACTCCTCACACCTGAGAGAACTGGATCTAAGCGGTAATAAACCAGGAGACTCAGGATTGAAGCTGCGCTCTGCTCTACTGGAGGATCCACACTGTAAACTGAAGAAACTATAGTAAGTTATTGAGTCAATGCTGTCATTTATTATCTTCTATTAAAGCAGATCTCAGTGTATTTTACTTTTCTCTGTATTTTACAGCATTTGATGGTGGAAACTTCACAAGCTGCAAACATGTGAATCAAAACAACACATCCTGAACAAGGACAAATTCAGTTACTGATCCAGCAGTTTATATGTGAAGGATTTTTCTTATTATTTTTTTTTTTTTTCCAGTCCTAAAAACACGTAGAGTACTGTATATTTTTATACAGGTAATACTGTATAGATTTTGTTTTTGTTTTTTTTGTTTTTTTTTGCTGTATAGAGAATTACAGTAAAATACCTACAGCATATTTTGTCACCTTGTACGTTGACTTTTTATTTAGAAAACAAAAAGGTTCTATTCTAGAAAGTCGAACTCTAACTTGGTTCTATAAGGTTGTATCTGTGAGCCAATCAGCTCTTCGAATGCACACATGAAGATCAATCAGGATTAACTTTCTTTGTCATGTCGCTGGACTGACCTGTAACAGGGTTATGACTAGAAGAGATACAGCTCCGGCCGGAAGTGGCGCAAAAACTCGTTGGATGTACAGGAAAAAATTAAATGAACAGTGAAGACGACAAGTAGCGAACAATTTTTTTTTTCTTACTAATAATTGATGATATTGATGATATAAAAAATATTAGTGCACAAAAATATCAAACTTGTGTACAAAAAAGTGACATTACAAGCAAAGCACCATTTATACATACGTATATAACAAAAACATAAATAATACAAAATAAAAGCTTTACAAAAAAAAGAAAAAAAAAGAATTAAAAAGGTAAATAAAAAATAAGATTCTTTGGCGCAAACTAATGTCTGTCTCAATCAGCCTCCATAATCAAAACAACCCATTTTATAATTATTTTTGTGGTGATTAATAAAATTGTTAAATTGTGTTTGTATGAGAGTACTCATGTCAAAGCCTCGTGGATTACACCCTTCCACTACCCAACATAAATGTCTTCAAATGTAAAAGTAAGCTATGTATGCTGTTATTGCAGACTAGACTTACAATTACCAGTATCTACACAATAGGGGGGAGAAAAAAAAATTAAAAAGAGCAAAAACACAATTTTTATGCACAAAACATTTTTATTTTTACTCAAACACAAATGCACACACAGACAGACACAGTGCCAACCTTAATAACAACAACATTCACTAATTTTATTTCAATAAATTTGAAACAAGGTTGGATTTGATTTAATTAATCTCCAAATGATTGGATAATGAAGAGAACTATATGACAAATGAATCTAAATCTTGAAGCTTGCTTTCATTGCTTCAGCACAACAGCCAAACCTCCCAGAAGATGGATGTTTTCTGGGGATCATACTGAGGGGTTTGAGGTATCTACATTTTTTGTATGGAGGTGTGTAAGAAAGAGGAAGTGTGTCATCATGAGGGGTATGACGCCTCACATCCTCCAAAAACTCATTCAATCGAACAATCAAGGAGTCCAGAAATTACTTATCCCGCAGATGGTAAGTAAGATCCGAAATTTCACGCAGTAAGCTCCCACACTTTTGCCTTTTCTTTGTCTTGCTGTTGCCTTTTAGAGGATTGCTGGTGTCTGTGTGAGGAATGCTGCTGCTGGTGCCGTCTCTCACCCCTCCTAATATTAGTCCTAATATTAGTCTGTTTCTTTCTTATTCGAGGTCACCTTAACCACCAGATCCAGCCCGTATCCAGATCAGATGGTCACTGCAGTCCCCTGGATCCAGTCCGTACCCAGCCCAGATGGTGGATCAGCACCTAGAGACGACCTCTACAGCCCTAAAAGTCAGCGGAGACCACATCGACTAGATGAGCCCCAGAGACGGATCCCCAGTGAAGACCTCGTCACCTAGACGGCTATTCTGTCACCAATGGAGTTTTGGTTCCTTGCCGCTGTCGCCTCTTGCTTGCTTAGTTGGGGACACTTTATCTTCAAACAATATCGTATACTATTTGAACTGAACTGAGCTAAATGATGGCATCATTGAATCCAATGATGAACTGCCTTTACCTGAAAATTGAGTGTTTACTGTTGCCCTTTTGCATTATTGATGCAATATTTCCTATTTAACACTATATAGTTACTTTGTCACAATTGTGTATTGTTAAAAGCGGTATATAAATAATGGTGACTTGACTTAAGCATACAAAATCCAAAGTAAACAGGGGGTTATCCCTGTATATCCCTCCTAATTGCTCCCAGCCCCACGCCTGTACCATGCTGAAAACAGCACAGAAGTGCTTGCAAGGCAGCAGGTTCCTCTGCCAGTCTTCACATGTGCAGGAGGGCATTGTTGTGTGGGAACCAAAGCATATTTTGTGATAATCTGCAGTCTGGCTCTTCATGCTGAAAACTCCATCCCCATGCACTGTGACTTCCCAGCGGTAGGACGTGGCCTGGAGATGTCGATCCATGATGTGGTCAACCACAACACGAGGCCTGTCTCTCAGGAACAAAGGCAGCCTCTCACTGTATTTGCGGTACCACTGGAGCACTTCACATTGAGCTCAATGTACCTCGAATGAGAAAATAGTATAAAACGAACATCATGATGAGTTTAATGTATTGTTATTTCAAGATAAAGTGATATTCTTTAATGAATTAATGGTGTTCAATTTATTCACTAAGTAGTCATGCGGTTCTCAAACCTAGTTATAGACCATCAAATGACATGATGCTGACATGGTATGTATGAAACATTGTCTGGTCTCAGTCTAACAGTTAACTTTATCTTAAATGAGAAGTCCACTTTCAGAAAAAAAAAACTTCTTTCTTCAGTTGTAAATAAGTTAAATTTTTTGAGGAAAACATTTCGGGATTTCATATAATGAACTTCTATGGTGCCCTCAAATTAACTTCCAAAATGCAGTTTAAATGCAGCTTCAAAGGGCTCTAAATGATCCCAACCGAGGAAGAAGGATCTTATTTTTTTAACAGTTTTTTTTTTTTTTTTTACCACTATTAAAGTGGTTGTTGTCCTAAGACTCATGTCTTTTTTTGATGTTCCTGGGACAACAACTGCGCGAGCCAATCAAAGTGTACCATGTCATCACAGTGGGCATTGCTGAGGCTGATCCCGCCAAAGTTAACAAAAAAAAAAAAAAAAAAAAACAACAACAACGGCAAAACCCCTCTGTCAAGGACACAAGTTTTCCTAGTTATAAAAAAAAAAAAAAAACTAAACTGGGCAACAGACTGCGACTAAATGGCTGCATGTTTTTTTTGTGCCACGGCAAAGTTTCTCAAGGTCTAATGTAATGGTGTCATTTCTGTTGAGTATAAACAAAACAGCACTGGTTTGAAACGCGACGCAGGGACGTTTATCAGTTCAGCTCAGTCCAACAGCCAGTGCAGCGCGATGCGCAGCAAAACCGAATGAGAAGTGTTTGAATTAGCTGATTTATTCTGTTAGGTGATGTTGTCTTCAGACCATCATATAAATATATTGACTTTAAGTCGTCTTTGATTTATTCTGTAAAGCCGGCCTCACACTACAGGATTTTTAGCCCGATTTTCCCCTCCCGAGAATCGGAGCAAAAATCTTGTCGAGCCTCGATTGTTCCCGATGTTCGGCACAGATTATCTGGTAATGTGAGACGTTCACAGATCGAATCTTGCACCTCCCGATCTGCTCTCACACAAATCAGGGCTGCCCCGATCATATCAAACATGTTTGATATCCAGGATTTTAAATCGGGATGATCACGGCTATGATTACATCAGCACTTTAAAGCCGGCTTCAAACTACAGGATTTTTAAAATCCTAACCGATTATGAAATCTGGTTGCAGTGCACATATAAGGAGAATCTTTGCAGATTATCTTCCCTCAAATCTTAAACATGCACACACTACAAGATTTGAAAACTGTGGCGCATCACACACTACAAGATATTATTAAGATTACCATGACGGAGGGAGCGCCTCAGGTGATCTTACACAACAGATCGTCATTTCAGCAACTAATGTTTACAAATGTTTTTATTATTATTATTATTATTCATTTAGTTTTTTGAATGTCTTGTTATAATTGTGTTTTGTTGTAGTTTATAATAAAAAAAAACAATAAAATACAAAATAAAATAAATGTTTACAAATGTTAGTTAACTGTTGTATGCTTTAACTGTTTTATATCTATAGATTTTACTTTGGCCAGGTCGTGATTTGAGAAGGCAAAACTGATTAAACATAGTCTATGATCAACTCACTGTCTGCCGCTGACCGCTTGGTCGTTAATTTAAAAAAAAACTAAATCTTATATTTAAGGAACAAAAAATGCTCCAAACGTTTTTCTAAATTAACTTAATAAAAAAACGAAACGAAATATGATCACTTTGCCATTACATACAAAACTGAACTATTTTAATTGCTAAAACAGTAGTATAAGCTGTTTTGGGAGAAGGGGAAAAAAGATGGGATCAGCTCGGACTCGGGCCGCATGGAGCATTGCTTTCCTTGCTCCATGCGGTTGTGGTATGTTTTCAACATATTATACAGACAGTGTCACTACAAAAAAATAAGAAACAGTTTCCTCCATCTCTGCTATCCAATGGACAGTACAGCAGCTGTTTTGCGGTAGCACGTTGGCTGTTGTGAAAGTACTGACGTAATCATAGCCTTGATCATCCCGATTTAAAATCCTGGATATCAAACATGTTTGATATGATCGGGGCGGCCCCGATTTGTGTGAGAGCAGATCGGGAGGTGAAAGATTCGATCTGTGAACGTCTCACATTACCAGATAATCCGTGCCGAACATCGGGACCGATCGAGGTGCTCGACAAGATTTTTGCTCCGATTCTCGGGAGGGGAAAATCGGGGCAAAATAGGGCTAAAAATCCTGTAGTGTGAGGCCGGTTTAACAACAGCCAATGCGCGACGCAAAACAGCTGCTGTACGGTCCATTGGATAGCGGAGATGGAGGAAACTGTTTCTTATTTTTTTGTAGTAACACTGTCTGCATTATATGTTAAAAACATAGCACAACCGCACGGAGCAAGGAAAGCAATGCTCCATGCGGCCCGAGTCCGAGCTGATCCCATCTTTTTTCCCCTTCTCCCAAAACAGCTTATACTACTGTTTTAGCAATTAAAATAGTTCAGTTTTGTATGTAATGGCAAGTGATTATATTTCGTTTCGTTTTTTTATTAAGTTAATTTAGAAAAACGTTTGGAGCATTTTTGTTCCTTAAATATAAGATTTTGTTTTTTTTTAAATTAACGACCAAGCGGTCAGCGGCAGACAGTGCTTTAATCATAGATTATGTTTAATCAGTTTTGCCTTCTCAAATCACGACCTGCCTAAAGTAAAATCTATAGATATAAAACAGTTAAAGCATACAACCATACAACAGTTAACTAACATTTGTAAACATTTTTTATTTTATTTTGTATTTTATTGTTTTTTTTTTATTATTATTATAAACTACAACAAAACATATACAATTATAACAAGACATTCAAATAAACAAAATTAATAATAATAATAATAATAATAAATTGTAAACATTAGTTGCTGAAATGACCATCTGTTGGGTAAGATCACGTGAGGCACTCCCTCCGTCATGATAATCTTAATAGTATCTTGTAGTGTGTGATGCGCCACAGTTTTCAAATCTTGTAGTGTGTGATGCGCCACAGTTTTCAAATCTTGTAGTGTGTGCATGTTTAAGATTTCAGGGAAGATAATCTGCAAAGATTGTCCTTATGTGTGCACTGCAACCAGATTTCCTAATCGGTTAGGATTTTAAAAATCCTGTAGTGTGAGGCCGGCTTTAGATGATGTTGTCTTCAGACCATCATATAAACATATTTACTTCAAGTCGTCTTTGATTTATTCTGTTACATGATGTTTGCAGACCATCATATGAGTATGTTGACCTCAAGTAATCTCATTCTCTGTTACATGTTTTTAGACCATCATATGAATGTCCTTTATAACCTAAATAATAGACCTTCCAAACAACTGCACTTCATGCAAACAAATATATGTGATGCTGTATATTTTCAGACCATCATATGAGTATGTTGACCTTAGTTCGTCTTTGATTTATTCTGTTATGTTACATAATGTTGTCTTCAGACCATCATGAGTATGTTGACCTCAAGTCTTCGCTCTCTCCACCCTCAATACCACGACCGAGGTGAGTCCCTTGAGCAAGGCACAGAACCCCCGACTGCTCCCCGGGCGCCGCAGCAATAGCAATATGGCTGCCCACTGCTCCGGGTGTGTGTGCGCGCGTGTGTGCACGCTTGTTCACTACTCACTACTGTGTGTGCACTTGGATGGGTTAAATGCAGAGCATAAATTCTAAGTATGGGTCACCATACTTGGCCTCACGTCACGTCCTTTCCTTTCCTTAAAATACTGTAATTAACATTAACATAACATTACTCCTTTAATACATTAATACATGTCTACATTAATAATACAATTCCCACATTTCTGCTAAAAAACCATGGTGCAGTTAGTGTTACAGTAAAATAAATCCATGGTAAGTGATTCTGACTGTATCGATCGTTGCGCACAGTGTTTCTCCTGTTTGTCAGCGGTGTTTCTGTTTAAAATTGCCGAGTCGTTGTGTTCTTCACCGAATTCATGTGCTTCATTCTGGATCTCACAGCGCTGTTTAGTGCTCGCTAGTAAACGCATCTGCTCGAGTAAACTTGTGCTCCGCTGATATAGATATACATTTTCATCTAAAATGAGCATTTTGATCAGGCTTCTGTGTGTAGGTTCAGTATTTTTACTCTGATGGCAATGTACAGGTCCTTTTCAAAAAATTAGCATATTGTGATAAAGTTCATTATTTTCTGTAATGTACTGATAAACATTAGACTTTCATATATTTTACATTCATTACACATAACTGAAGTAGTTTCAAGCCTTTTATTGTTTTAATATTGATGATTTTGGCATACAGCTCATGAAAACCCAAAATTCCTATCTCAAAAAATTAGCATATTTCATCCGACCAATAAAAGAAAAGTGTTTTTAATACAAAAAAAGTCAACCTTCAAATAATTATGTTCAGTTATGCACTCAATACTTGGTCGGGAATCCTTTTGCAGAAATGACTGCTTCAATGCGGCGTGGCATGGAGGCAATCAGCCTGTGGCACTTGTGAGGTGTTATGGAGGCCCAGGATGCTTCGATAGCGGCCTTAAGCTCATCCAGAGTGTTGGGTCTTGCGTCTCTCAACTTTCTCTTCACAATATCCCACAGATTCTCTATGGGGTTCAGGTCAGGAGAGTTGGCAGGCCAATTGAGCACAGTAATACCATGGTCAGTAAACCATTTACCAGTGGTTTTGGCACTGTGAGCAGGTGCCAGGTCGTGCTGAAAAATGAAATCTTCATCTCCATAAAGCTTTTCAGCAGATGGAAGCATGAAGTGCTCCAAAATCTCCTGATAGCTAGCTGCATTGACCGCAGCTGACATGGCACCCCAGACCATCACTAACTGTGGGTACTTGACACTGGACTTCAGGCATTTTGGCATTTCCCTCTCCCCAGTCTTCCTCCAGACTCTGGCACCTTGATTTCCGAATGACATGCAAAATTTGCTTTCATCCGAAAAAAGTACTTTGGACCACTGAGCAACAGTCCAGTGCTGCTTCTCTGTAGCCCAGGTCAGGCGCTTCTGCCGCTGTTTCTGGTTCAAAAGTGGCTTGACCTGGGGAATGCGGCACCTGTAGCCCATTTCCTGCACACGCCTGTACACGGTGGCTCTGGATGTTTCTACTCCAGACTCAGTCCACTGCTTCCGCAGGTCCCCCAAGGTCTGGAATCAGTCCTTCTCCACAATCTTCCTCAGGGTCCGGTCACCTCTTCTCGTTGTGCAGCGTTTTCTGCCACACTTTTTCCTTCCCACAGACTTCCCACTGAGGTGCCTTGATACAGCACTCTGGGAACAGCCTATTCGTTCAGAAATTTCTTTCTGTGTCTTACCCTCTTGCTTGAGGGTGTCAATGATGGCCTTCTGGACAGCAGTCAGGTCAGCAGTCTTACCCATGATTGCGGTTTTGAGTAATGAACCAGGCTGGGAGTTTTTAAAAGCCTCAGGAATCTTTTGCAGGTGTTTAGAGTTAATTAGTTGATTCAGATGATTAGGTTAATAGCTCGTTTAGAGAACCTTTTCATGATATGCTAATTTTTTGAGATAGGAATTTTGGGTTTTCATGAGCTGTATGCCAAAATCATCAATATTAAAACAATAAAAGGCTTGAAACTACTTCAGTTGTGTGTAATGAATCTAAAATATATGAAAGTCTAATGTTTATCAGTACATTACAGAAAATAATGAACTTTATCACAATATGCTAATTTTTTGAAAAGGACCTGTACACTGGCACTTAAAAGCGAGTAGGTTGCAGTTCTGGAAATTGATGGAACTGGAGACCATGGGGTTAATTTTTCACCTTAATTCTTCAGCAATTAACATGCATCATTTCTTCTCAAACTGTTATTTTTGTGTGACCCTGCTAACCCAAAGAGCATCTCAATGTCCAGTGGAAGCGCCTTCATTTTCATCCTTCTCAGGGGCATTTAATAATTTTTGACTTTTCAGTCTGAGTTGAAATGGTTTTTTTTTTTTTTTTTTTTGACCAATTTAACCTATAAAAATACCCTGCATAATAAGTATGCACACCTGAATATAAGGCATTTTTCACTTCCAGTCCTTGTTAACAATTATATGTAATAACTTATAAATAATTATATGCAAAATGAATAGTAGTTATTAAGATATGTGGCTTGAAATTGGTAATATGTGCTTGGAAAAGACAATATGATCAGAATATTGAGTTGCATAATAATTATGCATGCACAGTATATATGTGCGTATTAAAAAATTGTATTTAAAAAAAAAAAAAACAGTAATATTGTGAAACATTACAATGTAAAAGAATGTTTTCTATTTTAATATACCTTATAATATAATTTATTCCAGTTGTGCCAAAGCTGAATTTTAATCAGTAATTACACCAGTCTTCAGTGTCATGTAATAATTTTTCCAGATTCTTTTCTAAAAAATCTTTTATAACAATTGTAAGTCTTCACTATAAAAAAAGTATTTATTAAAAAAAAAAACACTCTTGAATGATTGTGCATGTTGTTACAAAAGATTTATATTTTGTATACATGCTGTTCCTTTTAACTTTTTATTCATCAAAAAAAATCCTGAAAAAACTTCTGAACTATAGATCAATTGCAGTTCATTATAGCACTAAACAACATGCTATTCCATGTATATTTTCACAGGAACATGAATTCAAAAAGAAACTGTGATGTTTCACTGCCAGTTTAGGAACCTAAAAGATGTGTGCGAGTACTTTAGGAACCACTGGGAGCCAATTGATCATCTATGGTCCAACTTCTGGAGATGCAATAAGCATGGAGACTCTGACACAAACAATCTAATAGAACGGTACATGGCACTTTAAGGCATGTTCTCTTCACTGTTTATTAGTGGTCTAGCTGAAAGCTAAGTGAAAAAGTGAAAGTCGTGACGTATTGAAATCCAAGTGCACACAGCAGTGAGAAGTGAACAAACACACACACTGTAAACACACCCAGAGCAGTTTTCAGCAATTTCTTCAGCTCCCGGGGACCAATTAGTGGTTCTGTGCCTTGCTCAAAGGCACCTCAATCATGGTATTGAAGGTGGAAAGAGCGCTGTTCATTCACAATCCCCACCTTCAATTCCCGGTGGTGTGGGAATTGAACTGGTGACCTTTGGGTTACAAACCTGACTCTCTATAATCATTAGACCATGACTGCCCTTATACTTAGCATTATGTCTCAAGTATTTTTTTCATTTTCTCATACATTTGTAGTCCTTATCTTTTTACTTCTCCAATTATCAGCTGTTTTCAGCTAGACCACAATTGTCAACAGAAAACATACTTGTAAGTTAATGTAATTATTTGTTGGATTTTTGATTTGCTTATTAATCTGAATGAATCCTGCTGACATTAAAATGTTACATTTGAATTGTTCCAACCATGATCCTGATGCAACCTATATTTCTCTGCTTTTCTTTCTTGTCTAGTTTCTTCCACCGTTTAAAATACCAGTTCCTCTGTGGTATCAGAAACTGTAGATTGGATCAGCTGATTGATGTGCTACTGAACAAGACTGACAAGTACTTCAACATGATACAGGATTTGCAGTTGGGAGCATCTATAACCCTCTAGAATACAGAATAAAAGAAATAAAGAAATCTGCTCAGAGGATGCTAGACAATGGTTGGGCCAAGAGAGTTACTGTAGCTTTAAAAGAAACGATCCCGGTTACTTGGCTGTAACCGTGTTCCCTGAGAAAGCGGAACGAGATGCTGCGCTGCTCAGCGCATTGGGAACGTCTTTAGTCGTGACCAGCTGTGAATAATGTGTATAAAAACGTCGAAGACCGACCGGAAGATATAGCCTCGGCTGATGACGTCATCAGCGCGCACCCGAGCACGGGGCTATAAATAGATGACCCACAGGTGCATCATCAGGATATTTTGTCTGAAGAGCAGTCCCGGGACATCTTAAACACGGCAAAATAGCGCAGCATCTCGTTCCGCTTTCTCAGGGAACACGGTTACAGCCAAGTAACCGGGATCGTTCCCTTTCGAAAGCTTCAGTCGATGCTGCGCTGCTCAGCGCATTGGGAACGAGAATACCCACGCCGCCGTGCTTGAGCATGTCTGGACCCCACGGTTGTGCAGGTGTGTTTCACAAGAACGCAAGAAGACCTAGACATTAGCTTGGCGTCGACTCAAGGACATGAGAGCCCGGAGTGGCATGAACATCCAAACTATAAAATCTTATGAATGTGTGCGGAGAGGACCAACCTGCCGCATCACAAACCTGTTGTAGGGGGGCGCCTCTCGCCAAAGCACTAGAAGAGGCGACCCCCCTGGTGGAGTGAGCTCTAAGACCTTTAGGCGGAGCTTGACCGCGCGCCTCATAGGCAAGAGCAATAGCATCCCTGACCCAATGAGACATGGCCTGCTTGGTGGCAGCTGCTCCTCTGTTATGAACACCATAACAAACAAAGAGTTGCTCTGACTTACGCCACTGGCTAGTGCGGTGGACGTAGGCCTGAAGAACACGGACTGGACACAGTCTATGAGATCTCTCCTGCTCCGGCGTTATGAACGGTGGAGGACAGAAGGCTTCTAGAATGACCGGATGTACAGCCGAAAATGGAACTTTTGGCAGGTAATCAGGATGAGGATGCAGAATTACTTTAACCATCCCTGGGGCAAAGTCTAAGCAGGAAGGAGAGATAGACAGGGCCTGCATATCCCCAATTCTCTTCAAGGAAGTTATTGCCAGGAGAAAAACCATTTTTAGAGTCAGAAGTTTATCAGATGCTGATTCTAAAGGTTCAAAGGGGGTTCCAACCAGACCCTCAAGAACTGTAGCTAAGTCCCATGAAGGGATCTTGGTTTTCACTGGAGGCCTCAGTCTCCTAGCCCCACGAAGGAAGCGAGAGAGCAGAGGGTGTCTCCCGAGTGGTGCCCCATCAATCAGGGCATGGCAAGCCGAAAGAGCGGCCACATAACCCCTAAGAGTAGCAGGACACGTGCCTGTTGACAATTTCTCCTGTATGAAGTCCAGTACTGAAGCAATCTGGCAGTTAACCGGATCTACATTATGTTTAACACACCACCTTTCAAAAACACCCCATTTAGCGGCATAATTCTTCCTAGTGGAGGGAGCCCTAGCACTTAGGATGGTTTCAATAACAGCAGGCGAAAGCCCAGTGTCTCTCAGTTGGTTCCCCTCAGGGGCCAAACATGAAGATTCCACAGATCGGGCCTGGGATGGAATATTGTTCCCTCCGCCTGAGACAGAAGGTCCCTCCTCTCCGGAATCGCCCACGGCGAGCCGTCAAGGAGAGATATTATCTCCGAGAACCATACTCTGTTCGGCCAACGCGGCGCTATCAGTAAGAGGCAAGACCCTTGTTGGCGAACCCTGGCTAGAACTCCCGGAAGCAGAGAGACTGGGGGAAATGCATACAGGCGCATATTGGGCCATGAGTGCGCCATCGCATCCAGACCCAACGGAGCTGGGTGACTCAGAGAGAAGTAGAGGGGACATTGCGCAGTCTGCTGAGAGGCGAAGAGGTCCACCTCCGCTTCGTAAAATCTGGTCCAGATCTGTTTCACTACCTCCGGGTGGAGTTTCCATTCCCCCGTCGGTAGTGTCTGTCTGGACAGTAAATCTGCTCCCACATTCCACTGCCCTGGAATGTATACTGCCCTGAGTGACAGGAACTTGTCCTGGGCCCAAAGAAAAATCTGCCTCGCTATTCTGTTCAGATTGCGTGAGCGCAGACCTCCCTGGTGATTTAGATAAGAGACTGCCGCTGTATTGTCCACCCGCACCAAGACATGACAGCCTCTCAATTGGTGGAGAAAATATTTCAGAGCCAGAAATACGGCCATCAACTCGAGGCAATTGATGTGCCAATCGAGCTGATGGCCCTCCCATTTCCCTTGAGCTGGACGGCCTTGTAAGACCGCTCCCCAGCCCACCAGGGAGGCGTCTGTCGTTAGCAGTCTGCGACGACACGGCGCCCCTAGAGTGGGACCCAAGGTGAGGAACCGGGGTCTGAGCCACGGAGATAGTGTACGAAGCCCGCGGCGCGTCACTTTTATTTGCCTTCGAGGATTGGCTCTTGGATGAAACCCTCTGGCTTTTAGCCACAACTGAAACGGTCTCATGTGCAACAGCCCCAGAGGAATCACCGTGGATGCTGATGCCATAAGACCTAACATCTTCTGATACTGATGAACAGTGTACTCTTGGCCTAGCCTGACCTTGCTCATGGTCTGCCGAATGGTCTCGATCCGAGCGGGAGACAGTCGTGCCCGCATCGTGATCGAATCCCAAACGATCCCGAGATAAGTCGTTCTCTGGGCAGGAGAAAGAACACTCTTGTTGGTGTTGAGTCTCAGCCCTAGAGAAGCCACATGAGCTAACACGATGTCTCTGTGTTGGAGCGCCATTTCTCGCGATTGTGCCAGTATCAGCCAATCGTCGATATAGTTCAAAATGCGAATGCCCTGGAGTCGTAACGGAGCCAGTGCTGCATCCATGCATTTTGTAAACGTGCGGGGTGACAAGGCTAGGCCGAATGGAAGAACCCGAAATTGGTACGCTTCGCCCCCGAAATCGAACCTCAGGAATTTCCTGTGTTGTGGCAATATTTCTATGTGGAAATATGCATCCTTTAGATCGATCGTGACGAACCAATCGTAATGTTGAATCTGCGTCACGACCGTCTTGACAGTTAACATCTTGAACTTGAGCGCTTTGACTGAACGGTTTAAGCCTCGAAGATCTAAGATTGGACGCAGCCCCCCATCCTTTTTGGGAACCAGGAAGTATCTGCTGTAATAGCCCGACTCTCTCTCTGGAAGAGGAACATGCTCTATGGCCTCTTTGCTCAGAAGAGTTTGTAGCTCTTGTGACAGTACGTGCATCAGCTCCGGTTTCACGGAAGTGAAAACCACGCCGTTGAAACGCGGAGGACGACGAAAAAATTGGATTCTGTATCCTATCTGTACTGTGCTTAATACCCACGCAGAGACGCCTGGCAGAAGTTTCCACGCTGCCAGACTCTCTGAGAGTGGTATTAATTTTAATACTTCCTTTTGAGGGGATGTTAGATGTCCCGTGTCCAGAACGACCGCCGGAAACAACGGTACACCTAACACCTCGCTGGAAACCGCTGCCCCCCGAGGCACGAGAGGTGGCAGGGATGGAGAGGTTTTGTGAGGGTATCGGGAAGGGGCGAAGAGATCTTGAACGCGCCCCATCCCGCGGGGGACTACCCCCACCAGATCGGGCGCCAGACCATCAGGACTTCCGCTTTCTGTTAATAATAGTCCTGAGGTCTGGCTTGGGAGGTTGCTGAGCGCGGCGAGCCTGTCCCCAGTCTCTACGAGGGGGAGCACGCTCAGCCACGCTCTGCTTTTTAACCTCCCTGGCTTTTGAAGGACCGGGGCGGGGCTGGGTGGCAGACGGCCCCTCCCCTTGAGTGCGGCGAGGAAGAAACTGGACGAACGCTTCCTCGTGTTTCTTCACCTCTTTAAATCTGGCGACTACGGTGCTCACCGAGTCACCAAACAAACCAGAGGGAGAAACAGGGGAATCTAACAGAAACACACGATCCTTCTCTTTAATGCCTGTTAGATTCAGCCACAGATGCCTCTCCGTGCTGACCAAAGCGCTCATAGAACGACCGATGGCACGGGCCGTTTGCTTGGTCGCACGAAGAGACAGATCTGTGGCTCGACGAAGCTCAGAAAATGCTTCCTCGTCGATGGTACTGCCCGCACTCAAATCCTTCAACAGGTCAGCCTGGTATGCCTGTAACACAGCCATAGTGTGCAGCGCAGCACCAGCCTGACCTGCAGCTTGATAAGCTTTACCCACTAAAGACGATGTCACACGACACGGTTTAGTGGGGAGGGTAGGTTTCTTTATCGAAGATGCGGATTCGGGCGAGAGATAGCTCACGAGCGTCTCTTCAACCCGAGGCATCTCCGTATACCCCCGCGACTTTGCACCCACGATAGTCGAAAAAGTCGACGTCGAAGGCACAAAGATGCGAGAAGTATATGGTTTACTCCATGACTTAGACAGCTCATCATGGAGGTCCTCGAAAAAGGGGAGAAACTGATGTTGTGGTTTCTCCCCCCTGCCACCGGACAGAAACCTATCCTCTAGCTTACTATGTTTGGGGGTCTCTTGTTCGCGTGGCCAGTCAAGCTGTAACCTGGCAACCGCGCGAGTAACCACCTCTAGCAATTCCTCAACAGATTTCTTTCCAAGGGAGGAATGCTCAGAGGCTGGCTGCTCGTGCTCCGAAGAGCCAAGAGATATGTCATCCCCCTCGTGAACCGAAGAAGCACCGGAGCGCGCTTCGTGTTCACGAGAAGAGATGTTAGGATCTGATGACGCGACAAGCGAAAAGGACGGACCCATCTCTTGCTCGTCATTCAGATCCATACGAGAGCCCCACGATGGTAATGCGGGTGCGGACTGGAAATAGTTCAGACGGGAGCGAAGCATCTTAACTGTGAGCTGGTCACAATGCTCGCACCCGCCTTTCTCTATAGCCAGAACCGCGTGCTCTTCCCCCAAACAAACAAAACAGTAATCGTGTGTATCCAGCTCAGACATGGGACGTGAGCATGGAGGAACACAACGCTTACTGATTTGTTGACTCATTCTTTTACTTTTAGAGAAAGAAAGAGAAAATTTCTGCACACTGCCTGTAAAAACTAACTCCTAACAAAGAGAGAAAGAGAGAGTTCAACGCACACATGCACAGAATGGTCTGAAGACAAAAGACCTGATGATGCACCTGTGGGTCATCTATTTATAGCCCCGTGCTCGGGTGCGCGCTGATGACGTCATCAGCCGAGGCTATATCTTCCAGTCGGTCTTCGACGTTTTTATACACATTATTCACAGCTGGTCACGACTAAAGACGTTCCCAATGCGCTGAGCAGCGCAGCATCGACTGAAGCTTTCGAAAGGGAACATACAATGTTCCATATGAGTATAATTCACACATAGTTTACCATTTTATTTGATCAAGTCTTCTCACTTGTGGTGATGGCAAGACTTTTCCAAATATGAACACACAACTGCAAGCCCACACCAACAACTTGATACAAAGGAATAAGTATACCATTTTCTGCAAAGCCTCAAAAAAAAAAAAAAAAAAAAAAAAAAAAAAATAGAAGTTGAAAGCTTGTTTGGGAGAGCAGAATTAAAAATATGTGTTGAGACAAATGTGTGTGACTGCTGTACTTTCTCATATCAAAAGAAATGTTCCTGTCTATTACTTGCGAAGTGACTTTTAAGAAGTCAAAGAACTTCTTGAAAGTCTGGAGGATTTGGGGCACCAACTTCTACCTTTACTTCATCACTCAACAGTTAATTTACATTTACCATTGGATACATAACCCTAATCTCCCTTGGTCAAATATTGAAAATGAGTTTGTTCAGTCATTAGATATAAAGTTTTTACCATTAATAGACAAATCAATAAAAACTCTCCCTGGTTACAAAAATAATACTATTAATACCACCATGAATGCTTGGTGGACACTGCATGACCTTTTACACTGTAGAATGAAACCATCAGACAGTACACCCATATGACATAATCCAATGTTTTTAATTAACAATAAACCTTTTCATTTGTCCACATGGAGTCAGAGAGGGGTAATTACCCTGGGCCACTTATATAATGGGGACCTTTTCATGACCTTTGAACATATTCAGTCTAAATACAATTTACCAAAAATCTATTGGTTCCTATACTCTGTCAAACTGTAATTCTCACATATACCAAACTACTGAATCTTTAAAACCGAATAAAATATTATCACAAATATATACATTCGTATTATTTACAGAAACCAACATAGTTGCTCCAGTTCAACAATGGACTAAGGACATGGGTACAGATCAAATTATCAACTGGCAAGAAGTTTGCAATAACATTTATTCGATGTCCTGCAATGCCAAAATTCAAATGATTCAATATAAAGTTATTCATAGAACTCATTTCACAACATACAAATTACAACGAACGGGATATATTAAAAATGATAATTGTCCACACTGTCCAGGCTCCACTGATGATTATTTCCATGCATTCTGGCAATGTCCACTGGTTCATTCATTTTGGTCAAAGGTCATGAGCAGGCTCTCAGATATCTTTAAATTCAGCATCCCAGTTTGTCCAAAAATCGCTTTACTGGGAGACACTTCTACACTGCAGATTTCTAATCAGTTTAAACCATTTTTATTGATTTCACTAACAGTATCAAAGAAACACATCTTACTTAACTGGAAAGACAGAACAGCTCTTTCAATAAACCAGTGGCTCAAATTATTATTAGTTCATTTAAACTTAGAGCAATTAACAACATTTGCACACAACGTCAATCTCTCCAAACAAACTTGGTCCCCTTTTATTCAGTATTTGACAAGGGGAACTGATTCCTGTTTACCTACATCTCTGTCTTAAAACATGAGAAACAAATGAGGAACATTTAGTGTCCTTTTGTATAACTTACGAAGTATGTATCCTGTCAACTTATGTCGATTACTTCTATTATTGAAATGCGTTTTTTTTCTTCTTTCTCTTTTTTTTCTCCTTTTCTCCCTTCCAATGCATAACTCACTGAAAGCATTTAAGCCTTTATTTTCTTCATTCTTATTAACATTTAATTTACAGTAAGTTACCATGTATTTTATTCTCTGCAACTCCATTGTTGCCATTGCTGTTATCATAGCTGTTATAGTTTTTTTTCCCTATATGTTATTAATTTACCATTTCATTTGCAATTGGGAAAGGGAAAGGGAAAAGAAAGGTCCCCCCGTCTCTCTCTCTCTCTCTCATCCTATCATTCACCCTCTTCTATATATATAATAATATATTATAATTATTATTACCACTACTACTACTGTTATTATTATTACTTATTTATATTAACTTTTTCTTCTCACATGTATTGGAAAGCGGGGGAGTATTGTTATACAACACATTGCTTGTATGTTCATATGTTTGTCATTGGTTTTGGTGTATTTCTTTCTTTTTTTTCTTGTTTCTTTTTTTTATAGTGTCTTTTGTTATGTCTATTTTCAATAATAGTAATAAAAAAAAGAAGTCAAAGACAGCTCTAGTTCAACTATCAAGTTTTCCTATCAAGTTGAGAAGAAAACACAAAGCAATTGGTGCAAAAAAATGCAAGTGAAGTACTTTTATTCAAGTGCATTTTTTTGCCATTTTATCAAACTTTGTATTTGTTCTTCACTAAATCTGTAGTGCTCCAGTAATCAAGTTACCATCAATAAAAAGCTTGTATTTAGTCACCTGTGCTATTAACTGTAATGTAAAATTAACACTCCTCTGTGTTTTGTAATCTGAACTTTTCTTTGTTTTCAAACAACATTTACAAACAAATATGTTCGTGCATGCGTGCCAATCCTGGGTGTTGAGTTTATTTCATACATTCCCCTAAAAAGGATAAGAAAATATTGGCTGCTGTGGGCCCAAAGCGGTGAGTGGCCAAATCCAGCTCTGATTCAGGACCAAGGTTTTGCAAATTCATTTTCATTCTTTCAATGCTCCTCCTGCAAATACAGAAAAAGTATCATGTCATGTGAATAACTAATGATGGGCCATGTATGTGTCCTCTTCTAGTGACGCACACCACATTTACACTGTTTGGTAAAAACATAAAAAAAATCTGTCCAGACCCAAGCAGCTACCACATTTTAATAATCTACATTGTCTGGGGAAAGAGACTATTTAGTAAATATGCTTACATTACTGACATCTTAATTCACTTATATTTAAAAAAATAAAAAAAAATATATATATATATATATATAAACAGTGTCACAGATGCAAAGCAGGACAGCAGAGCATGAGAGCAATCATGTATCATGCCTGTTAACAGCCCTAAGGTTCAGAGTAGCTAACTGTCAATGAGCTGCTGTGACTGTGATAATTCAAGATGAAGGGTTTTACATTCAAAAAACAGCAGAGACATTTATGCATCTTATGAATTGGCAGTCCCAAAACTATTTTAATTTACGTAAATCTTATGACTGTTTTGGTGCCTTTATACGTAAGTGTATGCTTGTAGTAGAAACACAAACCCTTATCAACATTCGGAACAAGTTTGTGGACATGTTTTCTCCTTTGACTATCCTCCTCAACTCATCTTCATCTACCTGGTAGCACTTTCCTTGTGCCGTTAACCTTCCTAAAACTTTGTACACTTTCCTTTCTTTTTCCTCCACTCCCTCATCTTGCCTATGTCTTTCTTCATTGAGTTGCTCATGCTTCTCTTCCACCTTGTCCTCCTCCTCCTCCATCTCTTCCTCACTGCAACAGGTCATAGGTTTTCCCTGTGGCCTCCAACATGGTCATAACTGTCCCTTCTGTTCAAAAATATGTCAGAACTCATGTTAAAGTTACATTTTGGAAATGTGGGCAGTCCACAAAAAAGTAATTACTAGTGAAAGCCTTTTGTTAATTAAAGAGGAATCCCACTCCTTTATAAGACTTTAGAAACATGTTTGTTCATCCTAAGCCCCAGGACAATTCAGTGCAGAGCAACAAGGAGCAAGTAAATAATACTTGTTTCTAACACATAAACATAAACTAAACTGAACTGAGACTGGCATTTGCAACATTATCAAGCTTACCAATGATAAATGATAAACGTTGACATTTAGTGTAATGTACCATTAAATACAGAAATATATTACAGAGCTAATAGATTTGATCAAAATAACTTATGTTGAGGTGAATACTGTTGTTACATACAGCATAGTTAGGCTACATATATTTAAGTTTTAGTATAGAAGAAGTAGTATGTTACTTCACTGACATTGACCAGCATTAATTATGAATTGGACGAACAATTAAACACCTCAATAATACATCAATTTCACTGCTATTTTGTCTCAGAAACAACTGTTATAAATCTAACCTTTAATTGAACTACAACCTGATTCTAGATAAAATTATTTTAATGATAATCATGATAATTACTTCCTGCTAAACCATGTCCCTTTTGGGGAAAAAAATTATGTAATACAGTAAAATAAAATAAAATAAAATAAAAATGGGCTTTCCCAGGAAAAATGACTAGAACTGTGTAAATGAGCCAAAGTTCACTTGAAAGTATTCAAGAATTTGTACAGTTACCCTGCTGTTCTGAAAAGCCTTCTGCAGATCTAGAGGATTGGGCGAACAGATCAGGATCAGCTGTGTAAAAAAAAAACACAAGACATAAATGTGTGTGAAATAATCTAAAATAAACTGGCTCACGACTAGTGCAAGAAATGTAAAGTCAAAAACAAAACATTTACCTGGGTGTTGTGCAGTGTCTAGTGCTGGCAAAGAGATTTGGGCCAGTGGGTTGCCATCATCTGAATAGAAAATCATACAATACACAAAAATCAAATTTTACAGCATTCACAACAATTTGCTCATTACTAGTGCATAAAGACAAATCCACAAGAAAACAAGGCCTCATGTTTATGACAGTTCAGTGTCTGTTTTAGGTTTTTAATTTGTTTGCATCATTGAAGCATAATTATATCCTGGTTTAACAAAGCTGCTTTAACAATCTATATTGTGTAAAAGTCTATAGAAATAAAGGTGACTTGATCTGTATTGAAGGATCGGACGATCCTTAAATGCAAACTGTGTGTGTTTTGCCTTGAGAGCAGCCATACATTTGTGTTGTGTTTTGCTTTCTTTTTATATATTCTTAATTTATTCTTCATTCATTTATTCATGTTGAATCATATAATCATTCATAATAATCATTATAGTCATTTATATATTCATTTTATTGATTTATTGATTGATTAGTCATTTATATTATAGTTGTTTTTTTATATATTTTTTCCATTGTTTAGTCTTATGACTGTGTGGCTTCAAGGGCTGTTTGTCTTCATGAATAAGAGATACAAGGGAATGTTTATAGAAACTCAAGGTTTATGGGATGTTGTTGTGAATCAGTTTGTATAACAATACTTGTTGGATTTGTGTTCTTCAGACGAAGTCTGAGCATTGAGACATACAAAACTAAGACTATTCAATAAACTCTGCTCCTTTTTACCATCCTTACTTCGTCTCCTGCTTCTGCTCTTCACTTTCACTGGCTTTTTCCTCAGTCAACTTCTTGGCTGATAGAAGACTGTTAATAGTGTTTTGGGTATTTTGGGCACCAGACAAGACCTCCTGTTAACAGGGTTTGGCTATTAGACTACTCTGCTGACGAGTTGTTCTGATACTGGGCAAACTGATATTTTCTGACGGGATCTGGCGTCCGGGGCTGGATCTTAATTGTCTAGGCATGGAGACAATGATCTAACAGTATGTATGTATCTATACACACACACTCACCCGTCAGCTGGACTGGTAGATGAAAAGAATCCACCAGTCAAGCATATATATATATATATATATATATATATATATATATAATTTCAGACCCTGTTTACAGCAAAAAAGAGATTTAATGTATGTGCATAGGGGATGAGACTATTACATTACCTTGACATATGTAGCATATGGGTATGGCTGCACACTCTACATGCATCACTGCCCCACAGGTGCATGTCGCCTGTTAAAACATAATACATAGAAATCATATATACAACATGTTTGTGAATTGTGTCAGGTCAGTAAATGAGAATATTTTAAACCAACAATCTGTTAAGGTTTTAACACAGTTTAACACATGCTTGATAGTTTATATACTAATAGGTTTTAATTCTCCATATATTTTAAACACATTTGTGCTTCACTAAACCATACCATAACCCAGTCAATTTCCCTGGAGTCATTAGGCCTACCCTGACCAAAAATGAAGATCACTTTCAGTGAACTTGATATCCTAATCCGTTTCAAATATTCATTAAAAAGTAAATGCACACTTAAAATGCCATGAACATGTTCACAAGAGCCACAAAAGGCATCATCACAAGACTGGTTAGAAGCCATAGGTTAATCATGCACAGGGCAACTTCTTGAGCAACTTTGCTGTGCAACCTTTTTTAAACAATGTTGCTTAGGCGCTTTCCCACTGAGAATGTGTAACAAATTTCTATCTGGATCAGTCGTGGGCCATGTGTCTCACCTGGTTGCCTGTTGAAGGCAATATTGGCCGAAGTTGCCCGGCAACATTGCTCAAATAATTACCCTGTGTATCATCAGCCATAGTTTATGTGTTAAGAGGATTGCGTTCAAATATCAGAATCAATCCAGTGATCATCTGACTTTAAATATTCATACAGTGTCTGGCTTACGTTATGCATAGATTAATATAAAAATACTAGTTGTAATGAAGGTATAAATGGCAAATGTAGTAAAGATAAAAGTAGACTACTGGCCCAAAAATACTTGCCTAAAAACTAAAAGTACAGTTTTAAAAAGAATATGAAAGTTTCAGATGCTAATATGTTTGTGTTAGTTTGTTACAAGTACTTGTTTGTGTATGGATTGTACATGCATTTTGTGTGCATGTTCAAATGTAGAATTGACGATTATGTATGAATAAGACACGTGCAGATCATCACTTCATATGTGAAAACAGCACTTACTTTTTTTCTCCCTGACAAAGGTTTGGCACAAATTCCTGTGCAATCCGTCTGTAAATATTAAAGAGCACTATTAACTTACTAACTTACTCATCTGCTTATTAAATAAAAGTTCTGAATTTTGA